>RBKR01000009.1:1200000-1696587 GCA_004835665.1 Phoma sp. XZ068 | reverse complement strand
CCTTTATAATAACCCTACCCTAACCCTAACCCTAACCCTAACCCTAACCCTAACCCTAACCCTAACCCTAACCCTAACCCTAACCCTAACCCTACCTCTCTCTCACTCTCTCTCTCTCACTCTCTCTCTCCCTCACCCTCACTCTCTCTCTCACCCTCACTCTCTCCCTCACCCTCACTCTCACTCTCTCTCTCACTCTCTCCCTCACCCTCACTCTCACTCTCTCTCTCACCCTCACTCTCACTCTCACTCTCACTCTCTCTCTCACTCTCTCTCTCACCCTCACTCTCACTCTCTCTCTCACTCTCTCTCTCACCCTCACTCTCACTCTCACTCTCTCCCTCACCCTCACTCTCACTCTCTCTCTCTCTCTCTCTCTCCCTCACCCTCGGACGGGCTCCCCACCCACATCCCCTACTTGTAACTAACTAATAACTGCTCTCTTTAAACACCCTACGGGCCTACTGCCTACTCTTTCTTTTCTTTTCTACCTTTTTTACTGTTTACACCTCCTCATTTGTTTACACCTCCTCACTTGTTTACACCTCCTCACTTGTTTACACCTCCTCACTTGTTTACACCTCCTCACTTGTTTACACCTCCTCACTGTTTACACCTTTCTTTGTATCTATACTCGCCTCTGCTTGTATTTCTTTCCGTGTTTTTTACCCCTACTTAAACTTATTTGTACTTCTTTTTATTCTGTCTTTTATCTACTTTATTACTTCTTTCCTCCTTTCTTCTTATCTCTTTTTCCTTATAACTATAAAACCCTAACCCCGCTCTTCTTTTCCTACTACTTTTTGACAATACTTTGCACTTTCTTTCTTTTGTATCTCTAAATCTATTCTAATCTGAATCTCTTTTCTACTTATTCTACTTATTCTTCTTTTCTTTCTTACTCTTACTATTGTCTCTACCCTCACCCTTTTCTTAACTAACCTTTTTTCTTTCTCTTTTACCTCTGTCCTAATTCTCCCTCTATCTTTTTCATTTCAATCTTTCCTCTCTTTTCTTTACTACTTTCTTTATCTTCTTTCTTTCACCTCCTTTAAAACACTCTCTTCTATCCTCTTTTGCTACTTTAACCCCTGCTTATTCTTGTCAACTTTCTTTTGAAACCATTAATCCCCCTTCTTGCTTTGTTTCTACCTTGCCTTCTCTCTATTAAACACGTTTTGTAACTCTTTAACTTTTTCATCTTCCCTTGATTTTTTTTTTATAACTACTAAACTACTTGTTTCTTCTGTTTGCCTGTGTATTTCTATTTCTTTTCTTATTCCTCTTTACTTCTTTCCTATAACTTTACCTCTTTTCTTTGTTATTATTTATTTCTCAACACTTACTTGCTAACTCTTCTTTGAAACTCTCTTTATCTTTGAAAAAAATCTTTCAAATCCTTTCTACTGTGTTCTCTAATCCTTTTTTCTTCTCTTTACTGATTTCTCTAAACTACTAAACTGCTTATTTTTTCTTTTTACCTTTAACGTTTCTTTTCAATTTTACGCCCTCTTACCCACCCGCTTTCTTTGATCTTTTAACTTCAACTCTCTTCTTTACTCCCTTTCCTCTGCTTATCTTTTCTCTCTTCTCGAACTTTCCTTGAACTTGACTTTTCTTGAACTTCTTGAACTTCTTGAACTTTTGAACTTTTCAACTTTTGAACTGCTGAACTTTTGAGCTGCTGAACTTTTGAACTTTCCTTGAATTCAACGGTTTGCGCTTGCGGACTGCCGAAACGGATAACGGCTAACGGGATCCGGGTTTCGGCCTCCGCGTTTGCTTCTGTCCTGTTGTCTACTTTCCCCAAATACGGATAACCCTAACCCTGACTTGCGTCCGGCCCTGAACCCAACTTCACGCTGTAAACACCTTGCCGGCTCTCCGCTCACCCTCTACCTTCTACTTCTCTTCTTGCCCTCCCTGACGCCTTGATGATGTGATCCCTGCTGTCTGCTACTGACCGCAAACCTCCTCGGCTTGCGGGGCCTTGTAACTGCGTCCTACCCTCTACCTGCGTCCTACCCTCAGCTACCGGTTGCCGCTCTTTTCTTCTTTACTTCGCTCTTTCCTACCCTTGCTGCGCTCTTGAACCGCTCTACGTTACGCTCTTTGCGCCTCCGGGGCCTTTCTACGGGCTCCTGCCACTCGGACGGGTATCTGCTGCACCCTCTTTTACATGTCACTATCGCACGGGTTACGGGGGCCTCTTCACGGGTTGCGGACCTCTCGGTAATACCTCACCACGACTTCGTCGCCTGCCTCTTCTCTTTTCTCAACCGCGGCGCTTCTTGTGCCTCCCCACGGGCCTTCCGCCCACCCCTTCTACTTCACCGCTGCGCTCGGCTTCTCTGTGACACCTGACGGGCCCATCGCCCGCCCTCTTCTGCCTTCTCCTCAACGACTCTCTTCTCCCTTCTTGCCTCCCTCACCCTCGGCTCGTGATACCTTATCACGGCCCCACCCACCTCCCCTCTTTCTCCTTCATCCTCTACCGCCCCGCCCGCCTGCTTTGTGACACCTGACGGGCCCACCGCCCACCCCTACATTCTTACATCTTCACACTCGCTAACGGGTCTTCGCCCTGCTCTTCTGTCTTGAACGGGGCCCACCGCAATCCCCTTTCTCTCTAACCCTTCTCCTCGCACTCCTTAACACTTCTTAGCCCTCTAATCACCTACGGGTCTTCGCCTTGTTTTTCTGCCCTGACGGGGCCCACCGCCAACCCCTCTTCGTCCCTCTGATACCTCTCTACGGGCCTACCGCCCGCCCTTTTGTCTCTACCCCCTCTGATACCTTGCCACGGGCCCACCGCCCACCCCCCCTTCTCTCTCTTACCCTCGCATTACCGGTCTCTTCACCGGTTCGGGGGCATCTTCGCGGGTTGCGGCTGTTTCCTGCCTGTTGCCTGTCTTTCTACGCGTTCGGGGGCACCTCCACGGGCTACGGGTCTCTCTACGGGCCTCTGTTCCTTTGTCGGCTTGCCCCAAATACCGGTAACCCTAACCCTAACCTGCATCCGCTCCTCCAACCAACTCTGCACCTGCCTCTTCGCTCTCGTGTGACACCTGGCGGGCCCACTGTCCACCCTTCTCTCACGCACTACGGCATCTACGGGCTTGGGAATGCCTTTCTGGCTGCGGCACCACAATCGGGTTTGCCAAACTTCCCCTAGCTTCTGTTCTATCTTGTGACAATCCTCTCTAAACGCCCAAAACACCTTTTTACATGTTGTCCCCATCCCGATCCATCTGCCTAAACCCCCTGGTGACCTTTTCAAATGCCTCCTCTCCGCATCTTACTTTTCCCAAATTTTCGCTGTCTTGATCCTGCGCTTTCTTTTCAATACAAACGGGTGCTTTGGGTTGGGGACTCACTTGGTTTCGGGTGCTCTGCCTGGATTGTGGGCTCTTCTTGGGTTGCGCGCTCTTTCTTGGCTGTTGGTTTTTCTTAAATAATCGGCTCTTACTAATTTGGCGTCACTGATGTGGACTCACTTGGTTGGGCGGGGGACCACTTTCGGGCCACTTGGGCTGGTGGGACTACTTTCGGACCACTTGGGGTGGCGCGCTACTTGGGGAACCACGTGGGGAACTACTTGGGGAACCACTTGGGGAACCACTCGGGTTGGTGGGCACCTCTTGCTGGCTGCTGTGTTCTTTTACAATGCTGTATGCTGTTGCCCGCTTGACCAAACCACGTATAACCCTATCTCAATCTTGACTTGCGTCCTGGCCTGACTGCAAGCTCTAACACCTCCTCTTGTCTCTACTGCCCTCTCTGCTCACACTCTCTGCGCTCGTATGCGCGTTGTCTGCGCTCCCTACACACTCAGCTTCTTTGTCTGTCTTGTTGATAATCTGCGTGCCGTAAACACCGGTAACCCCACCCTGACTTGCGTCCGGGCCCAACCGAAACTCCACTACCCCAACTTGCGTCCCGGCCCGAACCAAACTCTGCTGCACAGCGAATCGCGAACGGAAAATCTTTCATTTGCTACTACTGCGCCTACTCAGCCAACAGCCGTGTAATCCAACAAAACTCCTTTACCAAGTTGTTGCTCTCCACGTTGTCCAGCGGCTGCTTCTTCCCTAAATATTCGATTAACATCCTACCCGGTCCTGCATCGTCCACCCCAAACTCCGCTAATCGGGCCTGCCATCGGGCGTTTGCCTCCGTGTAACCGAATACTATGCCTGTTAATCCTGCGCTCAACACCCCGCTGTATTGACAAGTCCCTCCCCCTACCCTTCGATACTTCCCTTTCTCGTTCGGCTCCCAGCTGTTGCAAATTTCCTGCGGTACGCCACCACACGGGAAGCAACCTGAAAACATGTGGAACCGAACCTGGTCGTCTATCTTCTGTACCATCTCCTTCGCTGTTTTGCTTTCTGCCCTCCAACACTGCCGTATGTCGTGTCCGCTCTGTGGATCGCCTGCTCCCTCGCAAATCCCGCAGCGATTCGCCCACCACGCCAACTGCCTGCGCACCCACTCTACGTCGGCAAACTCCTGCTGTCGATGCTCAGTCAACGTCTGCCACGGCCCCCGGCGCGCCTGCTCCTGCTGTTGAAACACCCGCCGCATCTCTTCCCGCTCCGCTTCGACGACGTCCATTTCTTCTCCATCGTTACTGTTGTCGTCTGTCTCGCTCTCTTCTTCTGTTTCTTCTTCAACCACCTCCTCCAACTGCCCATCTATCCCTCGGCACACGTCGCACATCTCCTCGTTGTCCTCCTCTCTACACCCTGCTCGATCCTTCCTCCCATCCAAATACCCGTCCAACACCTCCCTCCTGCAGCTAGCCGCCCCGCTCTCACCACCTTCAACATACTCCCTCACCAACTGCCGCTCGGCTTCTGTCTCGTTGTCTTCGGTGCGTTGTTTCCCATCCTGAACGATCAAAACCGCCTCGCTTCGCAACCCGTCCCGGCCTGCCCTGCCGCTCTCCTGTGCGTAATCCAACATGGTGAACGGCCAATCGATGTGAATGATGCACCGTACATCCGGTATGTCCACGCCCATTCCCAACGCGCTCGTTGCCACGATCACGCGCTGCTTGCCTGCCATGAAGTCCGCTAACATGCTCGCCTTGCCCACGGCATCCGCGTGATACGCGTGACAATCTAATTGCTCTGCCAACGCCTTCACCTTCGGCTTCGAATTGCCGTACACGATGAGCTTGCCTGTCCTGTACTTCCGCATTTTCTGCCACACTGTCTTGATGACCATCGACTCGACGTCCTTCTTCTTCACGGACCGGCTGATCTTGATGGTCTGATACGCCACGTTCGTCCTTGTGGTCGGTTGTCTGAACATCTTGACCTGCCCTCGCTGGTAATGCATCCGTCGATACAGCTCGTCTTCTTCGGTCGGCGGCAACGTTGCTGTCAACAGCACCATCTGCGTCTCGGCTGCTGCCAGCCTGCCGAGCTGTTGCATCTGCTTGCGGAATGTGTATCGACGGTTCAACACAATGTGACACTCGTCGATCACGATACGGTCCAGCTGCCGCGTCGCTCGCAGCCGGTTCAAAAATGTCGCGAACGCTTCTCCCACGGCCGACTCGGGCGTTACGAACACGATGGCTGCTGCGTCGGGCGGGCAGCGACTCTCCCACTCGGCGCACGATATCCCCAGCTCCTTGCACCGCCGCATCATGTCTCCACGCAGCGAAACCAACGGCACGACGACGACCGTCGTTCCACCTTGCTCTGCCCACCCCGGCAACATAAACAACATGCTCTTGCCTGCGCCAGTCGGCATCACGGCCACGACGGGGCTCTCGCCGGCAATGATCGCCTCGATGGCCTCCTTCTGCACGCCTCTGAACTTTGCTTTCTTGCCCTTCATTCGCTGGAGTTGCGCTGCCGGGTCCATCTTCCTCAGCCGCTCCAGCCTCTCTATCCTTGCCTCGTCCGCCTCGCTCTCGAACGGCGCCTTCTTCCGCTTCTTGACGTCTGCCACTGCGTCTACGGCGGACTGGAAACCCAAAAACCGGTGCCAATCGGTGCTCGAGTTGCGGAACAACTGCCGCCTGTCTGCTGTGACGCCTGCCATCTCCATGATCCCGCGCGCGTATACCATGCCGGCTACGTGCGCGCTGTGGCCGGCCTGCTCGTCCTGGATGGTGGCGAGCATATTCTCCTCGTTCCACTCCTCGTTCTCCTCTGCCTCCTCTGCTCGAAATGCCGACGATGGCCGCAAAAACCTCCGGCTGATGCCGATGGCAATCTCACGGTATGCTGCAATCGTCAACTCTTGCTTTAAACCTACTCTGCTTTCACGCTTCAATATTTCCCGAAATCGGTCGCTTGTCCACTTCCGTCCGCTGGGGTCGGCTGGCCACATGTGCGATGATATCGCCTCCTTCTCCCACACCATCGCCTCCAACCGCTGCTGGAACGGCAACACCAACCACATGTAATACACCACCAGCTCGCCCACCTCGCGCGGCAAGTACCGGTGGATGATCTTGACATCGCCGCTCACGGCATACCCTTTGTGATACCGCGTAACGAACGCGACCATGCCGTCCTCGATGAAAATGTTTCGGTGGCCCCCCTTGATGGTGTTGCTGTGTCGAACGCTGCCCAGCTCTGGCCACCTTGCGGGTTGCCCTTCTGCCATGTGCACCAACGCGGCCAGCTTCTCTCGAAACGCAATCACTCGATCCATGTACCGCTCCACCTCTTTCCGGTCGATGCCTGAACGGCTTCCTGGCTTGATGAACCTTTCCCTGACGTTGGCGTCCTGCCCCGCGCGCTCAAACAACCACTTCTCCCCATCTACGGGCATGCGCGTGCGGTGGTCTTTCAAAAAGTTCCACCCTGGCCGCTCATCGGTCGGGTTGTCGCGCAGCTGCTCCCACGGGATCTGGGGCACTTGGCCTGCTGTCTGCTTGCCGCAAAACAGCAACTCCTCCACCAGTAGCCGCTTAGCCTCCGCCTGCATACCGTGCACCATCCCGCGGAACTGGGCCATGGTGAAGTGCAAGTTCTTGTACAGCAGCTCATCCTTCCCCATCCACTCGACGTGGCCACGCGACGTGGTGTTGTAGTGCACCTTCAGCCCGTACGTGCGTAAGTCGAGCATCCACTGCATCGGGCTGTGGCTGCCTCGCACCATGAAGCTGTCCATCATCTGCTGCACAAACTCCAAGCAGCCTTTTGGTCGACGCGGGCTGGGGGGACTGCTGCCGCTGTCGCTCCCCCCGTACGCGCTGTCGTCGTCGAACACCTCCTCTTCAAACGGCTCGGACAGCTCCAGTGCGTGCTGCACGACCATGAAACGGGTGATTTTGATCACGGACGACAAGATCGGCGGGTACAGCTCGGGGCCCTTCCAACCGTCCTCCTTGACGCCAAGCACAGCCAACGCGCACACCAGCGCGCAGTCGTACTCCTTGCGGCGGATGGTCTGTTTGAGCAGCGCCATGCAAAAGTCCAAGCACGCTTTTTCGACCGGCCCCAGCTTCGCGTGCTCGGGCTCATTGTCGCGTTCGGACGGGTCCTGCTCGTCGTCCAGCTCATCGATCATCATCTCGTCCTCCTCGTCCTCCCCGTCCTCGTTCTGGTCCTCGTCGGCTACCCCCATCTCTACCCCACCTACGTCTCTCTCTGCCTGCTCGATCAATGCCTCCCACGCCTCGCGCTGCTGCTGTGTGAAGCGGTACTTGGGGCTCTTCCAACGGTGCTCCCTCTGCGTCCGTGCAAAAAACATCAGTATCTGCTTCCACGGGCGTGATCGCTCTTTGATCGACTTGTCGTCCATGTACGCCTGCAGCGGCGTGTACCTGGTCTGATGCTTCTCTGTCCGGATCGCCTCCATACGCACGAATATGCCCGTCCGTTCGATGACCGACGCCTGGCTCACGCGGGCCAGTCCGTCCATGGCGTTCCAAATTGCAGCCTCGACGGGTTCCTCGTCCTTCTCCGGGTCTATGTTGGGCTCCTCAATGCTCGCCAGCAATTCGGGACGATCCAGTTTGTTCAAGTACGGCAGCCACCCAGTCCGCTCCAGCCATGGGGCCGCCTCGTCCTTCTCCCCGTCTTCGATCGTTGTCTTCGCCCGGTCCTCGACGTTGGCCCACGTCTTGGCCATCTCCTCGCCCACGCGCGCCCACGCCGCCTCGCCCTCTGTGGGGACGGGTTGCGGACCGCTGTCTGGGTTGTGACGCACCTCGAAGTACTGTGATCCGTGCCGGCTGCCGAAAAGTCGCTGGCAGTGTACGCGCTTGCAGCCGTCTTCCATCTGGGCTTGCAACGCCCCTGCCCGAGTTCGGCTGGGGCGTCCTTGCCTTTTTCCCAGCGACCAGCCGTTGTGGTCTTTGCGCCAGTGCTTTTTGATCGAGTCGATGGTTCTTGCAATGTGCCGGCATTTTTCGGGCTCAAGTTGGCACAGCAAGCCGTCGTCGTATACTGGCAGCTGGGGGATGGGCTGCACGTTGTTGTCTGGTACCGTCCACTCGCTGGGGTACTGTAGCAAGCCCGCCCACTGACGGACGGCATCCCCTACAGCTCTAACGTTTTTTGGCGGCCTCTTGTGTTGCTTCTGCAAGTGGCTCTCGATCTGGTCCGGCCATACTGCGTACCGGCACTCCTTGCACACTGCTACCTGGTACTCAGCCAAGTGCTCAAAGTACTGATGCTCAACGGTGGCTTCTGACATGTTAGCGGTCCTCTGCGAGCCTCTGTGTGTGTTTTTTTTCCTTGAGGCGACTGCTCTTATCTCTGAATTATGTTGAGTTTCGCACCCCAGCTTGTGCGCCCGCTCATGTTGTACGGGCTGATCTCCGTTCGGTCCGTTACCCTGGTCAGGGGCTGAACCCAACGAACATCCTTCTTCTTCCGCCGTATCTCCTACATCAACAAACAAACAGTTATGTCACCATCTAATCTACCCTGGATCTCCGCGTTGGAAGATGCCGCCGAGCAATTCGATGGCGGGCCCCGGAGCTTCCCGCTAGCCAGCGAGTCGAGCTTTGCCCACAGGCTCGCATACGACCCGCCGAACCTGGACTACCGAAAGCTGTTTTGGAACAAGGCCACTGTCTCGGACTCGCAGCGTGATGCTCTATTGCGCCCGCACAGCGCAGGCTGGCTGATTCCGGCCGAGACGAGTGTCTGCAAGCCTGTCTTTGTCGCCCACTCCGCGCTGTCGGCGATATGGCTGTTGAAGGAGACGCTCGACGAGGACGCGCTGCCTGCTGATGCTTGGGCCCGGCTGGTCTCTGCAGCGCAGGATCTTGCCAGCAGCCCGAGCGACGGCTTCCAGAAGGAACCCCCTTCAGCGCAGCGGCCCCGCGATTCCCCACCACCGTCGACAAAGCGTGCTGCTGCATCCAGCTCAGCGCGGCCGTTGAAGCGCCTCCGACAAGCCACCGAGCCTCCCAGCCCTGCGACGCCGCTGGAAGCAGAGGACGAAGCGGAGGAACCTGAGCAGCTTGCGCCGCCCTGCGAACCCGAGGCGGCCGAGGACCCCAAAGAGCCCGTCCATGGACAGGTTGGACAGGAGGAACCCGCCCAGATCACAAGCGTCTCTAACAAAAACCGCCGTGCTGAGCGGGAGCGCGCCAGGAAGCTGGAGCTCATACGAGCGCAGAAGAAACAGGACCTTGGGTTGGTACCGCCGCCCGACTCAGCGTCTCGCAGGGAACACGGTGCCTATGCCTCCATCTCGCGGCAGGATGAGCCGTTCATCTCTTGGATCCTCAAGCAGCCGGTCGATGATGGCGACAACCTGTACAGCAGTGCCCCAGCGCCTTACCTGACAGCTTCTGGCATGCTCGACAAGGCCCGCTCCATCGGCAATAATACCTCCCAGGCCTCTGCGGCTGCCTTTCTGCGGAGCTGGCGCACACAAGGTTCACCCTTTGCGCAGGAGTCCGTGGAGGATCGCCCGCCCGCTTCCTCGCGCACCCGCTGGTCGCTGTCGCAGAAGAGCAGTGCCTCGACGGTGCCGAAGAGCGCGCTCGCCTCCGCCTGGAGCCTGTGCGATCGCTACGAGCAGGAGCTGGATATCATCCATATCAAGTACCGCTGGGCCATGGCTTTCCTCGGCAAGGCGTACACCGAGAGGATGGACCAGATCAAGGAGCAAGACGTCGCCCGCAGCAGGGATGCCAAGAACCGAGGCGGCAGGGGCAAAGTCAGCTCCGAGGCCATGGACGCCCTGCTGCTGTCCGTCACCGCTACGTCGGGGCGTCAGCAGCGTCAGCGATTCAAGAAGCGGCTGCACCAAGCGCTCCGCTGGTACGAAGCAGCCAAGCAGCTTGGCTGGGGTATGCTCTGCCTGATGCCGCACGACATCATCTCCAACTCGTGGGTCGAGAACGATCTCCGCATCCCCTTCTGGCACATCTGGCTCACGTTGGTTGCGAAGGCGAATCCGGTGGCCCACAAAGCAAGCATGGCCTTGGACGCCTGGCTAGGCTCAGAAGGCATCTCTGGCGGATCCATCAGCGAGAAGGCAACGCTGTCGATCGAGGCAAACACGCCGACATCAGCGACGCAAGTGGAGGAGATTGAAGACAGCGAGCTGGAAGACGGCGAAGATGGTGACAACCACAGCGTCAAGCCTGCGCCCTCCCAAAGGACTACAAACAGCCCTGCGGCCGCCCGTGCAATGCGCCAGCTTACCTTGATCGAGCTCTGTAAGCCTTTTGCAGGCACATAGTGTGCTGTAATCAATTGCTCTGTGCTGTGCATTTAGTGTGTTACTTTCTTGCGTTGGTGTTTACAGTGTTGATGTTCTGCTGTGTTGATGCAGTTGTTGTCCGCGCGCTAGCGCAACCCTAACCACAACATTAAACCCTACCCCCATGATTTACAAAGCCGATTTCGCTACAACTTGCACAGGTAATGCGGGTTATTGTCGCAAAACATATGTCCAAGTTTGAAGCAGATCCAATCTGTTGTTGCAGAACGACCGTAGTTGGGAGAAAAACCAACCGTACCCATGATAAGATATCCGCGGCAAATCTGTAGCCCTGGTCCCTAACAAATCCGTACCCCTAAATCAACCATTGGAATGGTTGGCCTACCCATCTGGGTTAGATAGTTACTTTATTACCTTCCTACTAGATAAATATATCTAGAGTTTTACTATAGCAGAAACAGCTAATATAGTAGGCTATTATAATAACCTAACTTATTAGAGTTAAGTACTCTACTATTAGATAATAATATATCTATACCTTAAAGTTATTATTTAGTATATAATTCTTATTCTTAGAGTCTTCTCTTAAGTATTATATAAGTTTTTAGTTTCTAATAAGTTCTTCTACTTCTATTCTCTAGGTTATAGTATAAAGGTCTAACTCTATCTCTTCCTCTAGAAGTATTTTAAAGTACTCCTTATATATAGTTTTCTATAGTTTCTAATATATAGTAAAATAAGCTATCTTTTTAAATGCTAATAGCTCTATTATAAAGTTATATACTAGTTAGAACTTTTAGCCTAGTAAGTCTATAGTAATAAAAGTAAAAGGAGTAGTAATAGCTAATTTAAAATCTATTACTTAACTAGTCTATTTAATTAGAGCTAACTAAAATATATAGTATAACTTTTTAAGTTTAGTAAGACTTATTTATATATAGTTAAGGTCTATAGATAGAGGAGAATTACCTTCTCTATTTAGATAGCTTTATATAGTAAACTATATACACTCTTAGTTAGCTATAATATAAAATATTTCTAGTTTCTTAAGTTTATTAATATATATTTAGTAGAAGAAAGTAAATATCTTTACTATTATACTACTATACTAATTATTAAATACCTAGTAGGGGAAGAGAGGTGCTATAGAGACATGCTATATATTCTCTTATATTATATAGATATAAGCCTATTATAATATATTTAATATAGTATATTAGTAAATAAGAACTATACTTTTTATAGTATCTTATAGATACTTTAGCTGTAGAGTACTAGTTAGTAATATATACTTGCCTACTTCTACCTAGGTAAGGCCTACTATACTCTATTAGAATTAAGTATATTCTAGGTATAGGTTTGTCTATCTTTGTTCTGCTTATAGAATAGATTCTAACTATATTTTTACTTCTTTTTATATTATATATTTAGCTTCTAATAGCTAGGTATTAAGGTATTTAATAGTAGTATAAATAGGGTTAATTAGATTAACTTCTAAATTAGTAGGTTTTATATTATTACTATTACCTTTATTATTAGGATTGTCTTAAGTTAAGAATATATTAGTTTATATATTATATATATAAAATAAAGTAGTTATATTTATTCCCTCTACTGCTATTTAGATAAAGAATTACTAGCTAGAAATAGTTTCCTAGTATTAACTCTACTACTATAATAAAGCCTTATATAATAGCTTCTCTAGTATAGTAAAGATATTATAGCTCTATAAGTATACTTTTATATTACTTATTATAGAATTCTTACTAGTAAGGACTTATAAGCAGTATTTATAACTAAAAGAACCTAAATATACTTTAAGTATAGATATTATATTATAAGGCTAATCTAGTAGTTAGATATTTTTATATTACTAATATAGAATATTACTTAGTAAGTCTATATAGAACTAAATCTTAGCTCTCTTAGTAGTTATAGTATAGTTTATATATTTTCTTAAGAAGTATATAGTAATACTGCTAGAAAGAAGATAGTAATAGTAGTAAATATATATAATAACCTTATAATTAAGGTCTACTCTAATATAATATAAGGTAGCTATAATAAATAATAACTATTTAAAACTAAAAATAAAGGTTTTAGATAAAAGGGGTAGAGAATTATAATATTTAGATAATTTAGATAGGTATATATATTTAAAATTAAATTAAGTTTAGTATAAGACTAGGTAATAAGTTAGGCTGTGCCCCTAAAAACCTAACTCTATTTCTACTAAACCTTATATTCTTTAAATATATACTTTTATCTTTCTTATTAATAAATATAATACCTTTACTAATACTACCTAAAGATATTACTAGTTATAAGGGGAAGATATATATACTAGATATAGTATACTAAACCCTATAGTAATATAATCTAGCTATCTATACTATATTAGAATCTAGATAAATAAAGTATAAAGCTTTTATAGCCTAAGACCTATATAAAGCTCTAGAATAGATATATAAAAGAATTAACTAGCCTAAGCTAGTACGCCTAGTATAGCATATCTATAATTATCTAAGTATAGATATTAATAAAGTAGATTCTTAAGTTATTACTAATAGTAATATAAGTAATAATAATACTATTCTTAATAGGGCTGCCTATAATAGCTCTAAGGAAATAGTAGCTACTAGTTAAAAGAAAAAAAGAGAAAAAAATAAAAAGATAAAATACTAGGTAAAGAAAGTACTAGTATAAAATATAAACCTAGCTTTCTTAGTTATAAGTACTTAGAACTAGAATTAAGCTAAAACTTCTAATAATATTCTTAAAGGAGAATAAAGGTATAGAGACTTTATAGTAAGGCTACCTAGTATTAGTATATATATAGTAGCTTAGATAATTTCTATAGTAATAGCTATTAGAATAATAGATATTCTTAGAAACTAGTATATAGTAATAATAGTCTAAAAAAGACAAAATTTATATAAGAAAAAGTTATTTTAATAAGTAGCTATTATTTATACTAGCTTTAATATACCTAGAGGTAAGAGCACTTATTAAGGTTATAAACTAAGTAAAGCTTATAAATACTTCTAAGGTTAGTTCTCTAGAATAAGTACTAGTATAGAAGAGGGTTAGTATAGATACCTAGTAAAACACTATAATAACTATAGGGTTAATAATAAGTAGTATAGATAGTTAATCTATCTAGCTTAAAAGTTAGGTTAAGTTCTAATAATAAAGTTAATTAATAAGGTTAAATATAATACTATAAGGGCAGTGTTCCTAATTACTATATACTAAAGAGTGTCCTATATTTCTTATAATATTCTATAAAGTCTTATAGAAGGCTCTATAGTTTCTATAAGTAGTTTATAGTTTTTATAGAACATATATATAGTGTCTTATACTATCTTATACTCTTAGTATAGTTTATTTCTATAGAATTATAGGATATTATATAGTCTTCCTAGCCCTATACTATTAATCTATAACTATAACTTTATTATACTATACCTCTTCTTCTAAGATTATAACACTATCCTCCTCCTTTATAGTTTATATCTTTATAAACTAATAAATAGTTTTCTAAAGTACCTAAGCCTAATATATAATAGGAACCTAAATTAATAATATTAGATATCTTACTATAGTTGCCTATAAGTACTATATAAAGAAGAACTTGCCTTATAAGATATTTTTATTATATAAGAAGTATAGAAATTATAAATATAATAGAATAAAGAAGTATAAACCTATAGATTTGCCTATTCCTAACTTCTTTAAAATTAATAATAAGATATTATATCTAGAAGAAATAGAAGATAAGGCTGCTAAAGCTAAGGAAGCTATAATAGCTGCCTTATAGGCTACTTATACTAAATTAAACTAGGTATATAAATAAAAGAAATTCTTAAAGTGTTATAAATAGTAATAGTTTAATATAAGTGCTTAGTTTATTAAGAATATAGAGCACCTAGAGCAATAGGAGCTGTTACTTAATAATATTACTATACTTAAGAATAGGTTAATACCTAGCTTACTTATACTAGACTAGGCAATATATCCTCTACCTCTAGATCCTAATACTACTAATACTAGTATAATAGCTAGTAGCAGTTTATAAGGTTTATTAATAGTTCCTATATATTTTCTAAGTTAGGGTATCCTAACTACTTAACTAGGTATTTATCCTTATATCCTTTCTTTTAATATTATATTAATTTTTTAACTTTTTACTTAGTTTTTTTCTTAACCTAGTAGTAGAAGTCCTTCTAGATTAGTATATTAGAGTCTACTAGTTCTAATAGTAATATATAGAATATAAAGTATATTCTAGTATCCTATAGTAGTTTAAGTTAATAGTTTATAAGGCTAATTTACCTAGAAATAAAAAATAGTCTAACCTTAATATAATCTAGTTTTTTTATTAGTCTTTATATTTATAAGTTTTTTATAAGGAGATAGACTTTATCCCCCTCTTTTAGCTAAGGTGCTATTTTTCTTTTCTAATTAATATAAGAGATTACTTATTACTAAGCTTTATTAATATTTTTAAGTAATTTCTAGTATACTTTCTTTAGTCTTTATACTAAAGTTATTACTAAATCTGTTTAGATATTACTATTAAGAGATCTTATAAAAAGATTTAGATATCTTCTATAATTTATAAAGAATAGTATTATACCTATTACTTCTAATAATTTATTATTATATATAATCTATACTATAGGTAATAGTAAAACCTAGTTGTCTTGCTCTTAGTTGCTGTATATTCTTAAGTATATCTCTATAGTTTAATTTATTCTTTCTATCTATCTATCTATTTATAGATAGTATATAGTTAATAGCTTTTTCTTAGTACTAATAGCTACTATAAGTATAGTCTAATAATTTAATATAAATAGCTTATCTCTATTACTAATAATTAATTCTAGTATACTATAGTAATAGATAATCCTATCTAGAAACACTTGTGCAAGCTACTCTATAGTATAACTATATTAAAATAGTATTATTTCTACTACTTTAGTAAACCTATCTACTATAATAAAGATTAAGTTATAGAAGTATCCTATAATAGAGTCCTTAAAGATAGGTAGTTATATAATAAAATCTATTATAATATTTATCTATAGTGCTGTTAGTAGCTCTATTGCTTATATTTCTCTATACCTTATATATATACTATACTTATTCTGTTAGTAATTAACACAGTTCTTAATAAACTTAGTAACCTTGTCCTTTATATAGCTAAACTTATAGTATTATTTAATAAGTTCTATTATTTATATTATACTAGGGTGTCTATAAAGCAGGTTATTATAATAATAGCTAATAATTTTATTCTTTAATTCTTCTAGTACCTTTATAGGTATACACTATTCCTACTAAACTTATATTATATTATTAAGCTACTAAGATAGTCTTAATAACCTATCTTTGTTAATTCTAAGTATAGTAAACTAATTAATAGTTTTCTCTCTAGCTAGATTATATTATCTACTAAGTATATTAGCTCTACTATTATTTTTTTCTAGAGTATATAGTATCTTAAACTTAAGTTGTCCTAATAGCTTAGACTAGTATACTTATTATTAGTTAAGTGTCTTAGTAGTAGTAAAGTATACTAGGTTCTTATAATTAGTATAAATAGTAAGCTCTAAGTAACTTTCTATATAGATTCTCTAATATTCTAGAGCTAATATAATAGCTAGTAGTTCCTTATTATATATATTATATTATTCCTCTAGTTCTAAGAACTTTCTAGAGTAGTAGGTAATTAGGTACTACTATCTATCTTATTCTTATATAGCGCAAGCTCCTAGTGCTAAATTTAAAGTATCTATCTTAATTTAAAGTAGCTTTTTACTTTTAAATATAATTATTATAGGTAGCTTAATATAGAACTATTTAAGTAACTAAAAAGTATTCTCTTATACTTATTCCTACTTAAATAGTATATTCTTCTATATAAGCTTTATAAGTAGCAAGGCCTTAAGTAAATAATCTTTAATAAAGTATTAGTTAAAATTAATAAATCCTAGAAATTCCTAAATTCTCTTAAGGGAGGTAGGAGTTAGCTAATCTTTTATAACCTAAATCTTTATTTTACTTATCTTAACTTTATATCTTCCTATAATATAGCTAAGGAATTTTACTTCTTTTTTATACTATTTATACTTCTTAGGTTTAAGTTAAAGATCTACCTTTCTAAGGTATTCTAATACTTCTCTAATATAGTAAATATATTCTTCTAGTATTACTAAATATACTAGAATATTATTAAAGTATACTACTACTATAATATCTAAGTATACTCTTAATATATTATTAATAAGGGCCTAATATATAGCTAGTATATTAGTAAGCCTAAATAGTATTACTAAATACTTATAATAACTATAGTATATTTTAAATATAGTCTTCTATTCTTTGCCTTCCTTTATATATATAAGGTTGTATACTCTATATAAATTAAGTATAGTAAAGTATTATACTCTAGATAACTAATCTTATAATTCCTTAATATTTAGTAATAGGTACTAATTCTTAATTATAATATTATTAAGTTTCTAGTAGTTAATATATATTTATAATTTACTATCTTTCTTTAGTATAAAGAGGACTAGAAATCCTGCTAGTAATTCTAATTCTTATATAAATCTCTTCTTAAGGTTCTTATTAATATATTTCTTAAGTATACTAAGTTCTTTCTTAGATATTCTATATATAGGCCTAAAAGGTAGTTCTTTTCCTTTCTAGAGCTTAATCTTATAATTCTAGGGCTTATACTATAGTAATATCTTTATAGTTTTCTTATTATAGAAGAGTTCTATATAACTTTTATATTTATCTAGGATATTAGGAGGTGCACTATTCTTTTTCTTAACTATTACTTTATAACTAGTAGGGTATTCTATATCTGTATAGTTAACTACTCTATTTTAGCATATCTTATATATTAAAGAGATATTATTAATCTCCTTCTTATCTACTAGTTATATTATAAACTATATAGGCTATAATATAGTAGTACTATATTTATATTAACTTAATAAAAGCTATTAATTCTTTTAATTAATATCTAGATTATGCTTTCTTAACTATAGAAGTCCTAATATAATATTATAAGTAGCTATTCTAAAAGTGTCTAGAGTTATTTCCTTATAGTGTCTATAGATCTAGAGAGGTACTATAGTTACCTTATATATAATCTTAGATTCCTCTAGTATTAGTTCTCTATTAGCTACTCTAAGTAAGTAGAGTATTATCTTTTAAGTAGAGTATAGTCTAGCTAGCTACACTGCTTATAAAGAGATATAATTAGACTATACTCTAGAGTTTAAGAGTGCCTTTATCTATCTTTTATTTACCTTAATAGGTAATTTAATTAGTTAGTAATTACTTTTAATACTATTAATAAATTAATTTCTAGTGCCTGCTAGTACTACCCTAAAAAAGGATTCTCTTATCTAAAGCTATTACTTTACTTCTTTCCTTTATAGGTCTTATAGTAGAGGTTAAGGTAGGTCTGCTAATACTAATTAAAGTATTACTTATTTACTACTAGTCCTTATTATCTATACTTAGACTTATTCTAGCTAGAAAAGTATTAGTTATTATATTTATCTATTAGGTGTAGTATATAGTAGTCCTCCTTATAATCTTTTTATTATAGTTTATATAGACGTCTCTTTAGAAACTATTCTAAATTAAGTTTCTCTAAGTAATACGTCTAGTACCTATTATAGTAGTATACTATCTATAATAGTACTCTATAGTATAGGTTCCTAGAGTCTAGGCTATAATTAGGTTCTAGGTAATTATAGTCCTAGTTTTAGTATACTTCTAGTTAATAATATTGTTAGTATTCCTTATATAACTTATTATACTAATTTTCTTTATTATTATCTACCTTAATAGAGGGAATAATTAGGTCTTAATATAGCTTAGTATAGGCTTTATTATTAGCTTTCTTAGCTTTATATTGCTTATATTCTTATTAGCGTATATTATATTGCGCCCTATATTATACTATAGTAGAATATACTACTTTATCTTAATCCTTATTATTCTCTAGGTATTATCTAGGTAGCTATAGTATATTATTCTTAGTATTAGGTATCTAGGTTACTCTAGGTCTATAGTATAAAGTTATAGTTATACTAGAAGCTTCTAGAAGTTTAAGATATTCCTCTCTTAATATCTATATAATTATAGTTTTATAGCTATAAGGGTGTTTATATACCTATAACCTTAAAGGTGCTAGTTTATATATAATTTCTAGTTTATTGTCTTTGTTATATCCTAATTCTAGATCCTCTATAAGTTATCTAATTCTATTAGTAAGAATTTTCTATTTATTACTAGTATTCTTGCCTTCTAGCCTACTAGCTAATATATTAATCTATTAGAATACTTTATTCTAGTAATAGTCTCTAGTAAAGTAGCCTAGTTTACTATAGTTATAATAGGTATTGCCCTTATTACTCTTATTATTATTATATCTCTTCCTTTTATTCTATTATAGTTTTATAGTTATTAGTCTCTTATTTATATTAGATAGGTCTATTACCTTAGGTCTATAGTACCTACTCTAAGTGTTACTATAAATATAGTAACTTATATTAGGTTAGTAGCTGTTTCTATAGTTACTATAATATATATAGTTATTCTATTAGTTATATTATAGTTAAGATAGATAGCCTATAGCTTAAGTATATAGATTATTATACAGCTCTTATTAGAGCTTATATAGTTTAATATTAAGATTAATTGCTATATTAATAAGGTTGTCTAAGGTTTCTATACTAGTACTAGTATATATTAGTTTCTCCTTAACCTTAGGCTTAAGTTCTTAGTAAAATATTATAGTTAATATAGTATTATCCTAGTCTATATTAGCTATAAGTTACTAGAACTTAGTAGTATAATTAGTAGCAGATTAAGTCTATTAAATATATTAGATATCTTGCCTAGTAATAGTAGGTTTGTTTAATACTCTAAAGATTAGGTAGATCTTATCCTTAAAGGTATTAAAATCTTCTATCTATATATTAACCTTATTAGAAGTATTATCCTTACTATAGAGTTAAATAAAAGGTTTAATCTAGGTAAATGCTTTCCTATATATATAGCTTACTACTAAGGTAACCCTCTTCTTAGCTTCTACCTTGTCTCCTTAGAATATAAAGAATAGGTCTTATTATATTAACTAGTTATCTAGCTTGCTGTAGTCTCCCTTATAGAGATTAAGTTACTTAATATTAATAGTATTAGCAGTAATAGTTTCTTCTCTTATATTAATATTAGAGTATAAGCTAGTAGGAGTAACTTAGGTTCCTAAAGTAGTACTTATCTTAGAGGTATTTAAAATATTAAGGTTATAAACTAAGTAAAGCTTATAAATACTTCTAAGGTTAGTTCTCTAGGATAAGTACTAGTATAGGAGGGGGTTAGTATAAATGCCTAGTAAAATACTATAACAACTATAGGGTTAATAATAAGTAGTATAGATAGTTAATCTATCTAGCTTAAAAGTTAAGTTAAGTTCTAATAATAAAGTTAATTAATAAGGTTAAATATAATACTATAAGGGTAGTATTTCTAATTACTATATACTAAGGAGTATCCTATATTTCTTATAATATTCTATAAAGTCCTATAGGAGGCCCTATAGTTTCTATAAGTAGTTTATAGTTTTTATAGAATATATATATAGTGTCTTATACTATCTTATACTCTTAGCATAGTTTATTTCTATAGAATTATAGGATATTATATAGTCTTCCTAGCCCTATACTGTTAATCTATAACTATAACTTTGTTATACTATATCTCTTCCTCTAAGATTATAATAGCACTATAGTAAGTTAAAATTTAGTTATAGTCTAGAATATATAGTAGATAGTAACCTTATAGCATCTGCTATAGTAGCAGGTAGATAAGGTAGGTTTAATATTACTTATAACTAAAGCCTTCTAAGAGAAGTTTTTTAATATATAGAAAATCTAGGTTAATAGTATTATAGATTATATATATTATTACTAGAAAATAAATATCCTTTATAAAGAGTATACTTAGCTTAAGAGTAAAATTTAGTAATAAAAAGAAGGTACTAGGGCTAGAGGGAGATAATATAATATAGTTATAAAAGAGCACCTATTTATAATAATATATATAATAGACCTAGGTTAGTACCTAATAAAAGAAGTAGATAGTTCTCTATAGAATACCTTTAGAAATTTCTTAGACTAGAGAAAGAAATAGAATATACTTAAAAGGTATTTTAGAACACCTACTATCTTTATACTTTTATCTAGATTAGTAAATAGCTTTCTAGAGAAGTATTTATTTTAGACTAGAGTTAGTTAGTAGATTAAGATACTAGTAGAGTATAATTTAGATATTACTCCTATAGTATTCTATATAGAGCTACTATTCTTTACCTATATAGAAGAGACTAAGCCTCTAGCTAAGTTTTTATTTCTAGAAGAGCTTAATAAGCTATAAGGTATAAACCTACTAAGCCTTTTAGAGGGGTAAGTTTAAACTATAATAATTAGAATAGTACTAATATAGTATAGATATAGTTATATAGAGGACTAACACTCTATATTAGATATATCTAGAATACCTACTAGTATATAGTATAGATAGATTAAACTTAGTTTTTCTATTATAATATAGTTGTCTATAAAGGAATAGAGGGTGTTTAAGGGATAGTAATAGTTAATCTTATAATCTGTTACTGTCTCTAATATATAGATCTTATTTAATATAGCACTAATTTTATATATAGAAAGTTAATTGTCTTTATCTTGGTAGTAGGGTTAGAGTAAAATACGCAGATATTGCAACTTCTGCGATTAGGTAGATGTTGCAGATATTGTAATTTTTGCAATTAGGTAGATGTTGCAGATATTGCAATTTTTGCAATTGGGTAGATGTTGCAGATATTGCAATTTTTGCAATTGGGTAGATGTTGCAGATATTGCAATTTTTGCAATATAGAGACTATGCACAGGCTATAATTTTCCCAATTTGTAGCACAAATTGCTAATCTTATATATATTAGGTGTTAACGTGCAGCTTGACGCGCTGATTAACATATCTGAGTTTTGGAGCTATTGGACAGCGGGAACCTAACTGGTCTAGCACCCTGAAGTCTTCTGGGATGAGCCCCCCGTGACGAATTGAACCTAGTTAAATGTGTATATTGCAGCACCAGATTATCTGGGGTCAGGGGATCCCAAGTAGGGCCCTGGGATAGGGACGCCTCCGCCAATGCCTACTATTATGCCGTAGCCGATAACCTTAAAGATTGTCCTGATCTGCGTCGCTACTGCCGCCGCGGGGTTGTTGCTGATCTTGCTGGCAGGTACCTACGGTAAGCATGCGAATGCGACATCGTTTCCGCCTCTAGGATCGAAGGCTTACAGGTGTTCGTCGTTGTCGGCTGGGGTCTGTGTGGAGTCGCAGTGCTCTTCACCGAACATCTTCTCTGTTCAGCAGTTATCTCGATAGGCGTTGGGCGGGCAGCGCGCACATACTGCACTGTGTACTCGCTGTAGCGGCGCGCCATTTGCGGTTCGCACGACAGAGCCTTGCGCGAAATGGACGTGTTGTGGAAAGCGAAAACAGCATGCTACATGGGCCTGCTTCCCAGATCGACTCTCTTTGGGACCTGGGATTAAGACTAGAGCAGTGAGGCTTCCAATAATGATATCAGAGTGCCTCAAACATGTTTGGAGAACGTCTTGAGTACGCTGGGCTGACAATAAGATGATGGTACACTGGGCTACAAGGAGATAATGTTCGCATGGAGCTTTTTAGGGTTGATGTAGTGTGGTGGTGCTAGAATCTGGTACATACGCTCTGATTGGCAGAATCGCACTCGCGTTGGCACATTGGCAAATCATGCGCGAGAGCACAGCCTCGCAAACAAAATTACATACGACCACAGCGTTAAAAATAGAGGACGTTGCAGACGGGCTTCAGCCGCAAGTGCGCCACCGCGGGGCGGGAGAGGCTCGAGAGCAGGGCTGCTTCAGCTTGTGTTACGATCGGGCTGAATCTCCATGCACGATGTGATTGGCGGTTCTCAAGATCAGGTCATGGCCCTACTGGGGTTACCAAGACACTTCACCGCCTCATGCGCCCGCGCAGCGCACCTGTACGTCTGCGCAACTGCAGAATTACCAACGGACGTTGCGAGTAGAGCTGGCTTTGCCGTGGCGCACATGCGCTGTCGCGCAAGGAACCCTCAGAAGCAGGGCTGCTTCTCATACCGTGGACGAGCTGTAGGACGATCTCACATCAGCTCACTTTAAATTTACAAGCTTGTGAGTCTGCCTGGCTTGGCTTGACGGGTCTGCTGAACCCACTCGTCGATGGACACACGGATTGCACTGCCACCAAGTGAATACATAAGAGTCTGGTGCTTCTGGAAGTGAAGATACTCACTCCTCACATACCAGCCTCTCAATCTTCAGCTCGACTCTGCCTCTTGCTGCTGCATCACCAACGAACGCAAAACTCACAGCAAGAAACTCGACTCGATACCTGACTCTTCACTCGACTTTCACGAACCGACAAGCTTGTCGCCTTTCACAATCAAAATGGCGAAGCTCACTTGCGCCCTCGCATACCTCTGCTGCCTTCTCCCACTCGCCCTGGGCTCCACCGTGCGACACACCAAAGTCCGCATCGAAAACAAGTCGTCCATGCACCTTTCTGCCGTCAAGGTGAACCACGCCTACGGCACCATTTTCGGGCAGCGCAACACAGAAGAGCACACGTGGACCAATGTTGCTCCAGGCGCAACCACCGAAGCCTCGATGGAAGTCGAATACCTGACTGGACACATGGGAGCGGACTGGTGGCAGGTCGGGTGGACCGTACTCGGCGAGCCGATGACCGACGGTGCGAGCATAGGAAAGATAAAGTTCCGGACGACCAAGCCAGCCAACGCTCAGGGCTTAGTCGACGAGTTCATGACCGGGCTGGGAGGCGAACTCCTTTTCCAAGTTAACAAGGTGCTCAGCGACCCGATTGCCAAGGCGGGAATGCAGTGGGCGACAGTCCTCAAGATGGCGGCTGGCACAATCAAACCGAGTGATATCTTTTTCCAATTCGCAAAGGCCGCTGCCGGGGTAATCATGGCGAAACCAAAAGAGGCCGGGAACAAGAATCTGGTCGGATTCAAGCAGTGCACGCTTACCCGTGGCGACCGAGACGACATTGTCGACATCCGCATCTACGATAAGGAGGAGCTTCAGATTAGCCCTGCGGACTCGTCCAACTGCGACACTGTATGGAAGTTGGTCACCGTTCCCTGGAACCCCAACGGGCTCATGAAGCGTGAGGCTGTTGCGACACCATTCGAGGCGTAGTTTCAGTGCTGCTGGATACTCACTCGAGTCGCGGTAGAGCGGGTCACGCGTGGAAGCGGCTCGGCTATGAGTAGCACAAGGTTCGATATGCAGTGGGGCTACTAGAGAAAAGTCCACCATGTACATGTACGATGACTGCAGTATTACACTCTTGTTTCTCAGCTTAGACTCCTTTCAAATCATCTGAAATGGCTTTCTTCCTGCTACCTTCGCTACACACTCTACATCATATCGTCACCCCTTACCCTCTTCCCTCTCCCCAAATTAATATGCTCCCCACCCCCCTTCGCATTGCGCATCCCCACCCTCTCCTCCGTCTCCTTCAACGTCGCATCCTCGCTTCCCTCAGGAAAGAACCGATAGCTCCTGAACTCCGTGTTCTCCCAATCGCCCTTCGCCTGGCTCCCATCCTCATGCAAGTCGCCCGTCACATAGTGCAGAAAATCTCCATGCAACACAACCACAATCTCCTTCTCGTCGCGATCGCGCAGGAAGCGACGGAGTTCCAGCGCCCGGGCGCGCAGTGACTTGGCGTCGGGCGCGAAGGTGCCAGCATTGGAGTCGTAGTCGACGTACACGTCCATGCATCGTCGCCAGTCGACGCGGTCGCCGAACTCTTGCTTGAGCTGGGTGAGGGCGCTGGGTGTGTTGGCGGGCTTGTCGGTGGCTTCTTGGGCGAGCGGCAGCGCTAGGATCTTGTGTGTGCCGGATTAGAGGTAGGGTTCTGTAGTGATGAGGGCCGTTTGGATGGCGCAGCAGATGGGGCTGGCGCAGACGAGGTCGATGCAGTCGAAGTAGGGGAAGATAGTAGAGACGTGCTTGCATTGTTCCTGGCCTTGGGGTGTCAGGTCAGGATCAGGTATATCCTCATTGTGCGCGGAGTTGTGATAGCCTTCGGCGTGGCGGATGAAGTGGACGGCGCGGGGCGCCATGGTAGTAATGTCGAGTGCTCGGAGGGCGGAGTATGAAGTGCCAAGTTGGTAGCTCATACGTCTTAAGTTAGACTGCCAGGTGAGTTCAATAAAGGGCTTAATGCAAGATCCTACGGTTCGGCGGAAGCTGCACGACCAGAAAGGATATTAATAGACTAGTTCTTATCAGTTTAGTTGTTATCATTGTCGCAATCATAGTGTTAATTATAATTTGCCTGCTAATACAAAAACGTCGTGCAATAAAGGGGAGGATCATAGAGCATAGAGCTAGCAAGGAAGTTGCGCAATCTAGTGCCGAAGGGTCAACCCATACATAGAATACCATATATGATGAAAATTCCAGCCAAAGCCAATTCTGCCAGAAGGAGCACCAGAGAGTAGTGCTCTTCATCAGCCAACTCTGTCCGAGTTCCATCGAGTCCATCATCAAAGGCAGATGCCAAACTAGAGCCCCGAGATAGCGGCGTGTGCTGCAGTTTGGCATAATAGGATGTTTGCATTATTTGCTGTAGTCGACGGCTGCTTGCCAGTACCTGCAACACTCTTCGATCGCCTTCTTCTGCTTCTGCACTGGCATCAGACAGTAATAGCAGGCTCTTAACGGGGCAGAGATTAACAGAGCCGTCTTCTCTCTTAGTGATGTTGAAGTACATAGCAGAGTGTTAGTGCATTCTAGTAAGAGTAAGCCTTCTATTCAAATCAAGGATCTCTATAAGTTTACCTTTCATGACTTGGATTGTAACGCGAAGGTCCTCTAGCTGTTGTCGTCTTACAGCTGGCTTGCGCGGCCAAAAAGGGGATTGTAGTGGAATACCTCCTCTCTCTAGGTCGTCCGTTGCTTCCGCATGACTGGACGGTGCATCCCTTCATCCTCGCCACCAAGCGGCGATGCAAGCCAATCCTCGAGCTTTTCTTCAAGCACGCCAGACACACCGTATCGCCACTGATCGCAAACCTCGCCCTAGCCATGGTCGTCAACCAAGACTGCGCGCTGTCAAACGACTGGGTGCACATGGACCAGAACGACAACAAGCGCACTGGCGACGACGTGAACATCACCACGCTCCTACTCGCCAACGGGTCGTCTCCCAACGCAAAAGATCGAAACGGCATCTCAGTGCTGAGCATGGCCATCCGTGCGGCCTACTCGCTGAACCCGTGGAGCCTGCAGATTGTGGATATGTTGCTGCGGCGCGGTGCTCAGTTCGGGTGGCAAGAGCGAGAATTAATGGATATGGGTCCCCCAAAGGCATTCGAGCTGCTTGTTTGCCGGCATAAACTCGCTGCTCAGCCTAGTGAGCTGGTTGCTCTGTTTCCACAGCAATCGTATGCCTCTCCTGTACGCACTTGTTGATATCGTACAGCTATATATGAGATCATCTCCGTGTAACATGAATATTTAGTATTCAGCCCGAAGTAGCTACTGCGCGGTGGTATGGGATACAATACGTAGTCTATACAACGGCATGGGTTAACAGCTGCGGTTTGATATTCTGAAACCTCCGAGGACCATGACGACGTCTTGGCCCGTAGCTCACGCTACAAGTGGAAGCATCTGCCACGTAGATACAGGATCTTCGCCTTTCTCTCCGGTGTCTGTGCCACTGTTCGCCTTCTTTCATATGCTTGTGAACCACCACAAGATTGCAGTCTCTTCAGCGCGATTGCCAACGAGATCGTGTTTCGCCGAATCCCACCGAAGCAAGTCAATCACTCGAGACAAAGAGATTCGCCTACTTGTTCTTCAGTCAGGAACCGGCAATGCTGACATACAGTGTCAAATTATCCATGTTCAACCCTCCTGGCGAACCAGATACGAAGCCTTATCGAATGTGTGGGGAGACCCATACGATACCCGCGAAATAGTGTGTTCGGGGACTACCAAAAATATCCCTACGAATCTCTACGATGCCTTGACAGACTTGCGGTATCCAACGCGCGAGCGAATACTCTGGATTGACAATCTCTGCATCAATCAGGATGATAATGAAGAGAAGGCTTAGCAGATCATCCTTATGCGCGATATCTACACTCAAGCCCAACAGGTATTCATTTACCTAGGCAGAACAGATCCTTCTGACGACCGGGCAGTGCGGTGCATTTACCGGCTGGATCAGGAATTCAAGTGGGCTTATCTCTTGAGCGTCCTTGGATGGAGTTGGAATGCGTCTCCCGTTAACGAAGATGAGATTAGCTGGAACCAGGTCAACTGTCTGCTTTCTCGCCCCGAGTTTCTTCGCGCGTGGATTGTCCAGGAGACAGACCTAGCGCAGAAGGCTCTCGTTATCTGTGGCAACCAGTCCATCCCTTGCGCCATGCTTCAAAGAGTCGTACTTGGTATGGAAGCGTACAAAGAAACGACCAAAGCAATTACAGGCTACAAACTAATCGAACATGTGGTATTGGCTGTTCAATTGATGGCTTCGGCACGATTATTTTGCTATGGCCCAGCTCACAACGTCGTTAGAGGGCTTTGTAACCCGATCCGCCTTGGTGGGCCAGCTCCGATCCCTGTCGATGATGATCCCAAGCTATTGGATCTCATCTTAGAGTCTCGAACGTCGAAATGCGAGAGGCTAAGTGACAAGACCTTTGGTATGCTTGGTATGAAAGGGCAAGACGTCATGCACAAGTACATCAAGCCAGAGTACACCAGCTCAGCAGAAGTGGTATTCAAGAACTTCACGCTCTGGGAGGTACTGCACAACAATAGCCTCCGGGTTCTCGGGGCTAGTTCAGACAAAGCTGGCGGTCAGCATTTGACTCCGTCTTGGGTTCCTCAATTCGATAGGCTTGATCCTCACCATAGCCTGACTGGTAGACACAACCTTGACAGGTTTGACGCCAGTGCCGGCTCGGCTCCGCAAGCAAGAGTAGCCGGTTCAGATTCGGTCCTACATCTTAAGGGAAGGATAGTTGACACGCTTCATACAGTCGGTCACACCTCAGTCAGCATCCCACCGATCTTGGGTATGTCTGAAACTACAGAACGATTCGGAAATACACCTGAATGGTATCATTCCTTCCAGGTCAACAAAGAGATGATTGCAGAAGCAAGAGACATCTGGATAGAAGCGACGAACAGAGCGACTCGGGGTCTTGGTCCAATCGCTAAGGCTGGAGAGATCCTGCGCCTGTTAAAAGAAGGCCAAAAATACGATTATAAGTATGATACTTATGTGCCTCCGAACTGGGAACCCTTCTTGCGAACTCTACTGTCTGATCGAGGATGGTTTGGGCAGAAGTGTCTAAGTTATCCCGAAGGGCTGAGCCCTGAAACAGTCGCCTCCTTCGTACGCGTGGCTCTGCAAGGGACAGACCTTCCAAGGTGATTTCGAAAACATGATGGTTTCAAGGCTTCTAGTGCTCAGAATAGCTTCCTGAAAGTGGCACAATCAAGGCACTTTGCAGGGACAGACAAGGGACTAATAGGCTGGGTCCCTATGAGGGCCAAGAAAGGAGATTTGGTTTGTATCCTGTATGGCGCCGAGGTGCCCATTATCTTAAGGAGGGCAGCTCGAGACAAGTATGTTCTTGTAGGGGAGTGTTACATGCATGGAATCATGTATGGTGAAGCGCTCAAGGCGGCGGATGTCAAAGACGAAGACATGGAATTCGCCATCATCTAATCAAAGTCAGGCCGATGTGTTTTGTTTAGATTTTTAGCTGTTTTGTCCGATAAGTAGGCATAAAAAATAAGTGGCGCATTTGTTATCGGGAGCCTCAAAGCTGTCGTTGTTTGGTCGACGACCTGGTGGTATCCCAGTGTCAATGATTACCAGACACCTGGGCCTACACCAGGAAGATCGAGGTTCTCACACATAGGCGCCCATACGCGCTTCACGGCTTGGTCGCACATTCTCAATGGTGGGTGTTTAGGAAGCCTATCCAGCCCGTTGAGATCAAAGCCCTGCACGCTACCGTCTTCTCCAGGCTGGTCTGATTCAAGACATCTGGACAGAAGCAAGATGCTCTGCAGGGGTAAGTGAAGCTAGTGTGGAAGAAGAAGCTGGAACATTTTTTGTCGTGTCTCGAGCGGCCTGAGCAGGAATTGGCTGGTTGCCCAGTTCAGAACGGGATACGATGCACCAATAGACTCGTCAAGCGCGACAGGGGTGGTACAGGGAGGAGCGCCCTCTGCACTACAAGGGGGTCGCCAGAGTGGATTCGAAATACGAGCTGATCGATTTATCAAAAATTCTATATGCTTCTACTAAGCCAGTCAAGCCTGATATAGATTTTGGTCCCTTATGGTAGGGGACAAATCTGTAAGATAAGAATAACCTAATTTTTCAAGAACTATGCACTGTGTAAGTATTACGTCGTATACAACATATTGAGCAACAAAAGGGTATTCTATAATCGTTTGAAAGGGCTTCTTGTATTTCCAATGAGCTCAGGCACCCCCCTCGTTTCTTTGACCGGCCCGTGGCTGCCGTGCGGGCCGAACCTAATCCTTGGCTTGTTGCCAATCCTCCGCGCAGGTGCTTCTGTAGACAAGCGCACTGTTGTCAAAATTAACGCGACGTGTGACCCATTGGGATAAAGGATTAGATCAGCCTGAATTAATCCGCCTTCCTTCAGCCGGTGCAGCAAAGAAATTCTAGGGATACATTAGGTTATAGGTTGACATAATCGTAACTGCTGCAAAAGACGACCCCTTGAAAAGTGGTGCCTTCTTAGCTTAAACTACATGCTAGCCCGTTCATTGAACAACTTCCAACACATGTTTACAGAGGGTTTAAGTCTCCCGGATCTGGTGTTTGCAAGGACCCATCCACTTGTAGCGCCTGGTGTTACCGCGTTGCCGAGAAGTGCCAAAGGTTTAAGAGAAGGTAAGGCTTACCCCCAAGAATGCGTAGCGCTGACGGTTATTGATACTCATGCCAAATTCAATTCTACGTCGGCTTGAAGGTACGTTTCTGGTAATAGTAAGCCTGAGTGATACGAGAACCTTCCTAATACTCCACAAGGCTTCCGCGAAGGTGCGGTAAGGCCTCTTTCCTGCTTACTGCCGCGAATTCACTTCTGCAGTGAGAGCATGCAGATTGGAAACATTGATTCTCGGCGAGGGATGAATTGAATGACCTTTACGCAACTTGTACAGTACCAAGATCACAGCTCTGTCAGCAGTTGTGCATGAGAATAGTATATAAAAGGCTGGCAAATCGTCGAAAGAATCCTCACCACATTCCCTTCGTCGTCCATCAGATTATCGTCTCGTTCCATCTTGATTAGGCGTTATCACTTCGCTCCAACAAGCCCCACCATCCAGTCTGTAAACTCCTGAATTCCACAATGCTTGTATTGACATATAGCAGTTATGAAGCTTCTCGTCCTTGCGCTGGCCTTACAGGCTACTGGAGCACTGGGTACTCGCACTGCCACTGAAATTGCGGCTCTGGTCCAGGAGTGTGGCACTCTCGGTGTTATGGAGGTTCCTGAGGGAGCTGATCCAGCCGGCTACCGTCATTGTGCCGGCCATCCTCTTGGAAGCGACATGAGCAAAGTTTTTCCTCAATCCCTGGAGCCTACAGACATGAAGCGTTCCAATCCCGGCGAGGTAAAGGCCGCCGATATCTTTGGCCGCGAGGAACTGGCGTGTGAGTGGAGATCGAACGGAGGTTGCAGTGGCGGTTATTGCTGGAGGGCATGTGGTAATCCGGGAGAATGGTGCTGGACTGCGGGTGGTGATGGGGGCGGCCCATGGCTTCAATGCGCTAGTTATAACGACTGCAACAGAAATGCCAAGTGTGGCAAAGGCTGCAAACCTGGCAACAAATCATGCGGTTGCAGCTGCTAGATGGGCCACCATAACGGTAACTCTACTTAGAATACAATCTTTAGGATTGCTTATCTTGACATAGCTGGTGAACATAGACTCAGAGTGAGCTCGAGAAACTTTCCTTTGCTTGATGAAGTTGGACCTGTAAATTAAACGGTTGAGATTGCTGGCACCATTTTGGGGCGCAGGCTCCACTTGTGGCTGGCTTCCCGGAAACAACGATGCAGAGAATGTCAACCAACTAGTGTCTCCCAACACCAAAGGTCGCTCTTGTTGAAGGTATCTACCACCCATTATCCTCATACAGTAGGAAATGTCTTGAACCAGTGTCTAAAGAGAGTCTGAATAAATGGGCAAGATTAGTGCTATCCCTCAACCTATAGTATCCAGTAGAATGTTCAATCTGCTCTGCTATAAAACAAGTAAACAGGACAACGGGAACTATGACAGCCTCTAGAGCTTGCTGTTATCTACTAAGCTGTAGATCGGCTTCCTAGAGAACTACTAATATTCCGATTACTGTAGGCGTCGTTGACGAGCTCCTCAACGCGGCCATGTACTCACTTTGTGCTATATGAACAATGAGGCGAGGACAAGCATTGCCGTTATGGACAATCTGCTATGAATTTTGAGTAGAATGCATATATAGAAGCTTATTGCTATCATTCAATGTAAGACAGACATCTACAAGTAACTACCGTGGACCGTGGCAATCTAACTGCTCTTGATTGCGGCAGCCACGGCCGAATACCAACTGTTAGCCAGTACCTAGATAGTTTAGTGACATTTTCCTCTTGAGGCTACCTTGGATCTTACCTTTGCTCCTGCATCGTTAGGGTGCACTCCGTCCCCAGTCATGCTGGCCGTGTTGAAGCCCGTCCAAACATCGACTACAGTGATAGGGCTGCTCGAGGTGCTCTTAGTAGGTGCCCAGGATGCAATCGCATTGTTCAGATTGATGACGCGCTGGCCGCATTGACCACAGTTCGAAGGATTCATGGGGATAATTTTCGCAACAAGGATTTTCATCGTGGGTTTTGAAGCTCGCATCTGATCGACCAGCTTGCTGAACGCGGTTGTGATCGCAGAAGGCGACTGGTTGTTCCACACATCGTTTGTTCCTGGCAAAAGTCAGTCTTCACTCGTAATAATCAATGCAAGGGAATTGCTCTACCCAAATGCATCAAGACGATGTCGGGCTTAGTCGACGACAGCCACCCTGGGAGCTGATTTTGATTCGCGATATTTACAGCTTGGAAACCGGCCTGTCAACATGTTAGCTTCATACATTCAGCGCCGGTTGTGTATCGCGGAACATACGTGGCCCTCATTTTCGCCGTCATATGAGAACCCACACCCTTGTGAGGGCAATGTGCCCACGAAATCCGTGTTCTTGATACCCGCTTGCTGTAGCTTTTGCCAGAGGTAGGCACGCCAGCAACCCTGTAACATTGTCAGTGCTTTGCCTACATCCAGAACTTCTTAGACGCACCGGAGCGCCGGTGATGGAGTCACCAAGAGGCATAATTCTGACTGTGGACTGTCGTTCAGCCAAGTCTGCTGGCGCTGCAGCCACGATCGCTGTCAAAGACAGCACAGCGGCGAAGGCGGATGTAAGAGTGAAGCGCATTTTGGACTTTGTCGGCGAATTTTAGTGCAGTTTGAGGAAGCCGTGTACCAACTACTACTTATATCTGGAGACGGTTAAAAGGACGCATCTTGCCCCGCTCAATACCATCTTGAATGTAAATGAACTTCAGATTGGCCTTGGTTACTCAAGCATTTTCGGAGTGAAATTGGTCGCTGGTCGAGGCTAGCTGCAGTGTCAGTAGTGCCGTGCATGGATCATCATAGCACAAAGCACACGTTTCGGTAGCATGGTTGGACTAGGGCACGGCGCGTGCCGACGATCGCATTCGAAACATGCGCAAAGGCCGATTTTGTAATGACTGGGGGAGGCCATTATGATACGCTGAAATGAAAATTCATTTGTTTGACACCATACTAGAAACAATACTGTCGGTGAACGCTGCTCCGTGTCCAATCTTGGTGGAGCGTTCGGAGAAGATGTCTCCGCCCAGACTAGGTAGCCATCGCCAAAGAATGTTTCGTACAGTACATCATACCATGTTATGAATTTCTTTCCTGGTCGTTCGAACACAATCTAGCATGTCCCATAAGTTACCTCAGCAACCCTTGCCAAATGGGTCAACGCCTGTCCATCGCTATTCCGATGGACCTCGGCCATGAAGATTGAGGATGATGAAGACACTCAAGCTTTTCCATAAAGGAGAAATGAACAACGAGGTGCTTGACCGTCCCGTCGTTGCGAGAGAATGATAGCACACGTGGCAGGCGTGCGGGGTAAATCTCCGACAGCAAGGGCGATAAGCTATTGTGCGCTAGCGTGCTTCACGCATGCAGCGAAATTTGCTTGCTCGCAATGTAATTCATTATTACTATCTCAACTAATTGATTTCACTGGGAATTCACGGCTACCTAGGTACTTGTGCGATCCTCGACCTTGGCCGATGCCTGCCAAGCCAAGAATCACGCGATGACCTCCAAGCCGAGGACTGCGGACCTAGCTGTTAATGACGTACACATATCGTTTCAGGTTTGTCATTGACAGCAAATTGGGTGCTCGGTATTACTGTCTCGTTCAATACGATTCTTACCTCGTGGCCAGCTTCACCTGACTCTGGTCTCCACCAACACTGTTTTTGAATGTACATGCATCTAGATTGTCCCCACAGGTGCGTCCCCGCTCCAGACCAGAATCATTATCCTCCTATGTACCTTGCGGCAGCTTTTCTTGGGACATGACATCCAATCGATCAGTCAAACTTTGCCTTGAATCTATCCAGAGTGTGATGAAGAGCGTCTATTTTTAGAAGCTAGGGCTATTCAGAGATTACGATGCAATTTCTCAGCTCAGGCAATCCGTCCTTTCATCGGAAGCCCTAGATATAATATTAATGAAATCTATGGGGTAGGCCCCTGTAACCTATACCATTCATCTGCTATAAATAGCAAGTCCTCATTGGCCCAACGATTCGAGAGGAATAGCGTCCACTCCAAAAGTCCCTACAGTCGTCCTCACATCTCCGTCCTCCAGAATGAATACCAGAGTATGAGAAATTATGTGCTCGCTGTTTCGCTGATTTCGCATCAGCGTAAATGCTGAGTGGTTGTCGCACGTTAAGGTTCCCAAAACAGCTTCGCAAGATTTGACTCTCTTCTGAGCAATTGTTTCTTTTCTGCCCGGTATTACAAACGGCTGAAGTGATTCTTTCACGAGATCGCTAAGGGCTTTCACGCTACCTATGCGACAAGACTTTTGCTTTGAATAGAAACCGCGGGTGTTTGATTCCTGAGGTGGCATGTTGGCTGCGACTTACCTGCAATGAGTTAATCTACAATATGCTGCCCAAACTTTTGAAAGGGATGAACGCAGCCTCAGAGAGGAGGGTTAGACATGAAGGGTGGTCGTTGGCAGACTATGCGTGGCCATATTCCTAGGTTGCGAATGGTCGAGTGTTTCAAAGTCTTGAATTTTGCACTTGGAGGTACCACTGGCACGATGCTTCAATGGTGAAACAAATCGTATGCTGAATTATTCATTCCGATTGCTCAAGGGCTATATCGAGGTCAGCAACATGAGACCGCGAGATATCAGACACTTCTGTTGCTCTGATCTCAGTATTGATGGCTGCCAATTGTTGAACGTTCATTTAAAACGCCAGTCGGAAGCAAGAATTTCGTCGACAACGGATCCAGCACTGGTTTGTTATTCCAATAATTGCAGCCAAAATCTTCAATGCCCAAGAAGCCAAAAATGATTATCATAGGAAGGAGAAGATACTCACAGGAATAACAACTAAACCAAGGATAATAAATCGAATGAGAGGTTCGACATCTGCTCTAGTCTAGACATGTCTAGACGGGTATTGTTGAAATCTCAGGCGCTGTAAACGCTTGCTCCAAAATTCAGTTCTGCTTTGCTTACATCACGTCAAGTACGCCGCCACAGCATGTAAGGCGGTACTATTAGCCCCTTAATGAATCAAATCAACCCCTTAAGTCCTGCCACGGATCCAAATTCGAGACACTTGAGGTAATTTCCAGTGGTCCTAGTAAGCATTTCTCTCCACTGTTCGACCCACACACTTTGATGGTTGACGAGGGCCACGCAAGGGCTTAACTACAACGTGTATATCATTGAAGCGGGGCGTGACTCCCTGACAACCATTACGGCAAACTATCGCCGAAAGTATGTACCCGAACTATCTAACCGAACCATTACTCCTTCGCTAAAAGGATTTCAAACGCCCCGCTCAGCTTTCACCACCACAACAATCTGTTGTCCCTGCATCGAAGCTTTCTACTAGAGCTTATTGAATTCGGCCAAAATGCACGACCGGTAAACTATAGGGCAGTACTAGGCATGGCTTGCGTTCAAATGTTGCAACTCGACTACCACTGGTCGACGGCGAGCCCCACGGGTCTGTTTTTGGACCCCCAGCAAGCTGCTGTTAACATCAACGCTTCTAGAATTTCCAATGAAATTCAGAACCTTTGTTCTTGCGCATCGATAAGTTCTCAGAGATTTCAACAACATGACTGCTCAAGGCTCATCGCAAGCACACCGTCGTCAGGGAAGCTTTTTTCGTTCATGCAATCACGTTTGCTATGACTATTCCAAGTATACTATGAATGCTTGGACCTGCAACAGAAATTTACGCCCGTGTCGTTGATGCAGTGTTTTCATGCCAAACCCTTGTATATGTAACGGATATTGTACGGCACGGGGAACGCGTCACCCTTGTTTGGCATATATACATCCAGGGCACACGGCTGATGTGCGCTCTGTCGTAGTTCCACAACCTGGTCCTCTATATGAAAGGCCGAAACCACTCGCGTCGGCAGTTTTTGCCAGGCTACGCGTTGAATCGCAACAGTATCGCGGGTTTAAGTGCATACTGCGCTTCCATTATCACTGCGAACACCAATTTGCTTAAGTTTTGCACAAACCTCGCCGTATTCCGACATCTTGGTTCAACCGCTCCAAGTCATGATTTAGCGCTTGAGACATGTATTTCCCTGCCTGCACATGAGTTGCGCCATCGGTCCGCTTCGTCATAGTTAACAACGCCACATGGTACTGGTTCCCACATCAGAAACTAAACATGGTCTGCGAATGTGTTTGCAGAGTCAGTACAGTCTTTCGCCGAATCTCATGAGCAAGCAGTACTGCGCCAGGCTTCTGTCCCTTCAGGTCTCTCGGTGAGATGGCTTTGGAGCTATACGGTCAATCAGAGTTTCGAGTAACGCGACTTTCCGACCGACACCATATACAACCAAAACTGTCTGCCAACCAGTGTTATTTCCATACTAATCGATTGGTCTAGTTGTGAGAGATTGATTTGACGTTTGTGGGAGACTCTTCCGGCCTATGTCTCTACGTATGCAGTACATCCAACTGTCTAGACTGCTGTTGATGCTGCCACAGGCAAATCATCCAGCTTAGCCCAGATGATATCCTATATACAGATATTGCTCAATTGTGGCACAGATTGTAGGAGAAATTTCCAATCCCAATGTTATTGAATCACATTTTACAACCTAGTCATCCCGGATAAGTCCAGCAACGAGAGTTGCTAGATATTACGCGTTCGACTCTCCGCACGGACACATCAATATATGTCCCTACAAACATAACGGATGAATCACGAAGGCAATGTATGACCTTTGGTATTTTCCTACTATTATTTTGGCTTTCAGTAACCTCGCCATGCGTTACATATAGGACGACTCAATTGCATAGATTCGCAGTCATCGCCCAGTATCTCATCATCAATTCAATATACGCTCTCCTCTTTGACCCGAATCAATATGAAGTTCAACTCCATCGTCGCGCTGATCGGCATGATCGGGTACGTAATATGGCCATATCGAAGCGAAGTCTTACTAACACGTCGCAGCCTTGCCACTGCTGTGCCTCAAGCTGAACAATCCGTTCGCCGTAGCATCCGTCCATCCTTCAGTGTTGTTCCTCCAAAACCTTCCTTTTCAGGTCGCTCGACTCTTGCAATCCCCAGCGTGTATTTCCAATCTAAACACCAGGTTCGTCGCACACACTAACAACGACAGACGTCCTTCCAGTACCCGGTCCATTCGCCCATCTGGGCCAGCTGCTCCTTCGGCTCGTCCTTCAGTGTCTGTTGTTCCATCTGAACGCCCTACTCCTTCTGGCCGTCCGACGCGAACCGGTCGGCCTTCTCCGTCCGTTCGACCCACGCCTACATGCTCTACTCGTCCCATTCCTACCACTGGCGTTCAGGGTGCTGATGTCGAATAAGGAACACATGAAGTTGGCTGATGATCTGGATCGGTCATACAAGCTAGGCCGCCAATCGTCCCCCTATTTGCTATGTACCTCCTAGGCAGTCCTGTTGATGTTGATTCGGATCTTCCAAGCTTCTGTGGGTATTTTAGTGAACACATACAAAGAAATACAACCTGTCATTACCGCCTAAAGCCATGTTTCCTATTATAGACTTTAGAACACAAGCAATTGCGAAGTAGGATGAAGAACATGGCTGTTGTATTTGAATTAGACGCAATGTTAAAGGCAATATAAACGTCTAACAGCACGATTGTAGCCATTTCTCGTGCGCTAAGTCAATGCCTTACAGGATGTTTTGGTGATTTCATAGCGAGCGTACCTATACGGAGCCTTATCCTGCCACCAATGAAGTTCGTGGAAAGTCAATGTAGGTCTTAGCAAGAGAATGTAGTCATTAGATCATGACTCCATCGTAACTTTGCGCGGAGTTTGTATTTGGTAAAAAGTCTGCCAACATAATAATGATTGCTGTACTCCGCGTTTTGTATAACGTGCAGATCTGCTGTGGGTACTATCAGGAAGAAATTACCCTAACATATAATGTGCCTTTTTTTAATAGATCTGAAAGCTCTTGTTATGTCTCTAGGTGTTGTATACAGGGCGTAACTCAAACAAGGTGTTTCCTCTTGACCCATCGTGCAGCAGGGCGCGCCTTCGCGGTTTTTCTGGTGATGCTGCAGCTTTGACCTATTCAGTTTCTGCGGGCAAGATTCTTTTTTCATTGTGTTCGCTTATAATTTCTTACTGCGCTGTACACCTCCTATGATCCCTCTGTGCAGCCTTGGTGGTTTTCGATGTCATCACGACGAACGTCCATGCACCGCGAATGATGTCGTCCATGAGGCTAATACTACTTGGCACCGCTTGTTGGAGCTGGCGCTGCACTGTGACAAGCTTGAGACATGCTCATTAATCGAAACGTCCTCTAGCTCTAGCTGCGCAAGCCATCTGTCATCTGCGCAGCTCTGCATACCTAAGTACATGTTCGTCACTGCTGCTTGGCGCCTTCCTACAGTAGGTACCAACACCGGCGCCACCAGTTCGGCTTTCGCTGCTTTGCGCATCTGCGACTTGTAGAGTACATAGCTACAGTTCTTTGGCTGGCCCCCGTTTCTCCGGTTTATGTATGGTCCTCCCAGCTTTTACGATGTTACGGCGGACAATACGCGACTAGCGGTGCAACTTCGACGTTGTTCTCGTGGTGGGCACGACGGTCAGTCGCAAAAACATCAATTAATCGGTCTCCTAGTCTACATGGAAGCTTCTTAACCTCTCCCTAGCTATTTAAGCATCTGTAGGATAAGTCAAATAATTCAAGGCCGTTGATAGTCCTTCAGCTGCATGTCGCGCCGTGCCAGTTATCAACTGCAAAGCCGTCCGCTTAGGCACACGCGCAATCGACTCGATCTCGACCCGCCCCGCAACATTCGACCTGTGCATATATCTTGTCGCTTGTGGGCTGCCATTGCGTCAACTTGCCGGGCCTAGTCTCGGCTTCGCTTGTCCCGCCTACCCCCACCTGCTCCGCACGTTCGTAGGAGTAACCGAGACGTCAAACAATTTTGTCTCTAACAACTGCCTCTGTTTCAGGAACATCTCAATCCCAATAACTAAAGAGTTTTTAATTACTACTCTACCAATCTAGTTTATCAGTCTGACATGTTAGATTGCACGAAAAGGCCTCATCCTCATCCACCCCTGTTGCCGAATCAGGCAAAACCTGCCGAGCTGGCCATATCTCCCGCCCCAACTTCCTCTCCTGATCATGATGCTGCCGAAGTAGACTACGAACAGTCTGTTGAATGTACAACGGGCCTTTCTCCATTCTTGTATGCATTTCCCCACTGACATAGACACCAGCTTCATGATTCTTCTGTGTGTTCAGACACAACCACTTGTCTTCATTCAACACACGTTTGTACATGGAGTCGATGGCTTCGAACTCTGCGTCAGAAGCGTCCTTATGCCGATACACTTCGTACTCCATTGAGCAGTGATGAGCCGACGTTGGCACGCATCTCATCATGTAAAAGAAGAAAGGCCTAACCTAGGTCAGCGAACTCTGCCGGTGCTCACAATATCTCCATCCGCCCACTCACGTTACGGTCATACACGCATTCGGGAAGTAGTACGTGCTGCGAACCCTCTGTCCCTCGTCCATGGCAATTTTCTCTGCATTGGTAAAGTGTTGGATATGTCCTCCTTTTGTGCTGACCGCGTATAGCTTCAGATCTGTAATACCAGCCACGTCGGGGTGAGCTGTCGGACAATGATAGCATTCGTTATAGTTATCAGCTAATGCCTTCCAGTTATAAGCGCCGCCCATCTCCCATGTGTGATCGAACCGGTAATCGTCGAAGTTGAATACGTCCATGCGAGGTTGCGTGTCAACCCCCTCGAAGTCATCTTCCCATGCAATTTCATTTGCAACATCCAGGTTCACCCATACAAAGCCTTTGTGATCAACATGAACGTTCACCGACAACAGTCCATTCTGCGTCTTATCAAAACCTTCCATCTCTTCATAGCCTGGCGCCTTCGCTAGATTACCCTTTAATCCATAGGACCATCCGTGGTATTTACAGGACAGTATCTTCACTCGCCCCTGAGGCTCTGTGACAACAGGGAACGCCCGATGCCGGCATATGTTGTGGAATCCGTTGATATTGCCATCGCGATCTCGACACAGGAAGAAACGGAAGCCTGCCTCTTCAAACTGGACGTAGTCCCCAGCGTTTGGAAACCTGTGCTTATGTGTGACTAGAATCCACCTCTTGGAAAATATAGCCCGCCGTTCAAGCTGGTAGACGGCATCAGACCTGTACCACGACGACGGTAGACTACGTGATGTAGTAGTGGGCCGTTTTTCATTCCCTGAGTCGTCCTTGTAGCCGAGGAATTTCCAAAAATATTGACTCATGATGGGTAGGACTTTCAAGTCAAGAGTTTTGATGATGGCTAAGAAGATGGAACAGGCCACTTGCTCCATCGCATCCTCTATATTACTCCATATCTTGATATTGGAATACGAGAATACGAGTGATGGTCGTTGCGCGAATGCCGCTCACGTGATTGGGCCGTTCCGATCATATGATCGGATGGCTGTAACTGTGAAAGCGCCGATGTTCGGCCTATCAATCACTCGGGATATCAAATCTACACTCGGACTAGAATAAAATCGTACCCAGGGAACTTTTAACTGTTTAGTCTTATCTCCACCTTTTGCGGGGTTGGAAGGGTCTGTGCGATACCTTTCCAAGGGCTTCGCCGACTACGGTCAGCGATGCCCTACCTAGGTAGCCGGGCCGCATCTGCATGCTTCTCGAGACTACGCAACGACATCTTCAAACGTACATCCTCTAGATGGCAGAAACGCAGCGGCGCAGCCAACGTTATCCATACATTACAAACAAGCGGGCAAGACAGGCTTGCGAAAATTGCCGGTCCGTGCGTCCCGATAGATCGGTCCCCTCCGAAATATTGGCCATTAACAACAATGCAGTCGCAAGAAGTCAAAATGCACAGGAGAAAGACCGAACTGCTCGTGTTGTATGCGACTACGGCAAAAATGTGTCTATGCAACTCATCATCGATCTCGCGAAAGGTCCATAGAATCCCGCGACGTCACCGGCGAAGTTTCTCATACGGCTGGCAACGATGTAATGCGTGCGATCGACGTTTACCAACACCGTACTCACCCCTTCTCAGTCCGGGCGCCTCAGCGCAATTGAAGAGATGCTAAAACAACTTGCTGCTGCAATTGAGTACGATTTCTAGTAAGCGTCTCGCATCAACACTGACGAATTTCAGCCTACCTCATCCAACTACGTCCGCCGAGCCTTCCGCCTATCGTCGTCGAAGTAATGACTTTCGAACTTCGAGAGCTTCCCAGGATCCCGCACTACGACTCTCGCCGATCTCGCTGCCCCCTGCACCACAGTCTCCCTATGCATGGTACGGACTGTTATCGATGGCAACGACTGCCGCCCGCTGACCGTTCTGATAGCATACAAGATGCGCAACTACCAGACACAGTTATATCAGAGGGCATCGCCCTATATTTTGCAAATTTCTGCAATCAGCCGTGTCCGATTCTGGCATACTCCCGATCACTTGAATCCAGGATAGATGACAACATCCCTCCGATCATATTGTATCCTATGCTTGCTCTCAGTTTACGCTCATCCCGGCATTCTTTCTTCCAAAATGAACCAGAGCGAATGGAATGCATAGCCAAACTGACACAGCTTTCGTGGGACCTCCTCACCAAAGCATACTGTGCTTTCGCGATCGATGATGATTATTTTCAGGGGCTTTGTCTTCAGGTGCAGGTGGATTCAGGAGGTGAGTCGATACTTCAAATCATTCCGATCGTGGCATGTTGACGAGTAATTGTACAGATGGATGGCTTGAGAGAGCACGAGCACAGGTGGCGTTAGGGCTACGAATTGCTCAAGCCCGTGATATGTTGGCCACCGAGTCGCTGGAAGGTCTTGAGCTCGCCGATCGAGCTCGTAGGCAGGAGATTATCTGGTCACTCTTCATGTTGGACAGAATGCTTCTCGGGGGAAACACGGTTAATCCCTCGACTCCGACGGCAACTTTCGAGCTGCCCGTAATCCAGAGCGGCCCTTTCCACCCAGATATTCCTCCCCAACCACCTGAGCAAGACATCTCGCTGAGCTCGGTAGATTCTGGCGCGCCCCTTCCACCACAGAATGTCGCTTGTCTGCAAATACAGACTCTTCGGATTTGGGAGTGTATTATCGACTACATCGCGCAACCCCCTTCAAACACCGATGTGCCTGTTTGGAGGCATGACTCGCCCAGAGCTGCAATATTAACAAAAATCCTGGACATTGAAATGAGTATGTCTGTTCCTGCACTTATATGAACGAATCTGAGAGATCATCTAGGATGTGAGACTGCGGGTCACATTCTATCGTGTATAGGATCACCTGCCCGTGTGCTGGATGAACCGGGATCGACAAGCTACTTCGTGGTATGGTTGCGGTTTCAACTGACCCTGTCTGTCGTAAACTGCTGCTTGTACGTATATCTAAAATGCTTCTCGTATGAACTTGCTAAATACTTATCTAGAAACCACCCTTTCATCATACACATCAAAACTACGCGACTTAAGCACAAAACTCCCTTAACGTTCCTACAAAAGTGTTACGAATTTTCTCTGATTCATGCCAATTGGGTTTTCAGACTGCTCAATCATATGGATGCCGCCGGATTGATGCTTCACGACCCCTTTCTCGGTCACCTGGTCGCAATTGCAGCTTCAATACACCTGGAGCATACCACAAGCCAATACCCCACAGTAGCTGTATCTGCGAAGCAAAAGTTCGAGAAGTGCTTAGACTTTGTGAAGAGACTTTCGCAAGAATGGCCGAGCATGCAGGTCGTCGTAAGTACCCAACCTATCTTACCCAACAAACAGGTGAACTTACACTTCCAAGACTTCCCTACTTGAGCAACTGAAAGCGCGCATTAGTCACCGGCCGAGTTTGAACTATGTTGAGGAAGAATACGACGGTGCAGCCCCACCTGACGGGGCAAACCAAGTACACCTTGAGGAAGAAGACTTGCGATTGATGTGGAGACTCTTTGATTGCGCGTCAACATCTAGCAAATCGTACACAGGTTACACTTCCGACGAAGGGACAAACTCTGCTATGAACAGCGTGCCGCCGGATTTCAGCAGCCCATCAAGTGTGGTGGATTGCGAGATCCCTGAGAGTCCAAGTCGAAGTCCATCCGCTGGTATGCTGGTTCAGGGAAATTCCAGGCTGGAAAACATCGCAGTCCGGTCGTACGTCGATATGTCTTTATCTGGCCCATCTGCGTTGGACTATTTCCCTGTCGATTTCGAGTCAGACCATCCTCACATGGTACAATGACGAGATGAAAATGGAACGTAACCCATCCTCCCTACTCTCGGTCGTTCATGCCGACCAACCCCCCAGCCACTCTGAGACGGGTTCACAGCCTCGCCCGAGATTTGGCTCGTGCGGACTTCCAGATTTGACTTAAAGGACCATTGGCGCCGAATATGGGATCGGAATCGGGTATATCGACGTTGTCGATTTCCCGGGTCAGTGCATCCATTGGTTCATTGCCTTCGCAGTGGTTGTTCCGCCATCGTGGAGCCGCCTGTGATTGGTCAACCAGGGCTAAAACTCATACGCAATCTCCGCATCACAGACTTACTTGGGGATATACACCAATATACCTGAAGTCACCCTCAGAACTCAGAGAACGGTGCGAAACACCTGCTGGGATAATGATCACATCCCCCGTATAGACGTTGACCTCAATGCCATCTGTGCCTTCGTCTTTCTTTCCTCGCCCAAGAGCCAGACACGAGCTTCCTCGAATTATAGCTATGTAGTCCCAAATTAGCTGGGTAGACTGATCTATAGCATCGATTTACGTACCGTAACATTCATGAGTGTTGGGGTGGAAATGTGGTATCTTGATTTCCCCCCACTCGCCCTGGAGGGTGGTCAGCGTAAGAATAAATGGAAATCATCTGTTCTCAAATACACACCCGTTTCTCCCAACCATTTCCCTCACATAAACGCTTCGTGACCTCAGAATCTATAGGGGTCGGAAGCACAGTTCGGTAAATTAAAGCTGGCAAGACGTTGTTTGGGACGTTCGTAGTACTTGAAAGAGTATACTGCTCAGGCCACGTGACGGCCATGGTATAAGTTCGTCCTGGAGCAGCTGTAATCGTGATCTTGCGTGCGTGAGGAGTCGAACAAATGAAATGGACAGTGCATGACCTTAAAATTTAGCGCCGGCATCGATACCGTGTCACTCCCGCTTCCGTTCCCGCCTCAATGCCCACTTTCATCGCCAAGTCTTTCCTCCAGCATGTGCTCCTAGCATCGGGTGATTTTCAACATCACATGGCCAACCCTGTTACCAATAAATAGGCTACACTTCATAATTGAGGCTTTCAGTGTTGTCAGCAAGGTATTGGACACACAATGCATACACATAGTCGGCTCATTATAGTGGGCGCAGGGGTTTTTGGCTTATCAACAGCTGTAGAATTGGCACGCAAAGGGTACAAGAACATCACGGTTCTAGATCGCCATGTTCCTCCAGTTCGTATCCTAGTCCGAGCAAATGTGGGTTGAAACTGATTGAAACCAATCAAGGTACCAGATGGCTCCAGCGTAGACATCTCGCGAGTGATACGGTTCGACTATCGCGATCCTGTATATGCCAAGCTTGCAAAAGAAGCTTTCGATGTCTGGTATGCTGATCCAAAGTTCCATGGGATTTTCTATCATGGACCAAATGCCTTCATCGCAAGCAAAGCATACGGACGGACACACCTCGACAAATGCACAGATGCCCTTGATGGTCTAAACCACCCGTGGGAACCAATGCCGAGCCAAGAAGCTATCAAAGCTGAGTTTCCAATTCTGTATGGTGACACGGTTCACTCAAACCTGTCGGGATACTGCAATCGCAGCTCCGGTTGGGCTGATGCACAGAAGGCTATTGCCGTTCTTCGAAACCAATGTATTGAAGGGGGCGTGTCTTTCGTATGCGGTAAACAAGGTACCGTCACTGCCTTACAGACAGACGATTCCACTGGCAAAATCATTGCTGCACAAGCAGAGAGCGGTCATGTCATCCCAGGGGACTACTTCATTCTCGCTGCTGGCGCTTGGTCGCCAAAACTAGCATCCATGTACAACTCAACGATTTCCACCGCGCAAGTCTTAGCATTCATTAACCTAACAGACGCTGAGATGGAAGCCTACAAAGACCTCCCACTATACATAGATTACGATTCCGGTTGGTTTTGCTTCCCACCTCACCCAGAGGCCCGAGTCCTGAAAGTCGCCGTACACGGCTGGGGCTACACACGAACAACCGACCAAAGCGGTCTTTCTCTCCCTCCAACAACGGCCCGAAGCAAGCGCACCAATTTCGCTCCCGCGGACGGCGTGACCCGATTGCGCTCCGGCTTGCAAACCATACTCCCCTCCCTCGCAGATCGTAAATTCGACCGCGTCGCTGTCTGCTGGTACAACGACACACCCTCCGGGGAATTCATTATCGACTACCACCCCGACCACTCCAATCTCTTTCTCGCTACAGCCGGAAGTGGACAGTAAGTTCCGATTTATCCCTTCGCAAACTCAATGTGGAAGCCCGGCTGACCCTAGTGCTCTAACAGTGCATTCAAGTTCCTCCCGGTGCTGGGCAAGTACGTAACGCAGGGGCTTGAGCGCACACTGTCACCGGACTTGAAGCAGAAATGGCGATTTAGAACGGAGTACAAGGATCGCAAAGACACATTTCACGGCGATGGGAGTCGTGGGGGACCGGCGCGCCGCGAGTTCACGCAGCAGGAGAAGGCGCTTTTGTAGTTCAATATCAAGGTCCCATGAGCTCAACTCGTATTTACAGCATACTAGACGGTAATATTTACCATATCATTCTGAGTGTTGTTCAAAGCGTTCCGCATTCCAAATTGCAATACATGTCAATGAGACAGTTCATGTTCTAGAAGACATGGCGCGCATTAGGTCTTGTGCGGCTTAACATTCTCGCTACAGAAGGGGCATCTAAAATATGCATTGATATGACTGTAGGCTCCAAAAGCAATAGACCTTATTGTTGGCTATCTAGCTAAGAGCGCAAAGACAAGTATGGCACAGTGGGGCCACGCAGAAGGTAGGCACATGTCAATAGCAGGGAACATACACACTCCCATGACGCTCTAATACGTCACGAGCTTGTCTCGTCAGCGTATCGTAGGCTGGTTTGTGGCTTGTATTCAAAGTCTAAATGCTCGTTATCTCGCTAACCAACTGATCGCTCACCGGCTCACCCGATCTGTCGTTCGATCTACAACTCAACCAACCATTCTGCTTATTCTCCAGCCCGTTGCTTGGTTCTGTTTTCGAATCCTTACGGTAACCTTTCTCAGCGAGGAGAGAAATCGGTAACAGTGGCCCATGCTCTAGGTAATGGCTGTGATCGCCACCTGCTTTCTCAACTTCAGACTCACCCTTGCCCCACATCTTATAGCGTCCGCCAGGATAAGTCCAGTTCCAGTCTTCCCAGCGGTCCTGTTCGAGCACTTCGCGGTAGTGGAGACTGCTTCCTGGCCATACGGCTGTTACTTTTCCGTTGTGCCCGCGTTTATCTGTTAACGTGAGTTAGTACGATACTCTACCTCTCCTTCAAAACAGAAAGGGTGACATCGTGCACGAAAAAAGTTCAGACATACACCAGCTTGTGCAGTTCCCGGTCCAAACAGCATCCTTCATGAACTCGTCGACTTGTAGGTTGAAGTCGTCCTGTGCGCCTTTGTCCGGCGCAAACGTAGAGACACCGAAATTGTCAACGCGCCTGAGAAGCCGAACGATAAAATCGGCCATCGCTTCAAGACTGCCTGCAAAGTTCTCAGCTTGAAGAAACCGTTGAATCTTACGTCAAGCTTCATACATACCAATCAAACTACCGTTGGCAACCGGACAATTAGGACCAAGCATGGACAAGTAGTTCGGAAAGCCAGCACATCCGAGACCCATATAAGACGCCGGATCGTCTTTCCACAAATCTCTGAGATCTATGCCTTCCTGCCCCAGCAAGGGAAACCGCGGGCGGAATGATGTATTGAAGCCCGTTGCGGCGATTATGACGTCGGATGCCTCGAGTCCGTCATGGGTCTCGAGACCGTCTGGCTTGCATGCTGCGATGGGACTGAAGACGCATTTGACATTAGGTTCTTGTAGAGCGCGGAGGAACGGCGCTCCAGGGCTAATTCTACGACAGCCGAGTTCGTAGTCAGGGATGAGATTCTTGCGTAGGGCGGGGTTTGCGATGCGTTGTTCCATCCATAGAGCAATCTCCTGGTGCTTCTGCACCTGCGTGTCTGAGTCGCGATAGAAGACTGGAAAGAGTTTATTATAATAGCTTTCGAGCCCCTTACAGTGGTGCAGATAGTCATCTGTGGTTTTATTGGGGTTGTTGTCGATTTCTTGAAAGCTATCAGGTAGCGTGGTAATCCAAGATGGGGTTCGGATGTACACGGAGAGTTGTTTGACCAGGGGTTGGATCTGGGGTATCACTTGTACGGCGCTTGCTCCTGCTCCGATGACGCTCACATTTTTTCCCGCTAGATCCACTGAGTGGTCCCAGTCCGCAGTGTGCATTAGACAGCCCTTATAGCTGTCAAGGCCAGGTATGTCAGGGTACTGGTAGTGGTTCAAGATTCCCGCGGCGTTGATTAAGACATCGGCTTTTCTCCCGAAGGTCAGAACGCCATTATGTTCCGTGTCAACCATCCATTTGCTTTCATGCTCTACCCAAGCACATTTTTTCACTGTCGTGTCAAATTCAATGTGATTCCTCAAATCAAAGTGACTGACTACTTTCGAGAGGTACTTCTGGATCTCTCCAGAAGATGCAAATCTGTACATGAAAGCTCAGATTAGCATTAGTCCAATTATGTGAAGAAATTAAGCACGAACAATTTGGACCAGGTTTTGGTTGGTGCAAAGGAGTACTGGTAGATATCGCTTGGCACGTCGCACGCGCAACCTGGGGAAGTCAGTCGTAATTCTCTGACATCGGAATCGATCTCCGTTCATACCAGGGTAGGTATTCTCAAGCCACGTGCCTCCAACATCGTGGTTCTTCTCCACAATTTGGAATGTATATGCATTTGATGAATACTTCTTGAAGTGGTGGGCTAGACACAAGACAGCTCAGTTTTGACATCCCTTGTTTTCGGCGCTGGCGCAGTGACGAACCTAGTAAAATGCCAGAGACACTGTTCTCGTAAGCAACGATACTGGAAGTTCGAATGAAACTAACCCAGCTCCAATGATTATTATATGTCGCTTTCCATCCATTGTTTCATTAGCGACCTTCATATCGCAGTTGATTCTTTTTTCAAGGACTTTCAATTTGCCCACAAAGTATGGTTGTGTCTCCGGCTCCAAGTATCTAGGTAGGTTGCAACCAGTACTATCAATACATATGCAATTAAATGGAGAAACCCTCTTCTCTTCTAAGCTATTGAAGACCTACAAACAGTAACTACAAAGGTAAACAAGTCGTATCTGTTGCCCAGAGTCTCCCCCACGGGGCGGCCCGATATCCGCAAACTCCGGTCACGTGCTTCACATGCTGGGGTCCAATTCAAGCTATGTACGCTCAAATTGAAGCATTTGATAGGCGATACTTAAGTAATTATCAGCTTGACACAAGCAGAAGGTACCAGATAACACTTCACTATCTAATAGCCAGTTCTATGACTTAGATAAGATGCCCATGCCCAAGACTTTCCAGGCCCTTGTTAATACTTGGTGTGACGTGTGACCACTCAATATTGCAATGGCATCAAATGACCCAAGCTTCGCCCCGCTTAGTGAGTTGGCCAAGGAAACCACAGGCGATGTGATAGATGTCGCTAGCGGAGAGGTGCTTGCCACGACGGACCAGTTCGATAGTAAGTACGAGACAACGAAAAAGGAGCTTTGGGCGTATTACTGGTATGTAAATCTCATCCACAGTCACGATTCTGTACCAAGCTGCCGAGTTCAATCATATTCGTTCTGACTCCAATAACGCAGCTACTATGTCGGCGATAACGGCCTCACACTATTCAATTTTGCCCCTACGGCGTTCCAGAACCTCGTATACGCAGCTGCCGGAGAAGAAGATACACTGCATTTCTTGGGCAGGACCCGAACTGTCAACAGTATTGTATTGTTGTGCAATGGGATTAGCTTTGCTATCCAAATCCTGGTCTTCCTTGTCCTTGGTTCCTTCGCAGACTTCGGCACATGGAGACCTAACATCCTCATCGGCCTCTCAATTGTCGCATTCGGTATTGGCTTTGGTTGGTTGGGAGTACATACCCGGGAAGACTGGCAGATTGGCGCAGGCCTGTTAGTGACACTTGCTTGAGACTTTTGTTTCGCATTTACTTACTCTCTCAGATACATCGTCGGTCTCATTGCATACCAAACGACTACCACTTTCTGGTCTGCAGTTTTCCCTGGCTTAGCAAGAAACACAAAAGAAGTGCGCTTCAAAGCCAGAGAGCTCGCTAATGGCAGCATATCCCACAACGATTACGAGTTCGCGGATATGATGAAGAGGAATGAAATCTCAAATACTGCATTCTATGTCCAATCGGTTGTCGAGGTCTTTGTCCTTGCTATCATCGTTGGCATAATGTTTAGTTTCCACGTGAATGATAGTGCGGAGAACAACAACTAGGGCCTGTCAGTCCTTATCGCCTTTGCGACTGGAGTGTGGATTATATGCGCTATCCCCTGGTTTGTCCTGGAGACGAGACGGCCAGGCCAAGACCCAGGCACCAACATTGTACTAGCGGGTATCAAGCAACTGTAATATGCTCTTGGTCAAGTTTGGCAGCTGCGCCAAAGCCTGGCCTACCTAATCGGATACTTCCTTCTCGGCGACAGCCTCAACACGACGGTCACTGTAATTGGTACGCTCCAGAACGAGATTGTCGCGTTCAACAGTCTGCAGTTGACCTACCTCCTTATCGTTGGTATTGCCGCACAAGCAGTTGGAATTGGCGCCTTCTGGCGTATTCAGCAGTACTACAAGCTCTCAACCAAAACTATGTTCATGGCTATTGCTATCAGCATTGTCTTACTGGACGCGTGGGGCCTGGTGGGCATTTGGACACAAGCCTTCGGCTTTCATAAGAGTTGGGAAGTCTGGGCCTACCAGGCATTTTATGGCCTTTTAGTCTGTCCGTGGTACAGCTATTCACAGACAATGATCAGCGAGGTCACACCACAGGGCAAAGAATTCCTCTTTTTCAGCCTTTTCTCTATAATCGGCAAGACAAGCGCTTTTATAGGTCCATTGGTCAGCAGCGCTATTATTGATGAGACAGGAAACAACAGCAGCCCCTTCTACTTCTTGTTTTCGCTTAGTCTAGCAAGTTGTGTCTGGCTGTACTTCTTTGTAGACGTGGGAAAGAGCAAGACTGAACAGCGGGTCTTTTTGGACAGGGAAAAGAGTCTGAGGTCGTCGCACGAGCTGGAAGAAAGAGCCAAGGTCTGAGGTTCACGCCGCGTTCCACGGCTTCAGTGGGGTTTCCAGCGTACATGTAGACATTGAGGTGACTGCCTTGCCGAGGAGCGACTCTTTGTCAGTGACAATGAGGGTCCAACCTTCCTCTTCATTTTGCCAACTAAGCACTATTCCTTGCGTTAGCCATGCTGTACTCAAATGAACTCTCTCATTGCACGAAGAATCACAGTCTACTGATCCCGCTTCCTCCATGTAAGGGCGATTGACTCAGGGCATCTGATTTCGTGCAGGATATGCCCCTCATGATCGACTTCCATGCCAGTCTTGAAGATCCGGCTGCGCGCCTGGTCCATATTCTCACCAGAACGAGGCACTGGTTGCACAGTGTAGTCTCGAAAGATGAGCGCTAGCGCAGCCACAACCTCGACCTGAGAGAACTTTTTGCCTGGGCACACACGTTGACCAGTCGCCCAGGGCAGAAAGTGCGGCTGTGTGTCAGATGCAAGGACTTCGCTCTCCAAGTTTGGTGAGGACCCTTTTGTTATGGAGATAAATCGCCGGGGATTATACTGCATAGCATCTTCATCCCAGTACTTTGGGTCGGTGTGCATTGCTACGGTATTCAGATGAATCGAGGTGCCGGGCGGAACGACAATGTTTTTTTCACCGATCTGAAGCGGCTGGGCTACGCTGGTGACTTTGGCTAACTGGCCAAGCGGGTGATTGAGGCGAAGCGATTCCATCTCAGAATTGTGAGTCATACTGTTCAGTCTTTTATGGGAACTCAACTTACCATCACAGCAAGACATCGCTTCAATTGGGAGTAAACCTTGTAGTCCCACATTGATGCATCATTATGAGGCAGATAGTAATGAAGCTCCTCAGCTATCCACTCTTGAATATCTGGATGAGCTGCGAGGTCCACAAGAAGGTGAGCAAGAGATACGGCGGTGGTATCGTTTCCAGCAAATGCGAAGACGAAAAGGTTACTGATGATTTCTTCCTCAGTCAATGTCATGTCCCTCCTTCCCGGGACAGAATTAATGTTCTCTCGCATCTCGCTTGCAGAAGCTCGCACTAATGACGCCACGAGATGTTGGTTCCTCTGATCGCCGCGATCCATATTGTCGCGTTCTTCCTGGATAAGTCTGGTCACGTAGGCCCGGAAGGTGGCAATAGCAGTTCCAGCGGACTTCCAGGACTTCGGTGTCCACCAGGATTGCAAACCCTGCTCGCCAAAGATGAAAATGGGGATGATATAACCAAGGATCTTTCCTAATGAGTCGCGATACAGAGATGAATCATCTTGTTTGTCACCGGTAGTCTTTGAGTCGGAAATACTCTCGAATGGATATGGTTTGTTGAAGATTGCAGCAGCCAAGACGTTAAGCGTGAACACTTTAGTGTCGTCGGCGATGGTGTTGACTGATGGACGTTTGAGCCAATAGTCGAGCATCCCACGCGCCTGCGCGAGCGACTGGCGCCAGACAAGTTCGTTGTTCTTCTCAGTAAACGTTACAGCCGTGATCTTGCGATGCTTCTTCCATTCATCATCGTCAACCGTAGAGAGGTTCTTGCCGTAGACGTTGACCACAGCGAACTGCTCCATGTTACGGCGGAAGTCGACGCGACGATGTATTACATCTGAGATTACTTGCGGATCGCTAATGCTGAGATAGTTGCAGCCAGGTGTAACCAGCATGTATGCAGGGCCCAGCTCTCCATGTATAGCATGTCTCTCGTTCGCTTCCCACCCGAAAAAGTAAAATCGATGGAAATATTCGGTACCAATGTTCCAGGCGCGACACTTGAGCACGATAGTGCTGCCAAACATCATCCACAACGGGTTCGTAAGGTCGATCCATCTCACGAGAATTGGTAGACCTGTGGTCTTTGCCTTTGCAATGTTTGCCTGTAGTGTCACCGCAGACCAACCAACAACCACGCCAACGAGCGCTAACAAGGACAAAAGCCCCGCGAGAAACATATTTGTAAAGAGTGCAAAGATTTATTCGAGGCTAACGAGGGGGTTGTTCGAGGATATATTGTGGGAGTTGATGACGCGGGCCGCGTAGGTTAGCGCTGCAAGGATGCCGGGCAGCAAGGCGTCCACCTAACAAGCGCAAAAAGTAAGCACGGTCGGAGCCGGCTTCCTCGAGGCGAAATGAAGTCCGTCCCGGTGCGCATCAACTATTGATAAATCGAAATCTCGCGGGAATGGAACGAAAAATAAACAAGCAGTCGCTTAGAAGCTGTTGCCGGCCATCATGTGTTACACTATTATACTACAGTTAGGTATCCATTTGGCCGCGTAACATAGGTCTTTTGGATCTGGTATTATGCAACTACTTGCTACGATGCCAGTCTCAATCGGTATATCCAGCAGCAAGGTCAGCTGCGGTAGCTTGGGCCTTCTCGCTTCCAGCAATACTAATTGTAGGGATGACACCTTGCGGGTTTACACTTCCACCTGTCGTGAGAGCCGCTTTGCCTGTAGAGTTGACGCCCACTGTGACCTGGTTTTAACTAATGCCTTTCTTTTCTTACGTGTTGAAGGAGAGAAAACCTACATATCCGACTAAACCATCCTCGATGCTGTCTCCAACCCATTCGACGCTGACAATAGCACTGTATCCGTCTGAGCTTGCCGACTTACACAAACTATCAGCAGCGTTTGTAGCGCGGTTCCGGGTTTTCAGGTGGGCAGCATAAGGCTCGATTGCGTAGACCTCGCTTAATAGCTCTTCAGCAAAAAAATACCAGGCCCAGGTGTGCTGTGTTGGCTTAAGAGGAGCTTGTACCATTCTCGATGTTGCTCTGCACAGTTACGTGAATGTGGGTTGTGCGGCTGATGTAATAGCCAGGAAAGTTGGTAAGAAACTCGACCATGCCCTCAGAGTCAGTGATTTGGATGCCGCGAAGGAAGGTCTCGTCGTCAGTGGTGCCATCAGTGCGTTGCGAGTAGCCGGCGAGAAGCTCGGAGGTGTCAGGGTCGATCGCAGTGTAGGAGGAGTATGAACCAGTAGCGTTGCAATTCCATATAGTCAGTGCAGCGTTTGGAAGAGGCTCACAGGTGTTGACGTCAATGACTCCAATGTCGAGGTAGAGATTTATACCGGCTTGCATCTCGCGGAGCTCGTGTCGCTGCAGCTCGCCGTCGACGCTGCTATGGTTTAAGTGGCCACTCAATCATGTTTGTGACATATATAATGCACACTTTCGCGTAGGGTCCCCAAACTGTCTCAGGTGCAAGAACACACGTGTCGTCCTGGATATTTGTGTACTTCAGCTCGTTCCTTTTACGTGCCATTGCTCCAGTTCTCAAGTTAGGGTCCAGATTTCCAGCCGCAGTACGACGCTGAATTGAGCGATCAGTCCGCTTCTGCATCTTCTGCATCTTGCGAGCTTAGATTGCAGCTGCGCATGCGCCAGTCGTTGTGCCCACTTCACGTTTTTGTTGTTCGATGTTTTCCGAAGTAATCTGCTCGGGATGAGACACTACGTTCGTAGCTAGGGATAAGATAAAGAGGATTGCGAAGTTGAACTTCATCTTGACGACTTCGTTTTAGATTCGGATTGTGTGCGGTATGAGGGGAGCTAGAGATGCTGAGGATGCAGTAATCAAGCCGACCTGGATTTCACGGTTATCACGGTTTATAGGTAGTCTCCATTGCAGCTATCCGCTCTCCTGTTCGTACGCTCCTTAGACTCTCGTCACTCAGTTTGTGGATGTCTTACGTCGCTCTCTACGTAAGTCGCCATTAGAACTTCGGGCAATTGATTGGACTGCGCAAAGGACCCTAGATCTATCGCTAGGATTCTAAGCTCAGCTGAAACGGCTGTTCATTTTGCACAGACTGCCAGATAATGCAGAGTCAAACTCTAGGAACAAACGGCACCCTGAACGCGTGGCTTTGCTGGCTATTAGACTACTTCAGGAGCCCAGGTATGTGTTGTCCAGGCAGTGCGGCGGTTTTAGTGGTTCGTGAGCGGCCTGGGTCGTCAGCTTAGCCTCAAGAGCAGGATCCTTAGTTGATCGAAGCTTTGGTTTAGCATAACGCGGCCACAGGTGTCGGACAAGGTTTACAGTGTGTTCCGGCAAAGTCTGCCGCGTGATGCACGGACGTCGACAAGCACTTATGCAGCGGCTGATACCGATCAATTGGTCATTTCTTGAAGGTTTTGAAATATTCGAAGGTCATGGTCTGTTCTGATGACCTTGTGACTCCCAAGTTCGATACTGAAGATAATGCTGCCCAGGCAGTTCCTGCCACAGCTGGTGTTTCGTTCGCCGTCCTGAATAGAAAAGGGAAGTCGGTGGAGAACCGGAACATCTCGCTGCGGTAGGGTCGCGTCGAAGCAATCCCTTGTGATCAATCGCCACCTCGACGATACTCTCGCCCTTGGAAGCTCTTTCAAAAAGGGCATTAGCCAGCGCTGGCAGCGGCTGTAATATGGGAAAGTTCCATTACATTGCATGGCAGATCCTCCTTCGAACCGAAGCGTCTACCTGTGTCATCAGTCAAAGCTGGAGCTGTGGTGAAGGCTACGAGCGCTAAACGGCCCTTGAGCTAAGAGGCTGTATCGTTCTTATACTTATACAGAATACAATGGTTTCAACTACGTGGTATGCCTGACTTGCGTTTGCTCGTGCCTCTTGCCCTCCTGCCTGCAAGATGGTAGGAGAGGTTATTGTTTGGGGTGGGTTTTGAGAGTGACGCTTTAGAGCATTCGCTTATAAAGCATTCATTAGAATCGTAATTGCGTCTCTTCCGATGAAATTACTCGCAAAAATACTCACCACAGACAGCATATGTTGTGTACATATCGCTACTGTCCCTAAATCCCTAAGGAGATTCATTGGCTCGAGAAGACACCAAAATTGTCATCAGGTATCAAAAGCCAACTGCCAGTACCGATGCAATGTTACTTCTCCAGAAAGAAAATGGTATTAAAGAAGGCTTGCATTTCTTCAAATCTGATGACATTCTGTTGTATATGTACAAATCGTCAATCATGTGCAGCTGCGTCCTCAATCAAACGGCAAGGGAACGCTGCGGCTTTTAATCGGTCCGTAAGCCAAACGGCACCGGTGCTATCAGCCGGCATGAGGGGTTCCCAAGAAAACAGGGACCCTTCATGTGGGGCGGCATCTAGACTCGCCGGCCGCTAGAGGAACGTCGTTCACCTCGGATGCACGACAGCAATGCCTTGCAGTATGCTGCGACAGCCTGTTGCCCACCTGCAGCGAACGCGACAGACGATCGATTCGTCTCTGCCGATCTATGGACCCAAGCGCACCGCAGCACCCGCGGCTGCTAGTTAAATCCGGCGCGTCTCTGAGCGTGGAAGGTGTTGAAGAACGCGACTGGACAGAGAATCTTGCCAACACCGATCACATACGTCTCTTCCGCGAAACCGACTGGAGTCGTAATGGACTGGGGCCGCTCAAAGACTGGGATCAGACGCTACAACTTTTTGCGAACTTCGTGTTTGCAGACTCCCGAGCAGCTTGTCTGTGGTGGGGCCCGGACTATGTGGCTATCTACAACGATGCATTCGCTCCGTTGTGCCACGGAGTGCACCCTACGCTTATGGGCTCGACCTATGCGCAAGGATTTCCCGAGCTTTGGCCGTACATAAGTGCAATGTTTGATGAGAGCAGCAAGACTGGCATCGGACAGAATGTCAGCTCGGATACGCCCTTGCTAGTTGAGCGAAACGGATGGAAGGAGGAAGCCTTTTTCTCTGGATCTTTCGTGCCTATAGGGCCGTCCCATCGACCATTAGGCTTCTAGTGAGATAGCATGCTCCACTCTGAGGAAACTGAAACTGAAGGCTAACATACGCCTTTTAGCAACCCTGTATTTGAGGTTACAGACCAGAAGCTTGCCGACCGTCGCACGTCCATGTTAAACAAGCTTGCTGCTGTGCCTGCTCAAACTGTCGAATCAGTCACCTCTCATATCCTTGCAACGCTTGCGACAAACGACAACGATGTACCGTTAGCTATGCTATATCAAATTAGAGACAACCCGGAACCTACCACTCTACAACTTCAGGGCAAAATAGGGCTGCCTGAAGGTCACAGCCTTCTGATAGAAGAGGCAGATATTGCCAGCAATGAAGGCCTGATTCCCGATCTACAAAAGGCGGGTTCCAAAGCTGTTTTCATCGATTATGACGAGCGCTTTGAAGGTGTGTCCTGGAAAGGCTGGGGTGAGCCGTCCAAAACGATTGCTATTCTACCTATCACATGTCTCGACCGTGTTTTTGGATATATGGTAATTGGCCTGAACCCATATCGGCCATTCGACGATGCCTGTTGTCAATTTGCCCACGATCTGGGTCACATGATTTCAACCCTTTTCACCGCCGCCGTCAATTTGGAACTTGCTGAGAGTCGCCGTGAGCAGCTCGAGTCTGATCTTGCCTTTTCCAATCTTCAGCTGCGCCATCTGGTTGACCATGCATCGGTGGGCATGTGCCACGCCTCGGCCGATGGTCAATTGCTGTGGGCCAATGACCACTACTTTGAACTTGCAGGGAGCAGTGCGGAGGAGCATGTGGCCAATTTCTCATTCTACAACGTCTATCTAGAGGAAGACCTTCCATTAGTGCAGGGGATTTGGCATGACCTCATCTCTGGGGTGCCGCATGTTAACGCTGAGCTTCGTATGAAACGAATCTATACTGCTCCAACTGGCGAGAAAATACCTGCCTCGATTCAGGTTCTCGCCTTTCCCTATTTCGACACAGAGACTGGCCGGGTCAAATCAATCATGGCCTGCACCACCGATATATCAAGACTAAAATGGGCTGAAACATTTCATGCACGATCAGCAGCAGAGGCAAGAGAGGCGAAAAAGCAACAGGAGGCTTTCATTGATGTCGTTTCCCATGAGATGAGAAACCCCTTAGGAGCCATCGTTCACTGCGCCGATGCTATAATTGCGATGGTCGAAGAGTGCAACTGTGCTGAGACCTCAACGCAACATCTTGAAGCTTTGACGGAGAATCTGCAAAATGCCAGGATCATCTTGCAGTGCGCCAAGCACCAGAGACGCATTCTTGACGACGTCTTGACCCTCAGCAAACTCAATTCGACGTTGCTGACAATTACACCCGCAGCTGTCGAGCCTTCGAGCATGGTAACATCTATTGTGAGCATGTTCGACGCCGAAATAGGCTGCAACTCGATTTACTGCACTGTTAATGCCGACTCCTCCCTATCTGACCTCTCCATCGGTCATGTCTACCTAGATCCATCTCGAGTCACACAAATATTCATCAATCTACTAACGAACGCTATTAAGTTTGTTAAATCGTCCAAGGAGCCAAAGATCTCTATCACTTTTGGCGCTTGCACGTCAGATCCGCGGAGCTTTTTCCCTGACAATATGCTTTGGGCTGATAGCAACCCGAGCATGGATATCAACGACCCAGAATGGGGCTCGGGAGAAGAAATCTTCCTTACTTTCATCTTTGAGGATTCCGGAATTGGCATGGACAGCGACGATATTGCCAGGATCTTCCATCGTTTCTCACAAGCTAATATCAAGACCCATGTCACGTACGGAGGTAGTGGGCTAGGGCTCTATATCTCGAAGCAGCTTGCTGAAAAGCAAGGCGGCGAAATTGGGGTAACATCTGTGCCTGGAGAGGGCTCGACCTTCGGGTTCTACGTGAAGACTCGTCGTAGGGAAGAGCAATTTACGATCGTTCCGGCGCCGATAGATGGCATTGACGACATCAAGCCGATGACTCAACAGTTACATGTCTTGTTGGTGGAAGATAATATCATAAATCAACAGGTCCTCAGCAAGCAGCTGAGGCGAACGGGATGCATTGTGGATGTTGCCAATCACGGCCTTGAAGCGCTACAGATCCTAGAAACAAAGACGTTCGACGCCGTACTTATGGATTCTGAGGTAAGACTGTTCCACACGGTTTGGGTAACGATATCTACTAACTCCGGCCACCCAGATGCCAGTCTTAGATGGTCTTGCAGCTACCCGCTTGATCCGGCGGAAGGAGCTAGAGGGTGTGGGCGTTCTTGGGACAGCGAAAACAAACCAATCACGGCCTGTGGCACGACTTCCCATCATTGCAGTAACAGCAAATGTCCGCGACGAACAAATCAGGGCGGCAATCGAAGCTGGTGCAGTCCGTGACCTCCAACTTTACATGGGTAACAACACGCTAATCACCGTTTAGGACGACGTTGTTCAAAAGCCTTTCAAAGTCAAGGACCTGGTAGACAAGATACACATGTTACTCCCCTAGATTCAGAGTCAGTGTTGTGTCAACATAACTGACATTCTGTAACACATTCGAAGAGCGCCGAACCCAAGCTGTGCTCCTTCACCACTAGTACTACGATAGGTATCGCATTCCAGTGAGCTGCGCGCTCCAGCCATATACCGAACCTGGTCGTGTCCAATCACGAGGCGGACTAGTCTGGAGCTACTGTCGTGTCGCCAACTCCAAGAGGTAGTTTGCGCTCCCTATTACGCTCACAGAACAAACACTCGAGCAGATACTTTGGAAGGCCGAGACTGTTTTTTTAGTTGCTGTTGGACGAATCCATTCTCAGTAGGATTATGAAGCACCCCTGACGTAGTAAGCCTCTCTCGTTCAAATGGCTCGATTAGCTGGTCATTGCCTTGACGCAACGGCTGGTTCGCTGACTCATCTAGACGTATTTTGGAAATTAGAATTTGGACTCGAGGCAAGAAATCGCAGAAAGCCGACTAATCTCTGCATATTGCAGTGCAAGTCGAGGGGACCTTAGGAAGCTTGACACTTGTCAGCCTCCATATCCAGATATGTCAGATGACAGACTGGCTCAATATCGGACCCTTGGAATACCGGGCCGAACTGGCAAATCGTTCGTCTACAACTGTAAAGATGGACTTAGAAAGTTTCTTGCGTCTGAACGTCATGGCGTGGACGTGTGTATCTTGCTTGGCCCAAACGTGCGTCTGAGCGACGAACAGATACGGCCATAAGACACGCGGTCCAGAAAATACTAATTCCTCCCAGTCGAGGACAACCACGTGAGTCATGATTTCCCTGTTGTCACTTACTCGGACCTGAAGACAGTGTGAGAGTGAACATGTCTGTTTAGTCACGGGTCATATGACCTAGATGTGAGGTGAGAGTTCGAGTCGCAGCCAATGCAGGACATGGGTTTGGCCGATTTACTCATTTTCATTGCAACAGTTGCAACAACGATATATTTTGTTGCATTTCATGATATATTTTACCAGATAAGGGTAAAGTCAGCATCAAGTGAGTTGCTTTCATGCACAACCTTGGAAAAACACAAGGGATATACTCCAAATCCTCATTCTCATTGCTCCTTTCCTCGCCCACTTCGTCACCATTGGCAGCATCCGCCAATTGCAATGAGATACAAAAATCGACCATCTTGCGGCGTATAAACCGTGAAATCGAAAGGCGACTGGCTGTATCGAACGCTAGTCAAGGTGACAATGCCGAGCAAGCCCCGACACACCTTTATGGCAAGACAATCCTAGTATTCGACTCGTGACTTACTTTGATTCGTGATACTCTCAATATTCTTTCTACTGAATGTACTTACATATTATGGTTTGTAAATGGCGGCTTCTCTACGCGCACACCTAAACAGGCTCTATCTTATCAGCGTTCCCAGTTGGGCAAGTCAATTTCTACAGAAGCATCGCCTCCAAATATGTCAACGCAGATTGGTTTCATTGGTGCTTCCAGCGTAAGTCCAGTCCTGTTTTATAGCTTAAAGGGACGTATGCTCTGTCCTCCCTTTAAACGCACAGCAAATGTGACACGCAGCTTCAGCGACGGCGTAATCACGTCATCATGGCCAGGTGGAACAAATGACATGACATGACTTGCTTATCTTCGTGGGCACAAAGGCCTTGTACATCCGCGTCCATCAGAAACACAGCATTGTGCAAACCGCGATGTGAGAGTGAGAAGTGGAGCCTTTGCCTTGTTACCTAGGTATTACCATAGAGAAAGAAGCGCAATGAAGCCGGGGCTTCGTCTTTGCTCGCTGGATCGTGGGACTAAAAGAGACTGCGATGAGAGACAAACATCGGAAGACCGACTGTACTAACAACAATTGATTCAGAGATCTGGCTTGGCCTCGATGAGTATTCATTACATGCGCCAAGTCGTGATAGTCCGTTGGTGTTGCGGCTGAACAAGGCGAGCAACGAGGCGAGCACAAGCATTCGTTTTTTCGGTATGACGTCACTATGCACTAAGCTCAACAGTTCCGCTGCACAAACTCGGGAGCCTTTCTCCTCTTATCGTCGCTTGAGCATTAGTGGTAGAGCTTGTTTTGAGCCGCATAAGATCGCCATCCTCCCTTCCCCACGCGGTGGTTGAGAAGAAGTGGAAACGCCGAAGTTTTCGCAACACGCATCAGACTTAACGTCACAGGTCTCCACTTTGCGATACAGAGCCCATCGACGAGGTGGTGTGAATCTGGATTACTTTGTAAATTCCTAGCAAATGCTAGCACCGTATCGAATGCCTTTGCAGCCATGTGAACTCGGCAGGCCCACTGTGACGAGTGGAGGGGTGGACATTGTCGTGCTCGGCGTTGAATCAGAGCTTGTCTGGGCGAAAGTCTGTTGTGGAAGATCCCTCGAACCCGCCAGTGTTGAAAAGGATCCAATGTTCCTCTTCGAACCCCATTCTGTACTCCAGCTTTCCCCCAACATTCGTCACGATGTTCGAACAGGAGAAGTCCAGACAGAACTCCCCCGCACAGGCCATTTCGAGACGACATTCAGCAAAAGACACGCCAGAAACCACCCGACCCAACTCTCTGCGTGAGAAGAGCGACGATGAGAAGTCGAGCAGCACCCCGGAGGATCTCGAGGACCGCGAGCTGCAGCGCCCTCCTACACATCCTCCCACCATTCCTGACGCAGAAGGCCGTCGCGAGCTGAAGGAATGGGAGTGCTGGGACAAGCTCGCTTACACATGGCCAAAGTGGAAGAAAGCCATGTATCTGTCGTCCATAGCGGGTATCCAGATTTCCATGAACTTCAACACTTCAGTCTACCCTAGTGCCGTCAACCCATTGGTCGAACACTTCGGCATTAGCGATCAGCAAGCGCGAATCGGACAGATGATTTATTTAGTCATGTACTCATTCGGCTGCGAACTTTGGGCTCCGTGGTCTGAGGAGTTTGGCAGGTGGCCAATCTTGCAGCTGAGCATGTTCTTTATCAATATCTGGCAAATTCCGAATTCTGTCGCGCCCAATTATGCGACCATTGTAGTCTGCCGCGCCCTGGTAAGTGGACTCTTTGACCAAAATTTGAATGTTACTGATAGGATTAGGGCGGATTGTCCACTGCTGGAGGTAGTGTAACGCTCGGTTTGATTGCAGATCTTTACGAACCCGAAACTCAGCACTGGCCGCTGTGCTTCATTGTACTGTCGTCCACCATTGGTACCAGTATTGGTGGTGTGATCGGCGGTCCAATTGAGAAATGTGAGTACTAACAATAAGTCCTTAAAAACGCTAAGTACTAACGGCTATTCTCAGATCTGACATGGCAATGGAACTTCTGGATCCAACTCATTTTCGGCGTTGCTGTCCAAGCCGTTCATTTTTTCATGCCCGAAAGTCGATCGACCATTCTCATGGATCGTGAAGCAAAGCGACGTCGCGAGAGTGGTGAAGACCCCAATATATACGGACCGAATGAGCTCAAGAATCCCCGCATCTCGTTGAAAGAGGCTGGTAAAATTTGGCTGCGTCCATTCGAGGTAAATACATCGAGACATTGACGACTGATAGCATGCTAACGAAATTAACAGATGTTTGTACGAGAACCGATTGTTCTTTTCTTGTCCCTGTTATCGGGCTTTTCTGATGCTCTGATCTTCACCTTTCTGGAAGCCTTTGCAATCACGTACCCTGCAAATTTTGGCTTCGGTACCCTGCAGGTCGCTTGGGCGTTCATTCCCATCAACGCATCTTACTTCTTTACGTACTTCCTGTACTGGCCCATCTTCTGGCGAGACGAACACCAAAAGAAGAAGCACGGTCCCGATTATTTTGCACCTGAGCGACGTCTCAAACCACTCTTATGGCTTGCGCTCTTCGAGCCAATCGGTCTTATTGGTTTTGCGTAAGTATTTTGCTCATTCTACAATCTCAGCCTGCTAACAGTTCTAAGTTGGACATGCATGGGCCCTCCCCAGTCACACTGGATTGCGCCAATGATATTCTCATTCCTTGTCGGCCTGGCCAACTTCGCCATCTACTATTCGTCTGTCGACTACATGATCGCGGCCTACGGTCCTTACGCCGCAAGCGCTACAGGAGGAAATGCGTTCGCCCGAGACTTCCTCGCCGGCATATCCGCCATGTATGCCGCGCCGCTGTACCATAACCTAAGCCAGACTCGCCCCTCGGAGCTGGCCACAACAACGCTGGCAGGCTTGTCTTGCTTGGTCGTTGTACCCATTTACGTCTTCTATTGGAAGGGACCGGAGATCCGTAAAGCGAGTAAGTTCGCTTCGATTCTTGCGGAAGACAGAAAAGCGGAGGGTGTTAGACGTCTTAGCAAAGCGGACAACCTCCAAGTGTAAATAGCTCTGGTGCGGTTCAAGTCCAGAGTTGAGACCACATCAATACCTGAAGTCGACAGTGCAACTCTTGCATTCTTCTGCCCAGCACTATTAGCAACTATAAAAGAGATGTGAAATGTTTTTCCTTGTTTACATGCAAAGCCATACACTCATGCACGCCGAGTGAACCTGCTCGTGTTCGGCCACTTGCACTATCTTTTCGCCAAGCAGAACCTAATGCTTGTTACACATAAGAACCACAAGAAGCCAAAGAAGCGAATAAGCGATAGAATAGCAGTCGCATACAGCAGGATCCTAAAGTACATCGGCGTACGAGTTGTGGAAGCATTCTGTGCCTTGTCAGTATCAGTCCGTCGCTCACAGTCGCTGTGGACTTACCCCTAATCCCACCATACTGAAGTCATCACTAGTCACCCCAATGACGAGCAGAATGTTTGATAACAGCCACGAGTACGTCAGTCCCGTTCTGAAACTCTTGTAAGAATCTTCCGTTTCTTTCTTCTCTGGTTTGTCGTCATCATCCTTTATCGGCGTTAATGCCCGCCTCACCACCTTCTCAAATCTGCTGTCAATATCCTCTTGCTCTTGCTCGATCTCTTCGACGGTGGCTTCCTTCTCACCAGCCACGATCTGGGCGGAAGGTAAGCTTTCAGCGACATCAGATCCCTTCGTACCCCAGCTGACATCGTGCCAATTGTTGAAAGCGTATACCATCAAGATATTGATATATGTACTCATCAATACCAGATACTGCGGGAAAGAGTGGAACATATGCCAAGGATCGAGGTACAAGAATGAGGCAATGAAGTTGAGGCCGTAGATTGTGACAAGGGCGATGAGGATGAGGCCTGCAACACCAGTGCTGCCGCCGAAAAAGCTGTCGAAGAATTCTTTGCCTGAGGCAAGCGAAATTTGGTCTTCGATTGGTTTGGTGCTAAAAGCGCGGTACACGAGGTATGTTGTGAGGACTAGGATGTAGCCTTGAATGAGGCCGAAGACGACGAAGGAGGCTAGGTAGGTCTTTTTGGATCCTTTGGGCCGGTTACCGAGGGCGAGGATGAATTGGAGGATCAGAAATGCGACGTATATGTAGCCAATGACTACGTTGAAAACGGGTGTGACTTTGTCACCGAAAGGCCACCCATGATAATCGGCCTCCTTTTGAGGCGTGCCGACAAGAGTCATGATAACGGTGGTGGTAAGGTAGTAGGATGCCAGAGAGAACCATGTGAACAGCACATTGGCGAAGTTATAAATGAGCTGAACGTGCAAGAAGAATAGACGAATAATGCCGTGACCTGAGGAGTAAAGGCGACCAAAGTGCATGATAGAATAGAGGGAAGCTGCAAAAGATCCATTGAGCCATCGTCGGCGCTGGCCAATGAACTCTGCAGCACCTTCCGGGACATCTGTTTCGCCCTTCGAGGCTATGACCTAATCAGCATCGAATCAATGGTTCGCTTGCATTTGCACATACCTTTCACATATGACAGGTGCCATTTCTGTCCTGCCTTAGCCACAAGCTCAAAACATAGGATGCGGTCCTCTGCCAGAAACATGTTTTTCTTGAAAATATTCATCCCATCGATACCCTTCTTCCCGAGAATCTTGGACAGCGTGTGGTCGCCATGGAAGTACTGCTCTAAAGGTCGTCCCATGATTGCCCGGAATCGATAGGCAGAAAAGGCACCAGGAAGCACACTAACGTACCCAAAGGCGCTCTCGAGTGGTTTGTCAAGGACATTAGAGATCTTATATTCGAAGTTTTGGATAGCAACCAAAGGGTTAAGGAGTGCACGACCCCGCTTGCCCAGCATTGCATGAATCTCTCCACAAGCTCCTCCTAAGTCTTTGTCGTTGTAAAAAGCCTCCCATAGTGATAGAAGCGAGCGAGGGCCTGGTTTGGTTCCTGCATCGATGAGGATCGCGACTTCTGGGTTCAAAATTCTGCCAAAAGCATTGAAGAGCCATCGATGCGAGTTGATCTTCTTGCTGTTCTTCTGTTTGAGACAGAAGATGAATTGCACCGGCGGCAGATTGTCCGATTCCTTTCCAGCGCCAGGCCGAACAAGGTGGTGGTCTGGTGTGACTGAAATCTGGCTAGTGTACTCGAAGATGTGCGCGACTGTTTCCTTGCCGTTCACATCTTTTTTGAGGATGCCATCCTGATAGATGCCAACAGTGGCAAGAACATCGAAAACGCTCTTGTCAACGTTATCAATGCCATCAAATACAAGGCAGACAACGACCTTTTGCCAAGCAGGTCCACCTTTGTCCCAAAATTGAGATCGCTTCAAGTTGGCGATATCTCTTATGTTCTTCATCGTACCGTGAAGCGTCCGGGCTAAGAGCGTCTTATCCTCGTTATAGTATGTGATGGCGATAAGCAACTCAGTATGGCGGTTGTACATTCGCGGACGTAGGTTGTATCCGTTTGCTAATGTGAAGTCGTTCGGGTCACAAGTAGCTGCAGTGTAGCGCATTTTCGTGAACTCTTCTTCGAATGCTCCGTCAGCATTGCGATACCTAGGTTCAATAGCATTTTGAACAGCGCTGGGTACCGGGTAGTCGACACTCAAGATGGAACCTTGCACAAGCTTCACTTTGCGTGTTCTTGATCGCTTCATGCCGCTTCCATCATGTGCGGACTGTTGCTGCCGCTGTACCCAGCTATCATCAGTTTCAACCGGGCCAGATGAAAGCGCTCCTTGTGATTGGTGTTGGTAATTGTATGGGTTGGAATGCTCGTATGATTCATTATCCCTTGCCATTGTGTCGGGCAAACACGTTCCGGTCGCGTCGGGAGCATAAGTCTCAGTCAGACTATACACCGAAGAAGGTGGTTTTGGGTAGTTCGCTGTTGATTCATTCGGTAGCCGCCCGAGTGATGATGGTTGTTCAGGTACCGGTGAGCCGCTCAAGAGACGTTCGCTGGCATCGTATTGTTCAGGATGGTAGTGGTACTGGTAGACACCGTCAATTAAATATAGCTCTTAAGCGTTATAAAGCCAAAGGACCTACAGATCGAAAATTAGAAACAGCCTGCATGTCATAATCTTCATTTCCAGAAAGCTGGTTCAAGTTGGACGCCATGATGTATGTTGAGGAATACGTGGAGGAAGCCTGGAGGTACTGACGACCGAAAACCTGGCGCACACGAGCAGAGGAATTCCAATGTCAATACCAGTGCAGGTATCTAGAGTGACAGTTCAGGCCGTAAATCAATATGGACAAAGCAAGGAGAATGCGCGGATGAGTTCAACAAGAGAAGAGAAGAGAAAGTAAACATTAGGGTTATATTTCTTGGGAGAGCAATGTCAGTTATCCCTGCAAAGCGTTGACCGCCATCCAAGGGGTCCAATCTGCACGTACGCAAGGCCTAGTATCAGCTCTAGTGCTTTTTAGATGGTTTACTCCAGAGCAGGACGCGAGATAGTAAGAAACCAGCACCGCCACACCTAATAGCAGGCCTAAGGTGGAGCGCATAAGCCTGAGCCACGCAACAATTCTAGGAGTGGTTTATTCTACATCCTTATTTCTGCCAAACTAACAAAATGCGGCATTGGATATCGAAACTTTGGGTTCAGGTAGGGCTGTGTCGACTCAAGTTCGCCTATTGTCGCACTATGTGCCAATTACCTAATGTAGTCGGCGCCCCACACCAACTCAGGATAGTCGGACCCGGCTAAAAATAGATTGTCAAGAGCGTTGTCAAGTCGAGCACTTCAGGTCCTATCCCGCTCATCAATACTGACCTTGTAGGTTCATTCTCCCTCTAATGAACCATGTCGAAGGACACACGATGTCAGGAGGCCCTGTACATCAGATTACAGAAAGCGTTGTGCTGTGATAGCCGTGGTTGTATGTCCAGCCATTACGATTTCAGTAAGAAACCGTAGAAAGCGAACAGCTCTTTAGAACATGTTTTTTTATTAAATCCCTTACAATGCACATTGTGCTATCCCACTATCCCATTCAAACCTGTCGGCCTCAACCCTGTGCATGGTCAACTCCACAGAAATCTTGGCGCCCTCGAAACATTAAAGGCTGCGGCGTGGCGCCGGCACAGTGAGATAAAGGCCAAGGTGTCTCAGTCGAAAAACTGCACGTACTACAGAGAGACTGATGACAATAGAATGGATGAGTTGGACAGAAGAGACATCGATGCTGGGAGGCTGAAGGAAGGACGGCCTAAGGAGAGGGGCGTGGTGGTCCGAGCTTGCCGCTGGACACAACGCCAGCATGCTTCGAACCGCAGCACGACAGCACTTTGATACGGAATCACAGTAATCAAAGTGAATGGCATCACACCGAGACACAATCTGAGGTAACAGTATAGTTTGCGCTGATAGCACACGCACAGCGCTGGCTTCATCGTTGGCATTCCCTGCTGCTATGATCTACAGTGCACACTGGTGCGCGGAATTCCGAATAATGCACGCGGGCATAAAACGTGGGTAGAGGACCAAAGCTGCCACTTCAAATACTAAGTCAGGTTCCCCAGTCCTAACTCTGAACTCCTTTTGCGAAGGACGTTCTTATGATGCCATGCGCACGACCCCGATTCATCTCTCAACAGACCATGACAACCTAATCGCAGTGCAGCCGGCCAGCGGCTGTTACTCGCATTCAATATTGAAACTATATTACCTGGACGAACCACTTCTCGGCCTCGAAATCCAGAAGAGTGCCCTTGAACCTTAGAGGATCCACAAAAATGTCCAATTTCACATCTGCCGTTGTCAGGTTCGAGACCCGCAAGATTACGTAGACTTTCAATTGTTCACGGTTCAGGCCCCGTGCCATATCCTGCATCTATTTGATGGTCAGTAAATTCTCAGTAGCACTATGGGGGGCGATCTACGAACCCTAGAATACTGATTGTTGCTCATGAAGAAGCGTGTACCGGATGTTCCTGGTGTGCTCTTTACCTCCAGGTAGTATTCGATCGGTCGCAATGCATGATCGTGGTCCATTTATATTTACAAGGGAAAACCAACAACGCAATTATGACGCAGGTATTGAGTCAAAAGGCCCTGCCGATCAAGGTATACGAGATCTGTGGTCTCTCGACCACTCAGTTGTATAGGTCTGCATATCGTGGGTGGACTGCAACTTCTCCGCGAATTGTGCTCTGCCAGTTTTGAAGGGAGAAGTCGAGAAGCTTGAGAGAACAAAGTCGCTCAAAGACCTGCGTGTAATATCAGCCGACAGCTCGATATCAGAGCGGTGTGAAAAGTAGGCTTACATAGGCCTCTCCGGCTGCACCTATTCTTCGATTGTATGCAAAGTCGTCCATTCCTGGACCCCCGAAGGTAGCATTGTTGATGAAACTGCAAAGCTCGCCATCAACCATTCCCTGCGCGAGGACTATCAATTGCCCGATGAGTTTTCTATACTGGGCTTGCTGTGGTACTGCTACATGAACGTCGCACTGTTCCGATGTGGCTGATGTGGCGATGGACAGCTACTACGGGTTCTGAGGTGCCTCGGGATCGGGACTGCGCACTGGCTGTGCGTATACTCATCTCTCTATCGACACTCGCGACAAGTGGAGTGTTATTTTGACTAGTACTATTCCGGTTGCCGTCATCCACAACACCAAGTCGCGCATCTCTCACAATCTCAGTCAGGTCAAGGGTGGGTTTTTCAATCCAAGTCACATCAGTAATGTCACGCTCGTTGAGTATATCTTCCAGCTCATCTATGCTACACAAGATAATGTTAGAGATGTCGTGCATCGCAGCAAACTCAATTCCGGATATGATGGCCAGCAACTTGGGTAGCTGCGATCGGTAACAAACTCGACGCTTTCGTAAGTCTTCTGGAACATATATCCTCAACTGTCCATTGAGGATGGAATGGTGAAGTAGCGGTCTGTCGCTATGCACCTTGAGTGGGCCATCTTGGAGATGCAGAACCAGATCTGTTGCGATCGTGTCCGTTGTATGAATGCTGAGTCCAGCTAATTGGTCGAACAGTGTATGATCACCATACAGGGCTTTCCTACTCTTATACTTTGCCGCACAGCTAGCAGTCGTCAGTTACATGACCACAAAGCTGTTTTATCGTCCGGACTACGACAGCCCAAATTTTGCACTTTAATTCTTATGCCACATCCCATCATTACGTATATGAAAAGACTCACCAGTACAGGGCATAGGCCCTGATCTGTAGCTGGCGTGACAATGTATCATGCCTAGGGATCTCATCACCAACGCTCGACTGTTCCATAACCGCAATAGATAGGTAGCGCGATGTAAGTCCTAGACTTTGAAACATTACATGAAGTATCTGTGTCTCGTAGATGTCGAAGTCAAGCAGTACACCGTGGTCAGTTAACGCTTTGCCGTACCGTACATGGTCAAATATGGCGAAGTCGTCCGCCACACCAACGAGGAAAAGGCTATTATCAGAAAGGCGTTTTGGAAGAAACCTGACTATTCGGAGCTCTCTCAGTGCTGTCTCAGTATTGGAGTCGAGGTTTCCTTTGGCAATGATTCTACCAATCTCGATTAGAAGAAGTCGGATGGCGTCGATTTGCGGATTTATTTGCTCAGCCATCTTCTTGACCTCTCTAAGCAGCATCGCTGGGCTTACCTTCTTTACCTTCATCTTCTTGGTAAAGAAATCCTCGAGATTTGGGTAGATTGCTTGTAGGTCCACGTAACCAGCAAGCGGAGATGGGCTGTTCCAGTAGCAGGTTTGAAGACTATGCCAAGTTTTCTTTCCGTCGAACACCAGTTTGTTTTCATTGAACGCCTTCCTGTTCGGTTCGTCAGCACAAAACTTCTGCAAGACAACGACTAGCTGATTGTTACGGCGTGCCTAGTATGCACCAAACCCTTGCTGCGCGTATAAAAGCACCTCTTACCTGATCTTCACCAAGGATTCACCGTTCTGCGCATGCATATCCAGGTATTTGTACGCCTTTTGAATGTCTGTAAGACTGAGAAGACTCGCATCTTCTTGAATCCAAATCACGAGCTCGTCCACCACTGTCTGGAAATTTGAATCCTTGATATTGAGGGTGGTTGTAAAAAAGCTCTCCAGGTAGTTGTCTCCAAGGTACCATGTGTCCAGAACCGTCGTATGCCGAAGGAATTCAGGGCCCCTCCAGACACAACTCTCAATTCTGACCCAGTGGTTTTGGCCTCGTATATACGATTTACAACCAAAGAAAATGCTATGTATCATCAGTTCGGAACAGATGCAACTAATTTAACATACCGTAAGTCTTCCTGGTCCTGAATTGTGGCTAATTGGGCCATTGATCTGTACAAGCTCTTAGCTTGTTCAACGGTTGTATAATGTGAAGTGCTCAGACGCTCGAGCACTATTTTGTAAAAGCAAAGGTCTGGCGAAGAACGGACTCCAAAGTCTTCGAGGAATCGCCATTGGCAATAGAGATCATCACTAAGATCACCGTCAGGTATCTCAAGTATCGCCATGTTGCTGTCAGCAATGGCAAACTCCCGAAGCTTTCCGACTATCTGCAATGTTGGTAGATACGTTGTGTGAAGATTCAGGAGCTGGCCTGATCGGCACAGTACTTTGCAATCCCTGATGTCGTGGTGTACTTCGGAGGCACTGCGTTGATACACGTTCCAATGGGCCTTCAATGTCCCCAAAAATTTCGAGGGATTGTGCTCGAGTACGCTAAGCAGGTCAGACGACAAGCAAATCCGCGAAAACCTGCGCTCGATCAGCCGTGGATAGTATCGAGCATTGGTAGCCTTGAGGAGCCATGTTTTCCAGGTCAAATCATTGACTCGAATGTGGGGTGGTTCCAACTTAAAGAGAGTAGAAGATATTACGCTGCAATTTAAACGTTCTCCCACTCTTACACCCTGAGGCCGAAGTGTGTCCAAATGATATTGTGCGTTGGATGAGATGTACAGCCTTCTATCGCAACCCTTTTGGCCGTCATCGGTCGGCACACGAAGCCATGGCTTAAGATCTTCGGGCTGATTTTGGGTACGGAAAAGGTAGACTAAATGCGACTCGAGATTTGAAATTTCTTCTCCTGCTTGGTGTGTCTCGCATATCCGTGCAAGCACGGTTTCCTTGGGGCATTCGTCAACACCTAATTCTCTGTAAAACCTTTTGACTTTCTCGTTTGTCGAAGCTGTTATATCAGCTAGGTATAGGCCGATGTCATTAGGAATTGGAACTGTCCCAATATTCGGGAAATATATCTTCTTGAGCCCGCCAGGAGTCCAACCTGGAGCGCCTGTCCATTGATTGGCTCTCGATAAGCATATGATTGCTAATCGCTTGAGAGAATCCCGAGTGTGTGGGTGGGCTTGCAACGCAGACAATCCCAGTTCCGCGAACTTCTCATACCAGGGGCTGTCTCGTTTCCGAGTTCTGATTCTCGAAAATTTTCTTGCTAGATCTGCTTGGATTCTGTTCATTACCTCACCCCAGTTTATCAAATCGACCCCAAGGTCACTCAGTATTTGAGTGGGGTGACGACCATATTCAGGTGCCACGTAGATCTCATCAGTGAGGTCTGGAAAAAGTGGCTGGTCTTCGAACAGATAATTTGCAGAAAGTTTCCGTAATGTACAAGGTGTTTGGAATCTTTGCTGCTCCCATGTCTGTAGCACTGGTTTTGTTTTCAAAATTGCTATGATAGACGAGTATAGTGGCTTCCAAGGCTTTTCCATGGGTGCAAAAGGCAGATATTCGAGCCATGAGTGCCTCAATGGATGATTGGGCGTAGCGAATGCCTCGACTGCCTTGGTGAAAGCGTTGGCGATGCCGTCACGGATGACATCATTCCATGCACAGTCAATGACACTCTCTCGGCTTGCAGAGGCAATGAAGTCTGCCTGTATGAGGAACTAGCCAGACTTGTGAGCTTCGACCATAGGCCATGAATGGTAAAGACTCACCTGAAGTTGAGGAAGGCGCTGAAGTGGCAGGTATGCAAAGACATGCTGTCCTACGTCAGACAATTTAGGTTGCCCGCTCGTTGGATCGACCGGGAATGCCAAATCTATACACGAAGTAAGGTGGTCTACACGCCGGTTGTCCTTTGGCAGCCCAAAAATCTTATGACTGAACTTGTGATAAAAACTCGCATCTATATGCTCATCGCCATTACACATCCGGGATCGATCGATTTGGACAGAGTTTCCACCATTTGAGACCCGTTTTTGTATAACGATTGTCTCTTGCTGCGCATCTAGGTGCGTAATCTCGATACGAATTATCGATAGCTTCCGCAGGAAGAACAAGGTGGTATCCGGCATGTCTGTAATAGCCTCCAGCAGCCTCCCGTACTCCATCGTCGCATTTGGGTTGAGGTGCAGGGTAATCCTCGTAGTCACATCCACTGGTAGATCCTCTCTTGGGTAGTCGAGAGGGGTAACCATACCGAGTCCATTGTCTCCTTGACGGTGCTTGAAAGCAAACGACCACAACCCAGACTGTATACAGACCTCATCCGCAATAGAGAACACCGATTTAAACCCAAATCCCTTTTCGCCTGTGTAATCATCGGAGAGCGCTCCCTTCTTGGAGCTTTTGCCTGTTGCACAGATTGCCTCGATATTCTTACGACTGAAACCGTCTTCATTTGTCTCAATGATGAATGTCTGCGGAGCTACAATGAATTTCAGGAACGGTTGCAATCTCTTCTTCAATACATCGCGATAATGGGAGTCATCTGCATTCTGTACAATTTCGTACAGGAATCGATACTTCGACGAGTACAACTGCTCCGATATGCTGGTGACGTCAGCGCTTGTTGCTCATGAAGTCCATATACCCAACCTCGTGGTGTATGCTGCTTCGGTCTCCTTCTTTTGCTCTATCATTTGTAGGAGATAGTCTCGATTTCCGGGCCTTGACAAATTGAGGTCCTGTAGGATACTGTCGTCCAAATAACCCTTGTCGGCTCTTATTCTCTCGATGACTGCCTGAGCCTCGAGCAAAGAAGATGGTTCTTTATCACCAAGCTGCTCCTGAACAGCTTTATGTCTTCCGAAGGAAAAACTTGGAGTGGCCATTATCATAAAGTCGTGTGGAAGATGCCGTATAAGTGAGGGTCTTCCTGTGCGGTATAATTGAAAGCAGAATTGCATTGGCACTTCAATACAGGTACCACATATAAAAGGAATTAGATTGCCTTACCCAGCTCAAAGTAAGCGCCGTGGTATAATTGGCTAACGCAGCCTTACGGCGCCGCATCTTACAAGCATCCTCCAGAAACGCTCTTACAAGCTGAACACACAATCGGCGTTTCGTATGACTAGAAATGTCATCGGCCTGCATATGTTGAAGTCTAGTAGGGTTTCATGTGTCAGCCACAAGAGTATGATGCTCTATTCCCTTATCTCGGACGCACGCATAGGAGGACGAAGCCGAGGGGAAGGAAATTAAAAGGCTTATCATGTCTAAGTAGAGACATTTGGGAAACGCAAATTTGAGAAAATTTATAAGAAGTCCCATAGCAGCAATTGCCTGATCAAAGCTGGAGGCTATCTGATGGTCTTTGATAAAAATTACTTGTCGCTGATAAGGAGACCGATGTTTGAAGCACTACATCGTATCCTTATTACGAGACACTACACGATCGGCACGGAAAAGCTATGGCGATGGTAAACGGAAGCATGACTGCATTTGGTGATCCTAGAGCTGCAAGTGAGTGCGGTCGATGAGGGAGTGAATGTCACTTTGAGGGTGGCGGAAATCCGCTCATCTAATTAAGCTTAACGCCAAACATAAGTGCCCCGCGACGACATCCTGGAGGTCGACTTCACCCCGACACACATAACGTTCATCTCGAAACGGATCATCACACACCTTGGATCAGATGAAAATTGGGGGTCTCGCAATAAGGACCCGGACAGTGCTTCCATCTCTTGCATACCAGATGAGGTGTACGTAGATAGCTTCATCAATCATGTTACCACCCCTAGTCTTTCAGGTGGCTGACTTCTCGTACAAGAGAAGTATCAGGCATTTACATCTCAACCCTACATTCTTACATCAACAAAACCCTCACCCCTTTACTCCCCAGCTCCGGAAATGGATTAAAAAAATCCCTCTCAATCTCCGCATCCCTCCTTGTCGTCTCCCACAGTTCCATCCCTCGCCCATCATCACCAGCCCAACGCCGTACCAGCAAAGCAAGTGTGTACACAATCTCAGCTCGCGCCAGATCCTTGCCCAAACACACACGGCTTCCCTTGGTAAAGTTTACAAGATACTTCTTTAACCCCTCAGCGCCCGGCTCCAGCCAGCGCTCCGGCCGGAACACATTCGGCTCGGGGAAGAGCTGGGGGTTTAGGTGGATAAGCCAGGATGACATACCTATAGGTGTTCCTGCGGGGATGCTGAAGGTGGTATTGGGCACGTGTAATTCCTCTATTGGAGCAACGCGGGTTAATCGTGTGATCACGCCGTGACTGACGCGGAAGCCCTCATTTATGACGGCATTGAAGTAGGGTAGTGTGTTCAAATCGTTGAATGCTGGTAGGATGTCAGGGTCAGGCATAACTGTCTTGAGCTCGGTCTGAAGGCGTGCGAAGATCCGGGGATTGACCAGGATGTGGTAAGCTGCTGTTTTGAGGTAGTGCGCTGAGGTGAGTGTGCCGGCTGCTACGACGACAACGCCTTCGCTGAGAAGACGTCGTGGCGCCCTCTCCGATTCAGGAAGATTGCTGTTCAGGAGTTCGTGGAAGATGGTTGGATGGATGTTGTTGGAGTTAGGCTTGTCTTTGTCGGCAATGGCGTTAGTCAAACTCTTTTGTATCTCCTGGAGAGGTTTGGTCAGCAGGTGAAGTTGAATGAAGTGAAATACCAACCTTAGCAAATGTTAACGCCTGCATTATCTGAGGCTTGAGTCTCAATAGCAATGATGGCGGCATCCGCCTCATCCCGCGTACCAGCCAGGGTAGCTGCTTCGTTAAGATCGACTGCTCGCTTGAGCCTCTCAAAAGATCGTGCCATTCTGGAGCAAAACCTTCCGCCTCGAGGAATCCACGACTGATGCCGAACGCGTACTGAGTAACAATATCTGTCATCGTTGCCGTAAACGCCTCATCCAGACAGACTGGTTGACCGTTTCCCCTAAACTTCTCCAGCTTTCTACTCAGAGTCTCCAATCTATCTCTGATTACAGGATCAAATTGCCTGATAGCCGAAAGTGAAAAGTAAGGCGCAACTGCGGCTCTGCGTTTGCGATGCAAGTCATGATCGATCGTGGTCCACGCTGAACCCTCAACCATGCTGAGGTTGTACTCCCAATCGTACTTATTCCTCTTCCTCGTAGTTCCAGCATACAGCTCATCGTAGAAGTCGGGCTCCGAGACATGTAGTTCATGAGGATTGATACGGACAACAGGACCATAGACTTCGTGCATGCGCTTAATCTCCCACGCAAAGCGGCCGCGCTTGAGCACATCGAAATAGAACTCATACCATTGTGTTGCTGCTGCAAGCTTGGGGCCGGGGTACTTTGACAGCGGGTGTAGATAGATGCGGTAAAGTGCGAGTGCAATGCCGTAGGTAGCGTATACGAATAGAAAGACGCCAACGGATTCGAGCAACGACACCTGGCCCAGAATAGTGGAGACGAACATCGTGCAATGAATGGAGGTTGATACTATGGCAAGCGCGAATATGGAGAGCCTTGCTGTTTATCATACTCTCGTTGACCCCGCTCGGCCTGTCAGAGTTCCCCTGTCGTAAGCAGCCACTTGGGCACCGAGTAGTACAAGCATGCACGCACATTATCTTCATTGGACACGGTATCCACCTTTGAGTATGATCAGCTTTCCGGCTATTAGTGTACCCTGACCATGCATCCTGACACTTTCCCGTCCCTCGCGTCTCATCACGACTATAATCATAGTCTTGCAGTGTGCACCGTTGTCAAAGTCGACTAGTGAATTGATACATCCCCAGAAGGTCTTGAGTTCCACGAGCAATGAATATACTCTGGCATTCTTGCAGTCAAAAGCATTCAACACGCAGTGGTGCAAATATGAGCCAAGTGCACTATATACTTATCATTTACCTTTACCTACAAGCAGACATTGACCGAGACTTGAAGTATCCGCAAATCTCCCTACCCATCACATCCGCACACCCATTCCCCGGCAGGCCATGCCATTATCCAGATACACTACGCAAGTGCAATCTGTCCAACTAGCTCCCAAACACCCCACAATTTCCTTCTGAATACAACGAGGAACCAAAGTCCTCAAACTCCCCACTCTTTAATGAAGTAGTACAATTCCAAAACCCTAAATCTACCTCATCGAAGCCCACCCCTCTCAAACTCCACCCCGTACCCCGCTAAGAAATAACCTATACCACAACGCTCAACATGAATCCTTCTCATCTGGCATCCTGCAGTCGCCTTATCTACACTACCTGATCCTGATCCTGGTCCTGATCCTGATCCTGATACTGATCATACATCTCAGCGTAAGGAAGTAAACAATACAGCCACCGCAGTAGGTAGCTAGTGCTTCTTCTACCTAGGCAGCACCGACGCTGGAGTAGTTAGGCATACGTAAACGACCGCTAGTGCTTAACGTGCTGGTAGAGTTCAGAGTGGAGGTCGAGGATTGCGGTGCGTGGTTGCGGTGGATACTCGAAAACGCCCCCTCTTGGATAGAGCTAGGTTGATAATTTGGAAAGGGAATGCAGTTCGTACGTGTGATAATACCTAGTTCTACACAGCTGTCTACATTCCTCACCGCAATGCTATGTTTACAATACAAACACACACCTTCCCCTTCTTAAATCTTCCGATTCTGATGCTAATATACAATCACCTCCTTTCGTCTTATAATAAAACCCTACGCAGCCGTCTCCCCCGCCAAAAACTTCGCACTCTTCTCACTCAACGGCGTTCCAACAGGGACATCCCTCCTTCCCTTCCCACGCCTGCTTCCCTTGGTATCCAAACCGCGCTCCCACAGGGCATACTGCACAACCTTCTCCATACCGGTCTTTGTGCGCTTCTCCGTCTTGGTGGGCTTGTGGCGCTTCAGCTCGACGTTGCCGAGGGTGAGCAGGTCGCCGAGGTTGGCGCGCTGTTTGGGGTTTGGGTCCGAGGGGAGTTGGTATTTGGCTTTTTCGCGGAGGTGTTGGCCTTCGGTGTGGAGGGCGGAGAAGAGGGATGATGGGGCGGGTTTGGCGGCGTCGCGGAGGTGGCCGTATAGGTCGCCGAGGGTGGTGGAGGAGGAGAGGAGGGGGTCGGGGATGCGTGTGCCGGTGAGTTGGAGGAGGCGTTTGAAGATCTATGTTATCATTAGTGGGATTCTTGGGAAGTGGAGAGGTGCAACTTACAGCGAACTTGACGTCGTTGTCGGTGAGCGGGACGTGGCGCCACAGCACTTCGTTGACCAATGAAGCGGATTTCTCGCTGTTCAGACGGGCCTCCTTTCGCAGGGAGGTGATGGCGTCGGCAAGGCTCTGTGCTCTGGTCTCGAGTTCGGCATGGCGCGAGGGGACGGGCGCTGAAGGGGCGTGGGTGGGCTGCATGGGGATAGCCTCCTCGACCTGCACAATTTCCTCGACGACAGGCGCCTCCGCAACAGCCTCAACGGGGGTTTCGACAGGCTTCGCGCGGGGCACGGGTCGGTTCGACATGAAGTCAAACTTCTTATCGGCGTCCTGCTTCACAACAGCGCCCTTCTTGTACTCGGGCGTTGCAGGATCCATGACCGGTACCGCAGCAGAAACCTCAGGGACAACAGGCTCAACAACATCCTCGACAAGGAGTTCGTCCTCTTCAAAGACCTCAGGCTCGAATGCCTCGAACTCTGGCGTCGACTGGATGACCTTGATGAACTGCTCGGCGCTCCTGTACTCGGGGAATGCAAGAGCGAGCTCGCCGCTGGGTGTGTTGTAGAGCTTGATGTTCTTGACCCACGAGGGACGCTTGTAGATACCACGGTTGGGCAGCTTGGAGAGGTCCAGGTCCAGACCCGCCTGCTTGAATGTGTACACCTCAGCAACGGCCTGGGCGAAGGCTTTCCTAAGCTTGACGGGGTCTGCTGTCTTCTTGTTCATACCAAAGCTGTCCTCTGTTAGTCACGCGCCATACAAGCACAAGACATGCACCTACTTGAGCTCGGTGTACGGCCGTCCCGTGACGTGATGCACCGTCTGCGCCATGTACAAATTCTCGTCCCGCAGCGTGTACGGTGTGCCCGTCCACTCCTCGATCTGATCCGCCATCTCCAGACTCATCGGCGTGTACGTCCTCAGCGTCAGCTTCTCAAACTCCTTGGCCATGTCGGCCTCCTCGGTCTTCGCCAGCCACTCCTCACCACCGACGTGCTTGAGTTTGCGCCCGTGCTTAGCCTCTTGGTACTGTGGGAACGAAAAGCCGTCTTCCTCGAGAACTTCAATCTCCTCGCCCTGGTCCTCGGGCGCGATCCGCACGGGCGATGTCGGGTCGTAGGGGTCGACGTGGGCGCCAATGGGCTCGGATTCACCAAGGAGGCGCTTCTGCCATCGTCGCACGAACTGCTGGTGCTTCTTCTTGTCCTGCTTGCCGGCCGGCAGGAGGAACGCGGGTGATGGAGTTGAGGAGAAAGCGCGGAGGTGGGTGCAGGGCGATGCGGTCCGTTGGCGCACTGAAGACTGGAAGGCTGACGAGGCGTCGATTGCCCGCGAGGGGCGTGGTATCCTGCGCATTGGGGCGGCGATGGGGAGATGAACGTCGCTCACGAAATCTCGATGGGCAAATGTTCGACTCGGCCATAAATGCCAAGACTCCGCGCGCGGCCAATCAGGAGCGCGAAACTTCCGCGATCAGCACCGGGCGTTGAGTTGTTCACCAACATCAATATAAATTTGGTCATCAGTGATAGCATATTGTGTTTACTGTCTCTCACCGGCGAATCTCCTCGCCAACCACGTCGAACCCTTCTCGTCATACTCTGCCTTGCTAACCAGCACCTCCTTCAGCAGCTCCGGCTGGCTCGCGAACCGCGCAGCCCCCAGCCAGGTATGTCTGAGAGGATCCTCCGCGCGTGATAGGTTCAGTAGATAGTCGCTTGATACCAACGCCCTCAATTCGGTTTCCAGTCTCTCCATAAACCCTTCTATCAGTGAATTGCCTCCAACAACTACCACATTCGCCAGCAGGCCCACCCTCAATGCCTCGGGGAGCACGCTCAGGCTCTCCATAATAGCGCCTGGAATGCCGGATTCTTGGATGCCAATGTCAGAGGGATTGAAAAGCAGTTCAGGCACAGCAAACCGCTCGTTCCCCAGCGGCAGCAGATCCTCTCGCGGCCCCTGCACAGGCTGCATTCCGCGCTTGATCCGGCTTTTTGCAGGGTCATGCGGTCTTGCGTGGCCGTGTATCGCGTTCTCATAGTCTGGCAGCACGTAGTCCAGCACCACACTGCTGTCCAGCTCCCTCTTGTCTCCTACCCTCCCTTTCCACGTCCGCTCCAGGTCTTTGGCGTATTGTTGTGGTGACTGTGTGACGTATGAAATAGCCTCCTTGATCTCGTTGAGCAGGTAGGTTTCTTCCATCATATTATAGTGCCGTAGCGAGGAGAGCTCTTTCATGTAGTTGGTGAGCAGCTTGCCGCCCACTGTGAGACGGCGCACTGCCGACTGCAATAGCTTCCCATTATAGAGTGGTAGTATCGTAGTATCCGAGTACGACGTATCGATGATCAGGAGGCATTCCTGCGGGAGAGCGGACAGCGTCTCTGCATTCGTAGAATTATATGCAGCCATTGTCGGACCTGCACACATTAGCCCACTATATCAAACATCGCGCAATACAAACGCACCTACGCAGCGATAATACGCCGCAAACTCAAACTGCTCAAACACAATCTCATCGCAATTCTTCTGCAGTTCCTTGGGACAATTCGGCTTCTCTGTCAAAAGCAGATTCGTGTCTTTCGGATCACACTACTCCAGTCAGCTATTGTCCGCCTGATATCACATAATCTGCGCATACCCACCCTCAGCCCCTCCCTCGCGCCCATGAACTCGTGCTCCCATATCGCCTTCTCGGCCTCCCAGTTTACAATGAAGCCTTTTTCGACCGGCCGCCGGAACGCGAGCTCGCCAAAGTCTTTGCACGAGTCGAGCTCGGACGCGGTGTAGGTGCGCTTGTCGCGGGTGCTGCGCGCGATGCAGTTTGGTATGACGCTGCAATCGGCGTATGTAGGTGGTGTAGTGGAGGATGTGGGGACGAGGCCAGCTTTGAGTGTGTAGGCGCCGTTATCGAGCACGAGTGTATTGGCTATAGCTGGCGCGGATTTTCGTGAGCCTTTGGGTGGCATTGTGGTGTTGGTGGTGGTGCGGTTTCATGATGGCCAAAAGTTGGGGAAGGCGCGACCACGCGGTGTCACATGTTGGCGGCTTGGCGTTATTCAGATACTGCGCTGCATTTATCTTTCCTTTCCCATTTTGTCATTGCTAGTGGTAAATGAGAGGTGCATCTGGCTGTGAACTGTGAACCAGGGCATGTTTTGAGCTCTGGCTGAGTTGGCAAGCAACATGGTACTTTGGAGCCAACTTGCAACGGTGGACCCTGGTTGGACACTTAAGAACGCAGCGGGTACTGCCATTAGCACACATCTGTACAGTAAAATATACATCTGTAGGTTATTGTCTCTGCAGGTTTTACCAGGTTCATGGTACAGTATCATGGGGCTTCTTGTGGTACATGGCTTCACGGCCACTTCCACTCACCTGTCAACACAATCGTACGAAGCACGCGAGCACTTTCCTCATGTACTCGAAAAATCGATGAACCGTTCGTACACCTGCAATTGCATCGCCTTGCAGCCTGCGGCCCACTTCTCTGTGCGCCGGTCAGGCAGATAAGACGCCAGACCAGGCTGTGCTTCAGCTTGTGCGTCAACGGCGCCCCGCAAACGAGCACAGCCCATCTCCCCGCAACACTCGAGACCAAGCTTCGCCATCTCCACCAAGCTTCTCTGGCCTTCAGGATCGCTTGTATCAACGCAGGCACCGGTGTAGCTTTGTACCGCCAGCAGAATGAAGCTGCCGCATCGGCCTCGCTAGCCCATGCCGTCCTTCTCAACCTGGCCAACGGGACGCAACGCTTCTGCATCCCCAGTGACCATCACCGCCTTAGTGGCTGATATGATTGCACGGTGCTGATAAGACGCCGCCACACCGTCACCTCATTGGCGAAAATGCAACACTCGATATTCGAAACATGCACCGAGGTTCGAGCCGTGGCGGCGATGCTCACGCCTAACCTTGATGGCTCACAGAGCACGAGGGGTGCAGTGAGGCTGAGCTGCGTGCTGAGCAGTATCTCATCCCGTCCTTCCCTGCTACCTTCCCTTCCTTGTCATTCTTCTCGTGAGCTTCCCCACCCGCTCCGTCCTTTCCAGAGAGTGTTGTTGGAGCGGCCCTTGTTCGGGGGACATATCGCGCAATTTGCCTAGCCAGCCTTCCTTCGATATCGGCAGAGCACGTTCTACACCTCGAAGGAACCGCCAGCCTTGGCTCCACATTTTCACCGAGATCTTGATTTCTAGATTGTCTGGAGCGATACTTTTGTGATTTCGGCGTTAGTAGCTTGTGAGCACAAGACGAGCCCTCAAACGCGTATGATAATCCAGGAGGTGTTGGTTGTCGGTCGAGCCAACCACCGCAGTTACGCCAGGTAGGCGACGTATCTAGACAGCTTACAATATGTCCGGCGTTGAGGTATGTTACAACAAATTTACTGTGGCCGATGCTCTACAGGCACAAGTTAAGAAGACAGCAACTAACAGTTGCAGGTTGTCGCTGCGGTCAGCGCCGTGGTCTCCGCATTTCATGCTGGCGCTGAGCTCCTCAAACACATAAAAGCAAAGCGCCGCAAAGCACGCGCCCAAGCACAGCAAGAATTCGAGGAGAAACAGCTGCATGAATCTCTGGTGTCGGGTGAGCAGCAGATAGGCTTTCGATATACACAAGATATGAAAGAGATGGGCGACGTGGTGCGGGTTGGTGACAGTAAGCTCCAAATCTAGAAGCTCGCTCCGCTCAAGATCTAACGTTGTCAGCTATCGCACGCGATCGCCTCATGCATGTCGTTGTCCTGCTGCAGATGGAGATTATCAAAAGCTTGCAAGTAGCTGCGCAACACGAGACGGCAATATTGAACCTCCGATTACTCCACGAAGCGTCGATAACGAACCGCAAAGATACCTTTGTTATATTGGATGAGATGAAGCAGAGGATCATCATGACACGGCCCATACCACGCCAAATCGAGGGAGGACATGAGCAACGAGCTTCAGGTGCAAACATGCCATCTTCGTGGCCAAGCGGCTTCAAGCCCGTGGACAAAGCTCCGGAGGGATACATTCCCTCGGCTGTCACGCTTGCCTCACAAGAAGAGTCGAGGGAGTCTCGGTCAGGCCTGGCCCGCTACTTCCAAATGAAGCGCAGCTCATCAACAAAGTCTGCGTCGACGAGCACGACGTCATCGGAGCCCCCGACCATCAACTATAGCGCGGCTTTGGAACAGCTTGTTCAAGCGCGAGGAGAGGACCGCGCCACGATCATGAAAGATATTGATGAGATTATGGTATCATACAAGGGCCTCGACGTTAGCAACGAACCGTTGGCCTATAATCAGCATCCCAACCAATTCGGAGAGCGGCGTGGCACGCTCGACATGCTAAACGGCGGTGGATCCCCAGGACAAGACATGTCCGGTCGAGCCTGGGATATGATGCCAACAGGGAACCACACACTGTCGCCATCACACAACTATTCTGGCCACCACCCCACGTTCAACCAGGACGTGTTCAATGGGCAGCATCAATACCCTCCATATGCCGCTGGAAACCCATACCCTCAGCACCAGGTGCAGATGGGCCATCGCTTTTCTGATTCTTCGACTTCCAGTGCACCGTACTCGGATAGAACATGGGAACGTAATGACTCAGAATCATCACGCAGTTCGTACGCTCAAAGCGACACTCGGTATTCACTTCAGTCACCACCCTTGAACAAGCCAGGATTTCCAATGTCGACATCTCCGAGCGCAGCTTTCCAACAGGCTACTGACCACTATGGATTTTCCTCGTCACTCCCTACATCCTACGCGCCAACAAGTGAAATGTATGCACCTCCCATCGCGCCTCTTGCTGTGCCACCAAGGAATCCTTTGCGAGCCTCTCCACAAAACGGCGGGCCAGTCAGCCCGCTAAATTCGTCCTACGAAGGGGGAGGCTCCCTTAACCATGTTCACAGTGTAGACTCACAGCACGGTACACGGGTTCCAAATGCGATTGCGCCCTTTGGCTCACCTCCAGACTCTCCTGTACCAAAAGAAGAAGACCGACCGGAGCCCATCCCTGCGCGATCAAGCCTGCGCTCACCCGAAGTGCGCGGACCGCCCAGTTCACATAGTAGCTCAAGTGGGCACACTGTAACAACTGGAGGACCAGCATCATGGCACAGAGCTGTGTCTGCGCCAATCATCAATCGCATGCGACAGCCTTCTATCGCATCGACTGACAGTAGTGGCTCAGGCTCAGTCGGCGTCCTACCACGCCCAGTCAGTTTCATTCCTTCGTCCACCATCCAGTCCCCAAAGCCAGGACAAGAGCGCATGATGGGAGGTCGTCCATGCAAAGACAACAACTACTGGGGCTTCTGCAAAGGAGCATGGGACGTTCGTGAAGACACCAAAAAAGGCCTTGCGCTTCGCACTATGCCGTCTGGCATGTACAATACTAAAGAAGTCTGGGAGTGCAAATCGTGCAATTTCCGCGGCAACACCTACAGTGTCATACATCCTGGCAAGAAAGGCAAGAAAGAGACCATTGTGGATCCGAACATTCACACCTCCAAATCTGGTATCCGGTATCGGTGGATCTTCTTGGCCAAGAGTCACGTCAAGAAGAAGACACCTGATAGCCAGGATGAGTGCAATTATGGCTGCGTTATTTGCAGCGTCGAGTTGAAGGTCACCAGTATCTTTGGCAATGTGGATACGCTAATGTATCATCTGCTTGAGCATGTTAGCGATATGACGCAAAAGTCAATGCTACAGACAAGGTGTATAGTCGGCAGGACTGCAGGAGCGGATGAGGATTGGGATATTAACATGCCGCTATTTGCGGATGTCTGCGAGGTTGAGGGTTGAGGGCGGATTGCTAGCCCTTGGACGATACGACGTAATGACCATGAGCGGCGCATGTGCGGACTCTTTTTTCAAGATACCCCTAATGTACATTCGAATCATAACTACAATCCTTTGCAAACTTGGGTTGATCATCCACCAATGTTGATCCACATGTAGTGAGTCAATCTAGCGAACTGCCGCTTCTAGTTAGTACGGTATTTGGTCATAGTAAGCACCAACGAACGTTTATTATATAAGGCTCACCATTTCTTTTGCACTTGGTATTCCTTTGAATAATCAGTACTTTAAGCTCCAACATGCAGCTTTCCTTCACCACCGTAAACGTGTTTACCACAACACCCTATGTCGGCAACCCCCTTGCCATTGTCCGCGTGCCAGCTTCCCTACGCAACGTCCTCACGGAAGAGCAAAAGCAAAAGATTACAAGAGAATTCAACCTCAGCGAAACAACCTTTCTCCACGAACCAACTTCCGAAAATGAGCAGGGCATAGCAGACTTCGACATCTTCACCCCCCTCTCCCGCATCTCATTCGCAGGCCACCCCACAATCGGCACAGCCGTCTACGTCGCCTCAAACCCATCTTCCTACCCAGGAATCAAGCAACTGAAAACCCTCGCCGGCAACATTCCCTTCACCCACGACTCCTCTTCAGGCCGAGCAAGCGTCCACGTACCCCACTCATTCCGCATCCACCAGGCTAGACTCCCGCACCCGTTCCCCCGCCCGGAAACAAACACCAGCGGAAGTACCACCGTCCCACTCGTCTCCATCGTAAAAGGCATGGCGTTCAACCTCGTCCCGCTCGCTGATCTCGCTGCCCTGGGCCTTCCTAACAAAGGACTCCTTCCCGTGGAAGAATGCTACAAGGCTGAGCACCTCGACCAAGGAAGCGGCTGGGACATCGGGTACACAGGGACGTTTTACTACACCGAGCTCGGCGCGGACCCGGATGATGAGGGCGTAAGAGCCCTGAGGACGCGGAGTATTGGGTCCCGCGAGGATCCGGGCACGGGGAGTGCGAGTTGTGCGCTTTGTGCGTATCTTGCTGTTGTGAGGAGGAGGGAGGGCGGGCCGAGGGAGCAGAGGTTTCATTTGACGCAGGGGGTGGAGATGGGGCGGCGGTGCGAGATTTTCGTTAAGGTGAGGACAACGGAGGACGGAGAGGGGGTGGAGAGTGTGGAGTTGAGTGGGGCGGCGGTGAGGGTTATGGAGGGGAGTTTGACGATTGAGTGAGTTTGCTGGGTTAGGGTTCCGTGTTTTGTGTGTTTTTAGGCATTCACTTTTGCAAGTATGCCACGGGTATGGATTTGATAATAAGGATGCTTATGCCACCAATGTTGCTACTGGATCCTTCAATCTGCCGTCATGAATCCGATACAAAGTACGTTTCCGGGCCTGGGGCCTAGAAGTTGTGGCAAATTAAGAGGACAACAGCATCTCACGGAAAACGGTGATATTGCATTGTGTATGCATCGTGTATAGATGTCAGCTATTCTACCGCATCATCAGCGTGCAACACTGCGCTATCCTCCTCATCTGCTTCTCCACCATTCACCAGCTCTGTCTTCCATTTATTCAAGTACCCCAGAGATAGCGCAAAGTCAGGGTGGGCTTCCCCAAGAACCTGTCGCTGAAGTTGTACACTTTCCGTCACAAGAGCTATAGCTTCTATGTCTCGATGCTGGTATTTCCAAGTAAGAGCCAGACTGTTCATGGAAGTAAGCGTGTATGGATGATGTTCTCCTAGCTTTTGCTTGAATAACTCCATCGCCCTCCTTTGAAGATCTTCTGCCTTGTCCAGTTGACCTTGTTTCTGGTATGTCAGCGCTAGGCCAAGCATGCTAGCAATCGTGTCTGGATGATGGTCTCCTATCGTTTTCTTTCTACTATCCAACACCATATTTTCTAGCTCTTCTGCCTTGTCTAAGCGAGCTTGGAGCGTATATATTAATCCCAGGTTATTCATGATGGACAGCGTGTCTGGGTGGTGTTCCCCCAAGCTTGTCTTTTTTGCTTCAAGCACTTGCTCTTGTAGCTCTTCTGCCTTGTCTAAGCGGCCTTGACTCATGTACGTTGATGATAGGTTGTTCATGCCGATCAGCGTTTCTCGGTGGTCTTTCCCTAAGCTTGCCTTGATTGCTTTAAGCACCTGCTCCCCAAGCTCTTGTGCCTTGTTAAAGCGACCTAGTCTTATATATACTTGAACAAGGGCGTTCATGCTAGATAGCGTAATTTCATGGTCTTCTCCTAGGTTTCTCTTAGATGTCTCTGATGCTTCCACTAGCAGCATTTCAGCCTCAGCCCATCGCCCTCCCATATTATACGCGTCTGCCAGCATTAGCATGCTCCACAGTGTGTCTTCATGATCTTGGCCCAATACCCTCCTTTGGGTTTCCGTTGACTTCAAGGCCAGCTGTTCAGCCTCAGCTGCATCTCCTTTCTCACGTGCATAATGTGCTGCACGGTACAACAGCGTAGCCCACTCTTCCGATGAACGCTCGCCTCCTGGCTTGAGCGTAGCTGCTAACTTAGCGTGTGCAAACAGCCTCTGACATGTGGTCCAATTCTTATGCTCTCCCGATGGAAACGACCTGCTCAGACGGTTGATAAACTGCTGCTTCCAATGCTCAAGTTTACCATCTGCTGCTAGCCACCTGCGCGTCGCGAGTTTTACGAGCGCGTGCATCTCAAAGCTTCTCTCAGTTGTCTCTATGGAGATGAAGCTAAAGTCATGTAGCAACGATATGTCGTCTTCAAATTCATCGGTCTCAGACTCACTTTCACTCGTATTAGACTGTGAAGCGTCTTTTTCCTTATCATCTCCGTCATCACTGTTCGGCTGGAGACGCAGCACATCTTCAGGAATTCCTTGCCGGTCAAAGAAGCTCATCAATGAGAGTAGGTCGGCCGCCCTTGGCCGTTTCTGGTTTATATACTCAAATGAGATCTGCCACGTCACAATGATTGAGTTCTTCGCCGCCCAATCTCGCCGGAGTTGCCCTTCATCGTAGTTGAGGAGGCTTGCTCTTTTACGCTCACTCTTCGTATATTCCTCAAGGTACTTCGCTACAGAGTATCGAGGCGACCTCTGCGAGATGAATGCAGATGCTTGTGCTATGGCTAGGGGCATGTATTCCAATGCTGCAGCAAGTTTGGCGAGTTCATTGCTGTGCTCTTGTGATCCCAATTTCTTCTCGAGGAGCGTAACTGCATTAGCCTGGCTCATTGGCTCAACATGAATGATGTCACGCCTCTCGACCAGTTTCAGTGCTGCTTCCAAGTTCCTTATGGTGATGAGAATCGAACCATACTCGCAGTTTGGGAGGTACTCGCGCAGCGGCTTGAGAGCAGGCCTTGCGCCCGCGGCCTGGGCTTGATTGTCAAGCTTAAGCGGAACCTCGAGCAAGAAGCGAGCATCGTCGACGTTGTCAAGCACTAGCAGCCAACGATTTGTGCTGTTACACATCCAATCGTACATCAATTTAAAAATATTGGCATGCGCATCCTGTCGGCCGGCGAGACTCACGCGGTCGGCAAGGTCGCGGTAGCTCTGCTCGAAACGAGCTGCGTTGCTCGCGTACACCCAAAAGACCCACGTGTTAGGCGACTTCTCGCGGGTTCGATAAGAATACTCAATGGCAAGTTGCGACTTGCTACATTGTAGTTAGCATGTAGCGTTGATGAGGTTGTGCACTACCCACCCAACGCCACCTAGGCCAACGAGCGTTGTTCGCGAGCCTGGCGTGGCGCATCTCTCGTGTATGTGATCAAGTATCTCCCCGCGTTCAACAAAGTCGGCATCGCGTGGGAATGGGATTACGGACGTTGATCGTGGCGGGGTGTGTGGTCGTTGCTCTTGTGTACGGTACCTGTTAGCGCACTGCTTAGGAGTCCACATATCTCTGCGCCGTCCCGCAACTCACCAGGAAGTTGGAACGAATTGTGTACCGAACCATTGAATGTGCCGGCTTGAAAGCCGGCGTTTGCGTTACCGAAAGCTATTGTGGACGTCATGATCGAACTCAAACCGTGATGGCAGATGGAAGAGGCAGCTGCATCAGACTTCAGCCTGATTGTTGGGCTGCACCTTCCAAGTAAGCACACGTGTCTCAGCCTTCTCAATGTAGACCCCGCTGAGCACGTCTCCAAGGTGATTGTTGCCTTCCGTCCATTGCTCTCACGGAATACTGCTGTACTGTCTTCAAACGCAAATGGCTGAACCTCTCAGCGTAGCCGCTAGTGTTATGGGTATTACCGTACCAGCCTTACACGGTACACGGCTGCTCCTAGACGACCTGCAGCAGCTGAAAGACGCCCCGAAAAAATTAAACGGCTTGCTGAGGATGTGCAATCTTTCGATACAGCACTGAAACTACTCCAGGGCATTGAAGAAAGGGAGTGGAATCAGCTTGGCACAGCAGTCGCCGAAGAGTCCCAGACAACAATAAGCAGCTGCACACAAGCGTGTGAACAATTTAGACCTGAGCTTAAGCGATGGATCAGGCACTCAGAAGATGGAAAACTAGCCTGGCAAGATCGAACGAGAGTCGGTTTCTTCAAGCAGAGTCAGGTTAAAGCAATGTCCGAGCAGCTTCAAAACTGCAAGCTCACCGTTAACACTATGGTGAGCATAGCCACCTTGTATGTCCCTCCGTCTTGTTCGATCCCGTAGATAGTATACATTAACGCTGCATTACAGATACAGCTCCGTCCGCAATAGCCAGATGACAGAAGATATCAAGCAGACGATCTCCGCCAAGCGAACTGACGTACAGAGTGCCATTGCCATCACGGATAAGCAGTTGACTGTATTGGAGCACAGGATGAATGAGCTTGACCTCAGCAGCGATGAAGAGGCAGAGGAATCAGCTGAGTCCAAAGTGGATAAAACTGAGATGTTGCAACAGCTGGAAGAAGAACGCAGAGCGGTGAATGCTTCGCATAGACTGCTCAACGAGCTGCTGTTGAAGGCTCAAGAAGACGAAGTTGCCAGAGTAGCCCTTAAGAAACAAGAGGGTTCACACACCGTGACATTCGGCCACAGTAATTCCGGTTTCCAAACTGGAGTCTTCAATGGCACGATCAATGGAATGAATTTTGGAGGAGCGAAGTAGAAGTGTTGATGTCCAGTAAGGAAGCCTACTCTTGATCAATGGGTACATGGCTAAGCCAACCAAGTTAATGCTCCGTCATCATTTGCTCAGTTCTGGTTCAAAGTTCAATGTCTGACTTCCGGCTTCCCTTCCCAGTCTCTTTTCCTTTCCCCAACCCCTAATGCCTCTAACATTACATGTTTATATTAAAATATGACATATTATTCAGCATAAACATTATCACAATTCCAAGCTGAAAAGAACCCATACCCAAATACAAACAGCTAGACCACATGTAGCTCGTATACTATCCACCACCATCTCACGCCCTCTTCACCCTCCCTCCAGCAACCCACCCCGGCCTCCCAAATACCCCCAGCAGCGTCGATAAACGATTCACAAATAAAAACACCGTAACAGCAATGTTACACCACATAACCTCATTCCACTCCCTATACGCCCAAAACACCGCACTCCCCATCCCCGCATAGTTCGCTGCAAGATGCCCTACATCTCCACACATCGCAATCACAAGATAGTACCTGGTGACATTCGCATCGCGTGTTAGTACCGTGCAGACTAGTGCGTAGCCGAAGAGCACGAGGAAGAGGCTGCCTAGTGTGTAGGCGAGGATGATGGCTACAGGTGAGGTTGAATCCGTGGGGTTTTGGTGGCGTAGTTGAGATGCTATGAATTCTGAGGGGGATGTTATTGCGGCTTGAGCTCCGAGGATTAGGGTTACTGTTCGGTGGTGTTAGTGGCTGATATCAGAGTCGAGGTTAGAAACGAGATGGGTGAGGCTTACTGGGTTCCAAGTATGTGAAGAGAATTGCGGGCCAGACGGGAAGGGCTGTTGTTCCAAGAGCCATTGTGAGTGTGTGAGGTGAAGGATTTGCTGAATAGTTAAGTTGGCGTAGTTGGTATCAGGGAATGGGTTGGCTTGGAGAGTGAAAGCGGTCCAGTTCAGTGACAGCGACAACCTGGATAGTATGTCCTCGGACCTGGGCGGAAGGTGAATACTACCAATAGCTGCCTGTTGACAAAGGGTGTTCTTATTAATCGTAAATGCTGTGTTGTGGCTGTCAACACGTGCTTACCTTAAGCTGAGCGGGCACGAATCAATGCATGGCCTATTGGTTGTCGTTCAGCTGGTGATGTCATTCTCGGAAGCGTTCCGAAGATACGCTAAGATAGATCACCACCATACACGACACAACAACAGACAAGGCTAAGCACAAGGGTATACTCGTATTGTATCATTTGCCTATAGAGATGTGCACAATTGTGCAATACATCATTTCTGTCTTGGTTTTCCTTCACCGTAGCCCTCTGCGCTGGGAGAAATATTGAAAGTAATGTGATCCTCCCTAGTGGTTGGCAACTGCTCTGCAGCGCATTGAAGTCTGGAAAGCCAAGTGGCCGACAAAGGAGAACGTGTACCCATCTTCTGGATCGAAGTCAAAGCGCCTCGCTGAATGCCATTTGGCATGAAAAATGTCCCTGGCCTGGAACTCCAAATGTGTCGAAATCCGTTGCCAACACCAAAAAAAATGCCTCCCTAGAAGTGGAGCAGGATCTACCTGCCACGAAGAAGCGTAGAAAGAAGTGAAAAAAGGGGGATCAGAATATCAGCATGAATGTCGAGGAGGAAAGGGAGGAGATGTGAATAGGTCGTGCTCAAGCATCCACCAACTGCACCCTCTGACTCTTGCGGTTTCCGATCTCCACCAAGGTCGGCGTAAGCGACATGCCGTCGCCAAGCTTCCTCTCTGGGCTCGTCTGCAGATGTCGCCCCATGTCTGTCTGCGTCCTGGCCAATGTCCTTGGCCTCGTCGCCTTGCTAACACTGACACTTCTCGCAATGCCCACTGTCGCTGTTTGCGCACCACCACCTACAACCATCGCCTTGCGCTGGCTGTTCGCTCGTCGAATAACAGGCTTTTCAGCAGTGGGCTGCTGTTCGAAAGAATCAGCAGACAGTGGTGGCGAGAGGAGCATTTGCAAATTCTGCAGCGGCGAAGAGACTTCCAGCGGTCCAGAGGAAGGATGTGAGGATAGTGCTGAGGCAGCCGTTACGCGTGGCTGTTTCCGGCTCATAGAGCGGTCGAGGGTGGAATGACTTGCGGATGATGATCTGGGTTTGGGCAGAATTTCCCACTCAGGTTCTTGCGATTCAACATGGGCTTTCCACGCCTTGGTTTTAGCTGGTGGGGTGCGGCCTATGACAAGTGTTATGGATTCATTGTCAGAGGTGTCAAAGCTGTGGGTGGAGGTGGGCGTGAGAGCTGGTTGTGGTTTGAGGTTGGGAGAGTCAGTGTACTGGCGGGTGACGCTGGTAGATGGAGGCTTGGTTTTGCCATCTTCGGCTACCTTGAAGGTTTGTTGAGTTGGTGACCTTGCTGGCGCGGTCTTCGACCTCGCTCGAGGCGAGTTCGAGACAAGGGGCGATGGAGCTCGTAATTGGGGTGTGCCTGCCCTCAATGTGGGTGTGCCTGCACGTAGTGTCGGTGTAGCGCGTCCTGTTGCGGGAAATAAGGATAGTCGAGCCGATGGAGGATTTGAGACGGTGGGTGAAGTAGCTCGTCGTGGGAGTTTGGGTTCTCGTAAGCTTGCTCTATCATCCTAGTCTGTGTCAGCCATACCGCTCAAAACTTGTCGTTCTAACCTTAACATACCTGGATCGAGATCTTTTCTAGCGGCTTAGCCTTATCGTTATCTCCCTTTTCCTGTCGCCGCTGGTACAACGAAGATCGATTTGGTGTGGGCTCCAATAAACCTTTGAACATAACACTGTATCGGTCCAGCTTAGTATCAGGAATGTCGACGCCTAGGAGGCCAGCCCCAGCTGCATTTTGTGAAGATTGTGGTGGTGGGCCCTCCAAAAACTTCATATCCGGTTGTCCTGAGCCAGCTGGCGGTGGGTTTGGCGTTGTGGCAGACCTTTGGAATCCGTGTCGAGGCGCTGAGCGGCCAGCATCAAGTGTTGCTGAACGTTTCCTTCCATGTTGTACCTCCATTGGCGATATGTTCTCTTGTGACTTGTTACGTGAGGCCCTGATATCCGGATTGTAGACTGAGATCGGTAATGTTACTCCCCCCTCCGTCTTCAACATTGGCTTCGACTTCGATTTTGGCGAGGTATCATGGTGACTGTCCGCACGAGATGGGGTGACTTGCTGTGCCAGCTGGTAGAAAGATGGCTTTTCTTTTGGTGATGGCGCCGTCTTCTTGAACAATGACTTCCACCGACTAATCTTAGGCTTGGGCTGTGACTGAGGTCCGGTAACGGTGGTCGTCGATGCATTCGCATAGTTGTGGAACGACATTTGAGCGTCGGCAACGAGGTTCTCCGTGGTGGCCTGGGGCGTCGAGGTCCAAGGCGAGCCAGCAGTAGGGCTACCCAGCGCGATACCAATGACGTCTTCGGGGCTCTCCACGGCGTGCAGTACAGCAGTCGAATCTGTAGGCGAAGAGAAAGCTAGGAACCGGTCCTCAGAGTAGACTGATGGAGCAGGAATCGTTTTCTTGTGGAACTGTATTGCGCGTTCCCCCGGCCCACTTGACGTACTCGGCCGGGCTACCATCTCGGGCACTTCAAGCGTTCGATCCGCCCGCGGGACTGGCGTAGCTACTTTGAACCTGTCAAAGTCTGTCTGCGAAGCGTTCGGCTGTGAGATAGAGTTCGGAGTCGCAGGTATCTCCTGCTGCACGCCCCTCCGGCCTCCCTTCAGCAGCCGCAGCGACTTCGATCTCGTGAGCAAGCTAGGCATTGCGTTTCAAGTGAATTGCTAGTGGGTATCAGGTTAGGAAATTGAGGACGACGGGACGACAACAAGAGGAACGAAACTTTTCATGCGCGGCCAAAGGAGTGGACAGCTCCGAAGAGCAAATGGTTGTACAGCAAGAGGCGAGGATGACAGTCGGAGCAAGAACGAAGAAGAGGCAGAGATGAGCAGACTTGTGTCCGCATCAGGACGTCTAGTCCCCGGGAAACAAACCGTTGCCTCCACAATTTTCGCTCATGCCAGTGGTCATCAAGTCTTCCAGACGCAAATGGGGCCTGTTGGGGACAAATTGCGCAGGATTCTGACGTCCAAGTTCCGACCGACTACCAGGATTAGAGCCAGGGTATGGGTGATCGGCACACGCGGGACATCATGTCTGGCTGCATCTGCCGCGTGCGACAACGGCACCCATGGAAGATAACGGGGGTGGCCGTTGTCGTGTTGGCGGTAGACGGCTGGCGGTTCCTGCAGCAGCCCGAAGCGAGGGCCACGCAACCTTCTTACACATGCGCATCCATCGATGCAAATGCTCGTGCAGACTTGCAGCTCATCAAAACGCTATGCTCGCCCACGCATCCCCATCGTCGCCCTTCATCTCCCCTTCATTCTCCTTACCCACCCGAGGTGGATGTTGTCGCGGCCGTTCCTGCAACAAAGACGTCTGTGTCATGGTAATCGGTGGGGGGTGATGCGAGCGGTCAGGATGAGCTTGGGCCGCGGTTTCAGCCCCAGGCGCAATTTCGCTATGCGCCGCCGCCAAGGGTCCCTCATCGATCTCAAACACCTTCAACTACGACGACTGGCCCGCGTAAAATGAACCTTCAGTCTCTGGTTAACCGCTGTATCGCCATAACGATTCATGGGCTGTGGCTGCTGTAAGGTTTGTATAGCAAAACCACGCGAATCACCTCACCTTGCAACACAGCGTGAAGAAGGTTGTACATCAAGATGCACTGCTCGGCCTTGATTTGGAGGGGAAATTGGGTGTACGCAGGGCTACGACTAGTTAGATGCTCTCGGAAATAACCCAAATTACCGTCATTTTCTGAGGTCGTGTTTGTGGACAGCGTCAAGCCAAGATAAGAAATTGCACGTGGTAGGTTGGCAAAAGCAGCAAGCCGATAAGGCGGTCTGCGCATGCGGCTGACCGAAGGCACGGTCGTGTGCACGATGACTGACATCATTCATAGCGATGGTGTTTGTATGCAACACACATTCTCAACGGAATTAGTCATTAAAAATGCCGCAGCCTGTAAGTTGAAATGGCGATTATATTGAAGTACTGCTTGACATCGCAAGCTTTAAACGAAACGCTGTGAAAGAGCGTGTATGACTGAATACTTTGTTCCAGCCATAGGTATCGTATAACTCCGTAACGCCCTACCCATCAAGCGATCGTATGAGGACCGATATCGTGCTTTGCACGGATTATTGCACAAAAGAAGCATGTACATGATGAAGCCAGCCCCTTGTGTAGCCTTTCGACCCTTCTTCTTGTTAGATTTGTGCAAATACTTCCAGTGTCAGACAGTGACAGTTACTGACCGCGAATGCCACAAGATATATTCAGATCTATGCATCTGGGATCTTGAGCGGTGCAATAGTCCACTCACCCCCAAATACTCTCCTCGTTGCCGCCGTAATGTCGTTACCATCCTTCTGGAAGAAAACATACAGACTGTCATACAGTACATCTCCCTTGTCATTCTTCTCTGATACAGCAGAAACTGTCATATGCGTGCCACCAAGCGCATAGAGAGGCTCAGCAGGTGTCTGAATTGTAAAGTTCTCGTGCATGGGATAGGATGTGTTCTCTGCACTGTAGTTGATATCGTAGCCGCGGATGCTTCTGTCAGCTGACTGAGCATAGAAGAATGTGGTGTAGCCCAGTGATGTCGATGGCCAGACATCGGGGATGGTAGCGCCAGATGCGTTTACAAAGACATTGTAAGGGTGGTCTTCGTCCTGAACGATAGTACTCGTATTAGTGTCCGTGTCCTTCCACCAGAATTCGACATCTTCGCCCTTGTTGACCATCATCGCGTATTGCGTTGTGCCCGCTCCCCAGCTGTAGCAGCCAACACCACCTTGTGTGGTGAATCCTTGCCACTTTTGAATGAACTTCCAGTCGGGGCTGCCAGCATACCATGCGTATTGCTGGAAGGTTGAGTTATCCAGTGCGTACCAGATGTTCATTCCAAGTCTATTATCGAAAGGAACTTCGTTAGGATCTCCACTGACGGTGGGAAACTTCTTGTAGTCTGCATCGCCGTAAAAGTTACCTTTCCAGCACGCTTGGAGCCCTGTGCTAGGAGAATCAGCATAGACTTGCAGGTTCAGTTTGCTGAGTGGACCTTCTGTCCAGAGCTGAGTGGAGGTCGATTCGTTGGTTTGGGTAACCTGCTTGACCGTGTTGTCTTCTCCAACGTAGAATACATGGAACTGATACGGTCAGAAAATGTTTTAGATAAATAAATCTTGGTGAGCTTACAAACTGCGTTGAGTTGGCAGCATACGACACGGCTGATATAGGCGTTGCATTTTTGGCGTTGCTTGCGACTGTCTCAGTAATGCCCCCACCTATCCACTTCTGGCCACTCGTGTATTTCATATAGCGTATGTCTCCAGTGTGATGTTGAAAGTATACAGTGAAAAGAGTTCCAGTGTTTGGGTTCCAGGACTCTCCAGCAAGCGCAATGCCAGAGCCGTTGAAGGCTCCCTTCTTCGAGAAATACTCGGCGTTCAGCGCGCCGCCAATGCAGAGCTTAGGGTGGTCACGGCAGAATGGATCCATCTTGATTTCATTGCTCCTGCTCATTTGTCAGTCGAGGTGCTCAATGGCACTTAGAGGCGACGCGAGACTTACTTATTCTTCTTCGATAAACCTATGCCCAGCCCTGCCCCAAGGCCTACTGCAAGAGCAATGAGCCAGAAGATAACACACCCCATCAGCATCCAGAATGTTCGCTTCTTCATTCCACACTTTCTGTCGTCTTTGGGTGGGACTGGTGGCGGGACGGAGCCAGGGCGCGAGATGTGTTGGTCATGTGGATCGACATGCTCCTTGAATGTATATGGTCTCGGTTGAGGCGAACCGAGTGTACTGCCGCCATGCGAAGAAGGTGAGAATGGCTGACCGGCAAAAGGATAGACATGCTGGTTAGGGACGACTTGCGGTGCAGAGTAGTCAGGAGTAGGACTGCCAATAGCCATGTGCGTGGCATATGGTGTCTCCTTCTCCGTAGATATGCTGTTGTAATGTCAGTAAGCTATATTCGCAAACGCAAGAAGTACTCTACTCCAATCCATTGCAAACAACGGCGGTGGTAGAATACTCACGGGCTCCTAAAATACCCCTGCTGATACTCCTGCGGCGAGGAATGTTGATATGCCTGTAGAGGCGGCGAGAGCGGTGGCGGTGGAGAGTGTGGCATTGACGAGTACGGTGAGGGTGGGGAATTGCCGTGAAGTGACCCTTGGGCTGTGTATATGTGATCATGTTCTTCAAATTGTGGTGGTGGTGGACTCCATTCCCCTTGCGAGGGTGTACGATTGTGACCGCTCATGTTGACGTAGTAATTGTCTCGGTGCTCCATGGCGTAGGAAGCATGAAATTCGGGTTCGAAGTGGGCCTGAGATTAGAAGCGTGGGCTACACTGCGGTAGCAAAGGCATATACCCAAAGCAGACTATACGTGCGAGCAGAATGGGGCGCGGCCCCAGTAGCGAGTTTCTTAGGCGAAAGGGAGCTGAGTAGTAGTCCAACGCAGGTCTGGCTTCGCGTATTCCGAGCTTGCATATGAGGCAGTACACCTGCGTGACCGTAAGCCGTTGGCCGCAGCGTACAATAAGGTCACCCAATCGTACGCAAGAGTACAGCTAAGCCGGTTGCCATTACTGGATAGCGTTATGCATGGGCAGCGGTCTAATTGGTCTTCGCGTAAGTCGTGCGTCCTTTTGTGTAATTCTTTCGTCTGATAACATGCTGCATGGTCAAGGTTATTAAGTGCTTAGGTGTTATAAGCAATATGTGCGTAAGCATGCGAGCAGAGATATTATCGGCAATGCCTCTCGATTTTTTGACTACAATCAATAATCGCAGTAGTTGTTCAATAGTTCTGTTTGTTCAAGATTGAAGTGGTTTCATTTCGAGAGCTGAAGTCGTTTGGGCAGTTGTTGGCCAAGTTTCTCGGCCATGCAGTGTGGCCAAGAGCTGAGCTGAGACTGTACGCTGTGATTTGCCAGAAGTAGTCATCCTGCATGCACAGCAAGGAAGGCCCGAGCAACGCTCAGCCTTTAGAAGCCACAAATATCATATATGCGGTATATGTGAAAGATGACGATCTGGACGCGATGTGGCCATCATCGAGGTATATGGCTAGGTCATCCTCTGCGGTATTCTACCGAAAATGGGTTTCGACCCCACGAACTACTCTGGCCGTGAAGATCTGGAGCTGCCTAAGGCAGCCTTATGGTGTAGTGTCAGTTTTCGTGATATGTTGGCCAAACGGAAGGCTCTGAGGTGGGCGTTCATCTCGACCTTGCACTTTGTGGATCGCCTGCTTCGATGCTGCTATGAGATAACGAGCCGGCGTATGAGACTTCACCGTTAGTCGATTGCGCAAATGTCTTGAAAAGGTGGGCACCAGCAGATATGTGCTGAGATGCGGGGCAAAAGGCCTCCGATGCTGATTATCAGGGTTTCTAAGTTGCACAGCACCACGGAGAATCAGCCGGACATGGTGGGGGAAGCTCGAGCATGTTAGCCGCAACCATTAGTGGCGGTTCCGTGACAAGCACGTGCTGATCTGTTACTGGTATCCTCCCGGTTGTTTACTCGGATGATTGGGGAGGTTTGCGGTGTGTCGATGTCGGTGAAAGAAGATGCGCAGGCAAACATGGAAAGTACAGTTCAATGACGTTAGGCGAACTTCCCCTCCGTTCATCTCTGCGTTCCCCAACCATCTTTGTGAACCCTTGTGGTCATCGCATACAAAAGATAATCTTGACCACATGAAGACGAGAATGTCCCATAATTTAGCTGAGATATGAGCATCTAGCGTGGGTCAGTATTTGTTGCTCTTGATCGCTACACAGATCCGATCACGTATTTTGATGCTGTATCGCCAGAGAGAAGGAGACGCGACTGCCCTATTCCAAGAGCGTTCTAATGCCCTCAAGATAGCCTACTTCGTTGTGACTTTCTTCTCGTCCTCTTCTTTCCTAGCCCTTCTCCGTCCTCCTCAACTGCTTCGCCTCTTCGCCTCTTCTTATTCGTCTTAACTCCCTTGTCTGTGACACCGGCAAACACACTCTTGATCTGGACCGCCACCAACCTCAACATAGCTCTCGGCGTGGCACCGTATCTTGTTGCCTCAAAAAGGACACTATCGTGCAACTGCCCATGGGCGGTCAAAATGCACACATCAACGCCAGCTTTCTGCAGAATCTCGCCAAAGAGGATCCCGTCGTCCCTCAAGATATCGGCTGCCGCGCTGAGAATCAGCGTGTGGGGTTGCTTCTTTGCGCTCTTAGTTGAAATGTTGCGTGGAGTTGCGAGTTCGGATTTTCGATCATCAGTGTTGGGGATGTACTCGTCGATCATTTTGCGGAGAAAGGGTACGGTAATGAAGGGCCCATTGAAGAATTTGTATGAGCTTGGAGTGTCGCGGTCAGTAGTCACGGCATCCGTCACCGGGTTGATGAGAACCTGGTATGATATTGGAATGGCGGGTTTGCGAGTCGATGCAAGGATGCTCACGGCGATGGCGAGCTGTCCTGGATCATATATGTGAGTAGACTTGGTTTCAAAGACGGTAAGAGTTCGACAACAAACCTCCAGCGGTGTCCCCAACAACTGCGAACAATTTCTGCGACAACCCTTTTGTGTTGCCGTTTTCTCGAGTCCACTTCACTACTGCATAGCACTGTTCTTGTTGCGTTGGGTAGCGTGCTTCAGGCGCAAGTGTGTATTCGGGAAACACAACGGCAAAGCCGGTCTGTAGTGCAACATCTCGACAGAGGCTATCATGTGTGTTGACACTTTCTTATGTCAGTCATAACATGCCTATCGGTATATGCAGCGATTCAAGCAATCCTACATACCTTCCGGCGGTCCATGCTCCTCCATGGAATAAGAATACAACAGGTAAATTGCCTTTAAAGCCCTCCGGCTTGAAAATATACGTCTTGACGCCGTCTTCGAAAGGAACAGTGAACGAGGTACGCGTAACACCAGGAATAGGCTCATGTTGCTGCAGTTGCTCGACTGTAGCTCGAAACTGTTCTATAGTGAGGTCTTCGAGAGGCGGTTGTGCAGCTATTACGTCTGCAAACGCCTGGTTGAGAGGGTCGAGATATACCGCTGGAACAGACATCTTGAAGCTCGTTTCGAAAAATTTCGAAAAGAAATTATAGGCCGGGTCATTAGACTTGCTGTATTTATGCGCATATTATCTACTTCTTGTGTACATGCCCAGCATGTGCAAGTATCGAAAGTCCCTCTTCGGGGCTGCTGATGCTTATGGCGTGCTGACCACTATTGTCAGACTGGGCCAGGAAAATGTAGGTTGGTGACAAGGCTCAGCCTCCTTCCATAGCCCGCAGGTATCAAATCGTATTCTGCACATTGCACAAGCAGTCGGTACAAGTTCACACTGGCACGGTACTGGTCAATGGGCGGCCTGTGGTGATCAGGCCAAGCATCCATCTTACTAAAGCCTAACTATTATCGTGCGAAAGTCTGTCATAAGGCTTGCTCAAGTAGCAAACAGCTCCGAAATGATCATTGGCCAGGCGTTGGCGTGGCTTACCTTCCACTCGTGCTTCACTAGAACGATTAACCGTGAATTGAGGCGCGTCTCGGTCACGGTTTTAAGAAAACAGAACTCCTCCTCATGACAGAGTGAAGGCGTTAAATCGAGAACTCTCCAATGGATTCAGTAAGAACGTGACGTTAGGTCTAGTATGGCGTGTGTGTGTACGTGAGCGGCGAGTAGCTGTAATTTGATCGATTGTTGCTTAGCTTGAGGAAATGTAACAAACATGCACTTGTCCCACTCAAATTGTCTGTCGACATGAACCGAGGCTTATCAAAAGACAATGGTGTTTTATACTTTCTCGGTTCTAGTACTGGTCCCCTGTCCGGCGGGTCGTTGTTGTTCGTTAATTCTCGAATGTAGCTGTAGTAACAAGCAATAACGAGGTCCTCTCGGTAAAATGAGAATGACGATGCTAAAGAAATCGATCGGCAGACCTTCCAGCGTACAGCGCAACGTTGTGCATCGTGATCAGGTCGTGGTGATCGCTCACAGAGCCAGCTAGCCCTCGAGATTCTGCTGTGCCGTGACGTCACGCACGAATCCTGACGCGCGAACCTCCCATCACATCGCGTTCGTAACTCTAAACACGGGAGTCGGCAGCACTGACCCACGATCCAGATTGTCTATTATAATTAATTTCATCATTAAAAAATAGCTTCAGCCACACACAGGCCCACAAGCTCGAACAAGCTCCTTGCGTTCTGCGACCAAGCTTTTGCCAACCAGTGCCAACTTTTTCGACCCGTCCCAAAGCAGACATTTACGACGTTGTGATGTGGCTGTCGTGCCATCCCTTCCTCATTCAGCGCGCTGTAACGCGCTCTGGATGGCCGTCCTTGCCGGGAACAGGGATGACGACCGGTTTGTGGCGTTGCAGGTGTGAAGTGATTGGATAAGTCGGGTGGAAGCGAGCACAGGGCGAAGAATGATGTCGTCGTTTGGGACACATGAGCGTGTGACGACGGTAAGGAGTTTGTGCATGCACTGCTAGGGAAGTATATAGAGGTGATGTGAGTAGCAGTAGACTTTCTTCAGCCACGCTTCTCCCTGCTGGTGTCAAACAAAGGTGTACGGTAGCTAGCTTTGCTTGCTTCACCTCGACCGTCAACAAACCTCTACGCACCTTCACCAACACTACACACAATGGGTTTCTTCAACAAGAGGAACACGGCTGCTCCCGCCGACACAACTACTGCCACTGGCACCCATCACCGCGAGAAGAAGCCTGGTATCTTCGCTAAAAAGAACGAGCATGGCGGCGCACGATCTTGGAACTCGCGTCCTACCTTTGGAGCATGGATCAAGGCTACTGCGCTAGACATTGTTACCATGGCTGTTCTAGGAGCTATTGGTTTGGGTGTCTACTTTGCTGATCCGGCGCCGAGCCGCAGCTTCCCTGGTAGGTCCCACGTGTACAACAGCTACTGTAACGGCGACTAACATCAATCTAGTCACCTTCGGTGATGGAGAGATTGTGTATCCTGAGTTTGCCTACCCTCTTCGCAATGAGATCATTCCCATCTGGGCAGCCGCTCTCATGGCCTTCTTCATCCCGTTCGCCGTCTTCCTCATCTGCCAGATCCGAGTTCGCTCGTTCTGGGATGTCAACAACGCAACCATCGGTCTGCTATACTCCCTGATCGTCGCAGCCGTCTTCCAGGTCTTCATCAAGTGGCTGATTGGAGGTATGTCACCAAATCAACTCTACTCAAGAACTATTATTAATCCCACCAGGCTTCCGCCCTCACTTCCTCGCCGTCTGCAAGCCCGTTATCCCAGCCAACCTCGCCTTCGACACCGACACCTTCGAATCCGCGGGCCCAACCGGCACCAACGTGGCCAACGGCTTCCGCTCAATCATGTTCGACCGCAGCATCTGCACCGGCGACAAGAAGGAAATCAACGACGCCCTCGAGTCCATGCCCTCCGGCCACACCACCGCCGCCTTCGCCGGCTTCGTCTTCCTGTACCTCTACCTCAACGCCAAACTCAAGGTCTTCGCAAACTACCACCCTGCCATGTGGAAGCTCGTCGCCATCTACGCGCCCCTACTCGGCGCATGTCTCATCGGCGGCGCACTCACCATTGACGAGTACCACAACTGGTACGACGTGCTTGCCGGCGCTGTGATTGGCACATTCATGGCGTTCAGCAGCTACCGCATGGTGTACGCTTCAGTCTGGGATTTCCGCTTCAACCACGTCCCCGTTCTTCGCCACGCGCCGTTTGTCTACGGAGCCGGACCCAGCACATTCGACGGCTTCCACGACGCTGTTTGGACGCGCAAGGCTGGCTGGGGCTCGCACGACGGAAGTGCGTGGTCTGGTGCGCCGTTTGACGCTGCAGATGGTCCGAGGGGTACTATGCAGCCTCAGGCTGAGGGTCCTATGGGTTCAGGCGCAGCGACCGGCCATCACATGCAGAGGAAGCCTGTTGGCGGGAATAGGTTGAGCCATGAGCATGGTGTTCGTCATGAACATGGTGTGCGTGGTGAGCAGATGGTCTAAACGACTGCTGCTCTCACCTAACCAATCCTCAGTGTTCACGAGTTTACAGTGCTGTGATGATACGATAGCAAGCGATTTACGACTCCTTCCTCACATCATGATGAAGGGACGGGCGTTTCTCTTTTGATTTAGCTGCAAGATACCACTGTAGTCTTCGTCTTCTCCTTGAAATAAATTTAATGACCGTAATGACATATTCAACCCTCGAATTTACCTTGTAGTTGTGTGAATTGGTGAACTTTACACTTGAATAACGCGAGACAAACCATACAACGACTGTATGGAATCAATCAACTCCTTGGATCCCAGCACGCCCCTACAGTTCTAATCCTCTAGAAAAGCATATACACATCCAATACAATAACCTTTAAAAGTTCTCATCGCCAAAATAAAACCCTGTCAAAATCCCAGCTCACGTAAGGTGATTCAATTCAAGACTCACATCACTCATACTGAGAAAGTATTATACTCATGATCTCATGACACTATCTCCTAGCGTTTCCCACTCGGTGAGTTCAAGTCGGTAGAGTAGTGAATTATTCAATCCCCGGGAGGGCTGCAATACCTCAAGAGAACGTTGCACATAGCACAGGTTCAAAATAACCATTCACAACGAGCGCGTGTATCAATCAACCCTACAGATACCGATTAACCGACTACTTTCAAATCCTTTCCATCACATATAGAAGGGCCTCGATTCCAGCGTCCCAGGATGAGATACACATGCTGTTCAAGGATTATATGCTGCAGCATTATCAATACCACCAGTTCTTTCGGTACAGTGTCTAAGGTACTTTAACTAGCAACTCAGGCGTTTAAGGAGTATTGTGGCATTTCTATAGTAGTAGTAGTAGTAGTAGTATTGCAGTCTTCAGAGAGATGATACGAGAAGGAACGATGAGATAAGAAGACCTGCAGTCTAGGGTGGGTTACAGGTACTAGTAGGGCGAAAATATTGCTGATATTTACGGCTGGTAGTAAGTCGCTATGCTCGCAGTCTTGTCGCTTATCACAAGCACTCGTCAGTTGTTGATCTTAGACAATATGGAGCACCAGGGGATCACGTAGGATGTTCATGGGTGGTGGAACCGGTGTGTGCCACAGAAGGAGCAGCTACTGCGTTTGAAAATGGCGGGATGTTAGATTTTATCACTGAATATGCTCCAATTTCACTATTTGACTCGTGGTCAGATTGACATGAGTATTGTAATGCAGTAATACCATGAAAATTCGTACTTTGAAACCATTGTATTCACAACCCTCTCACACCTCCCCCAAACTCATACCGGGCCGCCAATACTTATACCGCTCGGCCTCATCCTTCAACGTATGCGGCTGATGCCCCTCAAGCGCCCTCTCCCAATGCCCCATCCTAACCTCCGGCACGCCACCCTCCTTCTCAAAATCCGCAATCGCCATCTCCACCGCCACCGCACACAGCCCCTTAATATCCGCACCACTACTCCCCTCCGTCCGATTCGCAACGACATCGAGATTGACGTCCTCCGCCAACGGGCGGCGTCGCGTATGAATATCAAGAATCTGCCTGCGGGCCTCTCGCGTAGGCAACCCAATATGAATATGCGCATCGAATCGTCCTGTTCTGATTAAAGCAGAGTCGAGAATATCCGGTCTATTAGTCGCGCCGATAATAAAAACATCTTTCAGGGCCTCAATGCCATCCATCTCATTAAGCAAGGTAGCCACAACATTCAACCCGCTATCACCCATCTTATCCCTCGCCTTGCCGATACTGTCAATCTCGTCGAAGAAAATGATGCATGGTTTGGCGGCCCGCGCGCGGCGGAAGACGTCGCGGATTGCGCGCTCGGATTCGCCGACGTACATTTTTATTAGCTCGGAGCCTTTGACGGCGAGGAAGTTTTGGTGCGATTCCGTGGCGATGGCTTGGGCGATGAGGGTTTTGGCGCAGCCGGGGGGGCCGTACATTAGCACGCCTTTGCGGGATTGGGGGCCGCCGAATTTGGTGTCGAGGTCGGGGTGCTGCGGGGTTAGTATGGATTGATGGAGGGAGGGGGGAATTGCATACCTTGAAGGGGCGGATGGTGATGGCTTCGAGGAGGGCGCGGACGTGGTCGAGGCCGGCGATTTGGTCCCATTTTACCTTTGGCACTTCGAGGATGCTGTCTTTGAGGACGGTGGGTTGGACTTGGTCGATTACGGCGTCGAAGTCGGATTGGGAGACGAAATCGCCTGCTTCTAGCACCTCGCCGAACGACTCCTTCTTTTCGTCGTCTAGGCTGTCGTAGACTTCCCGTACGCGGTGGTTTCGTGCAAGCCCGCACAGTTTGTGGATGTCCCGGCCTACAAAGCCGTGGGCGCGCTCTGCTACGGCAGTGAGGTTAATGCTCGAGATGGCTCGGTCAGGACCGAGGACCTGGCGTAGTATGTCCTCGCGTTGCGCGAGGTTGGGCGGGAAGATCTCCAGCTCCGCTTTGAATCCTGATGTTGTGCGTAGACTCGAGTCGATGTCGTAGATGCTGCGGGCAGCTGCCGCGACCACTACTTTGCTTCCTTCTAATTTTGCCAATTCAGAGCGCAGCTTGCCGACCAATGTCTCTGCCTTTTCGAGGAACCTGTCCAGGTTGTCCATTAAAATTAGGCTGGGTTGGTTCTCCTTGGCTGCTTCGAAGGTGTCCTCGATGCCTAGGGCTTGGTTCTTCGGATGTGTCTCGAGACTCAACCGTTGCACATCCTTCCAGGGTCCCTGTGCAAGACGTTCCAGTAGCATGCTTTTACCAGTACCCTCCGGTCCGTGAAAGAGAAAGGTGGTGGGTCCAAGGAGATGCTGATCAGAGAGAGTAGATGCTGCGTGTGAGAAGAAGAAAAGACTTTTATTGATGGATGCAATGTGCTCTGAGAGGCCTCCAATGCCCTCACTGTCCAACTTGAGGATCTCTGAAGTGGGCTTAGCAGGCTGTTGTGCAGGTTGCTGAGGCTGCTGCTGCGGGGGAGGCTCGTCTGCGGCTATGACTTGGGTATTGACCGGATCAAAGTACAGTGCACTGTTCTCGTCCGGTTGGGGATCGATGCTCTGCACTGTCAGGCGTATTTTGGGCGCTTTCAGCTGCTCTTTTGGGCCTTTTGCTTGTACCTGCAGACTGCATCCTGGCAGGACAAGCTCCACATCCACTAGCGCATAACGAGCCCAGTAGAGCAGCTCGTCTGTCGAGGCAAACTTGGCATCGTCCTCAATAGACTCTGGATATGCGATTTGAACGCTCGTGAGAGGCTTCCACGAGTCACTGGCTTTCTCGATCCACACTGGATCGTTCAGTGACAGGCCGCACTGCTCCTTTAGCAGATCAGTAACCTTGGCTATGGGCTTGTTTGCTGGGTTTGTCCCCGCCGCAGTCCAAGCAACGCCGTAGCCCTTGAAGCCGGCCACTGTCTTTAGTCTAATCAAGTCGCCATTTGTGAGTCGGTGGTTCCTCAGCTCTTTGGGCGAAAGATGAACTCGAAACGCACCCTCGAGCGCGTTGCCAGGCGTGCTTGGCGGGTTGCGCTCCAGCGGGCGGAGAGTAAAGGCCACGCTCATTAGGAGGAATTTTCTTGTGATTGTGACTCCCCATATAGATGCTCGCTGTGGTGGAAAATGTGCATGATTGACTAAGCGGGACGCGCTAGTGCCCAATGCGGACAGGTGCTCGAGGCTTTTCCAAACGTCGCGATGCGCGCGGATGGCGTCGCGTGCAATGGGACGAAGCGACAATTGATGCCACCGCCGCGCCTACCTCGACATCTGCGGCCATGTCGACCTCTCTGGAGCGCCTGCCAGGTGCGCTTCGCTTCCGACAAGCCGACCAACAGGCCCTCGACCGCCGGCGGTGACGATGCGCATGGCGCGACACGGAGGGAACAGCCACAGCAAGACTTGTCTTTTGGACTGTCGTCGGGCTACAAGGCGGCTCCAACGTCTGCACGTACAGCCACGAAGCCGGGCGGACAGTTCAGGAATGGGAGATGGATGCGTGACTTGGCTGCAGCACCGACAGAGCAGCCAGGTAGCGCTGCCAACATGACATACAAGAGCCAGGCACACCGAATGAGGGGTCTTCTCGGCGGGAAGCAGGCAACCGGCTTAGCACCGCCAATGAAGATTTTCAGGTTCTCGAGTCACAGCGACACGGATGGCCTACCTGCCGCAAGTCCGGGCCCGTGGACGATGAAAAACGACCTGCACAAGACAGAGCGGGTGCGAGTGTCGACCGAGACAGAGGACGAGCTGCGAGAAAGGCTCAAGCAGGTCGAGGGGCAATTGGCGCTGCTGCAGGCGGGAGAGGGGGCTGGAAGTGCTGCAAAGCCGCCAGTTGTGGAAGCTACGAATGAAGCCACGGAAGATGCAGAGGCTGGTGAGACGACCACGAGCGGCGACAGCACAGCGCCCAGGACGAAACGGACGAAGCCCCGTATGGCAGCGAGAAAGAGCGAGGTGCAGCAGTCGCCTGAGCCACGCAAGACGGAGAACACCCTTGCCCAGCAGATTCAAGCGCAGGCGACCTCGAAGCTGTCCAGCCACCACCAGTCCCCACAGCCTACACCACAGGCGCCGCCAGCACCCGGCGAGGTCAGCGAGCAGTCTCTCCTCGAAGAGCTCTTCCCCGAAGCCAGCACCCAGGTCCGCCCCGAGCCCGTCGCCCAACGGCCCTCGCCGCCCAAGCTCGACCTGCCGGCTCCGCCCACATCCTCGCTCATCCGCCCCACGCCTTCTGATACCAGGACCAGCCGCGAAAAGACCATTGACGCCTTCCGCGCGCGCGGCGAGCAGACGACCGTCCTCCAGCTGTCCAACTGCAGCACCGCCCTGACCGAGGCCGACTTCCGCCGCCTGGTCCCCCGCGGCCTGCACATCGAGTCGTGGTCGCGCGAGGGCGCCTTCTACAAGATCATCCCCGGCCGCGACCCGCTCTCGCTCGAGCGCCTGCCGTTCTACTACCTGCTCTTCCACACGCCCGCGTCCGCCCTCGCCTACCAGAAGAACGCTGCCCGCCTGAGCAAGCTTAGCGCCCTCCATGCCCCGGCCAGCATCCACTCGCCCATCCCGCCGCCCGCCGGCTTCCTCGAGAACGGCGAGGACCTGCGCGCCATATCCAGCTCCTTCGTGCTGCACCCCACCGGCCACAAGCTCGACCTCCGCACCATCATGCAGCCGTACAACCGCGCCCTGCGCGCCCTCATCGACGCAGGCGGCTACGCACCCATCGTGCCCAACGTCGACGCCAGCGGCGCCAAGATCCACCGCGTGCTACTCCGCATCGACGGCTACGAGCCCAGCCAGTGGGACCTGTGGGGGATGATCTCGCGCCACGCCCACGCCCACGGCATCATCTGGCCCTTCCGCAACGACGCGGCGACCGCCCTGCGCCGCCTGCGAGATGTAATCAACCTCAAGACAAGAAAGCCAGATAAATTCCAGGCCGTCTCCACGTTGAACCCGCGCGCCGCTAACACATCACGCGAGAGACAAGAGAGGCACGACGATGTAGTCGAATATGAAGACCCCCTGATAGCAAGCTTCATGGGCCCCAGCAGTGACGCCGACGACGCAGCGGGCGCAAAGGAAACGAACCAGCTCGTCATGAACCGCGTGTACAACCGCTGGATCGTCGAGTTTGAGGACGAGGCTGCGGCGAGGCGGTTTGTGGGGCTGTGGCATCGCGTTGTGCTGCCTGATGCGAAGGATAAGACGGGTGCGTGGAGGGAGGCCGAGGAGGTGAGGTGGGTGGAGGCGGAGTATTTGTGGTAGGTGGATGTATGATATATTTGTAGAGTAGAGGATGTATATACCCTGTTCAAGATTTAAATGTTGAGAATTTGATTGTGAGGGTGTTGGCGTTGCCGGGTATCATGTCTATCTCCTTCCTCTCTTCCTGAACTTTATCTCCTTGATTTGCTATTGATCATTTCAACCCTCCCCCCGTAATAAAAGCAGGACTCCAATACTCATTCTCCCCCGCCTGAGTATCAACCCACACCAAACTATCCGCCATCAAATCCTCCACCACCGCCACCGCCCTCGGCCGCCCCCACCCAAGATTCACCTGCAACATACTCACCGTCACATACCCCATCACCCCCACCGCCTCCAACACCGTACTCTGATCCGTATTCAGTTCCTTGGGCACACTCCTAATCAAACTCCTATGCCCAATCTTCACAATCCCAAAACACGATCCTAGCGGCTGCAGCGCTTTAACAGCCTGCTCGATGTCGGCGTCGGACACGCTCATCGCGGACCCGATTGCGCGGCCGCGCGAGATGTGGCTGCGGAGATCGGACAGGGATATCAGACCCCCGTTTTCCGAACGTGTCGAGCGGCAGATGTCGACGATTGTTACGCCGAGGTTGAAGTAGAAGTCGTGGACACTTCCTCCTAATAAGCTCGCCCATATGCTTTCCCCTCCCGAGGCGATGCTGCTGCTGCTGCTGCTGCTGCCGGGTTTGCGGACTGGGTTTGAGGAGGATTTGGCGTGGTATGAGGATGCGAGAAAGTCTATGTTGAGGGCTGTGCACATGCGGGCGAATTCTGCGCGGAAGGCGGGGTTCGCACGGATGTCTTTGCTGTGGGTGAGGGCGAAGTTGTGCACGAGGGATTGGAAGACGGAGAGTTGGGTTTCGAGGGACTGTGCGTTGCGGGAGCGGAGGGTCGCGCCGTGGGAGGTGTAGTGGTGGTTTTGCAGGCGGTTTGACGAGAGGGAGGAGAGCCCGGGGGTGCGGCGGCGGTCCATTGTGGAGGTGGTTGAGGGGAGGTGTGCTGTGGACGCGTAGAGGTGGTTGATAGAGGCGAGGAACTTTCAACGGTGTGTGTGTGTGTGTGTGTGTGTGTGTGTGTGTGAGAGAGAGAGAGAGAGAGAGAGAGAGAGAGATTCGCAGGCTGCTATAGGTAGAAGTTTATTCTATGCAGCTTCAAGAAAGCTCGGCGGAAACGTGGATTGCATGGAAAGTATGATCGTGTCTGGCTCGAACGTTGAAGATGACGTGGGGTAGCTCACCCCAGAGCCTCATCAGAATGCGGCCCTTTTCCGCGGATGCTGTAGAACCCGACGAGAAGCAGCGTGCCACAACAGAGCCAGTCACAATCTTAAACACCTACTAATCCTCGTCGTGTCACCTCGCTGCCGTCTTCACCCTGCTGTCTTCACTTGCAACAAAGCACCCAACCTTATGACGGATATCGGCGCCGCGGGGTCATCAACGCGCAGAAGATCGCCGTCTCAGGCGCGCTGATCTCTTCTAGACAAAACCGTGTTCACCGTGATCGTCAAGACATTGCAGAAACTCCAGCAACAGCACGATGACACGCTGCCTGGAGCGTCCACAAGCCTTGCTCGGCGGGCCCGCATCACCTATGGTTCTCGTCGGCGAAACCATCGGCGGTCCCTCCCGCCACGCCAGAATCCCACAGCTCGTCCACGCTATCCGCTGCTTGGGTCCACCGAACATGGCAATCTCTTAACCTGCAGCAACCCGGACAGTTTCCTCCCAGTCAGTCCTCGCTCGCCATCCACAACCACACCGTTTCGTGTCTTTCGTATCTGCAAGATTTTTTCAATGTCGAGCTAGTCCGCCGCACGTGTCCGGGCGCCACCGTATCTGGGACACACCGTCTCTATAATATCTGCCCATATCTAATTGTACAACACATAACCATCCACCATTCTGCGGCACACAGAATTCGAGGAGTTATTCCACGGCTCCAGGATGGCCTCGTCCATCAATAGCTGCGTGCTGCTACTGGACCTGCCGCAAAAAGCACTCGCCGGTATTGACCTGCTGTCGTTTACCACATCACCAAAGTTCAAAGGCGTCAAAAATCTACCGCCGGGCCTGCACTTTATCTTCGCGGCTAGTGACAGTGCGCTGTCCATACGGCATGGAGCGTGGTTCTACGTGTCGCCTGGGACGGGCTCACCGCAAGTCTTCGTCAAGAGATGGGATGAGCAGACCGAGGATCTGGTCGCCGAGACGTCTCAAACTGAAGTGCTGAGATGGAAGGGGAATCTCGGAAGCATATGGAAGGATGGACTTACGCCGTACCGACAGACGGTGCAAGAGGGGGACTCGGGCGCAGAAGGCGATTGGGACGAGGAGTCGGAGGACTGGGATGAGCTTACGTCGAGAATCACACAAACGCTATTGTCGCGGATATGCGGTCTCAATCCTGATCACTGGAGTTTGACATCTGCGTCCTCTGGCCTACTAGATTTGGAGTCCATTCCTGGGCTGGAATTAAGCAACTCCACGCAACACCCAGAGAAGGAGCTCAGATTTCTACCAGTTGACCTCAAACGGACGTGGAGAGTGGGAGCAACGGGGCGAGAACGGACCGAGGCAGCACAAGACAGGTCCTGGTTCCTGGGAGACCTGATCGACAACCACAGCCAAGCAGGCGATAAGCACAGTCGGGAGTTTGAGGTGCTGGGTGAGCTGCAGTTTGCCTTCCTCATGGTTCTCACGCTCAACAACAATTCCTGTTTGGAGCAGTGGAAGCGGATCTTGACGTTGCTGTTTACCTGCCGACAAGCGATCAAGGACCGATCCCAGCTGTTCCTCGAACTACTCCGGACTCTGCGCGTGCAGCTGAGTCATTGTGTGGATATGGATGGATTCTTCGACATGAACGAGACGGGGGGAGGCTTCCTGCGGCCGCTGTTTAGAAGATTTCGGAGGAACCTGGACGATTTTGACGGAAAATGGAAGTCAGACATGGTGGACGAGTTGGACGAGCTGGAGGACTATCTTCATAAACAGTTTGGCTGGGAGCGCGGCGATTCGTTTGTCAAGCGTGGAATGTTGGATCTCGAGGACGGCGAGCGCGTGGAGATGGACGTGCCCGATGCAGACGAGGACGACGAGTCTGGCGACTTTGCTCCTACAGTCGTCGAGCTGACACCAGCGCAACTTGACGAGTTGAACGGAAGCGATGTCGGCAAGGATGTAGCCGAAGACTCGGAAGACGCTGATCTCGACGACATGGATCAGCGGTATTGACACCACACCGGTGAGCAAGATCAGGCTGTACAGGTGTCACTACCCGTTGGTCGCACTCCATTCCGCATCGATCAGCACACAAATGCTGCACGAGGCGGTCCTTATCAAGGGCTTGCCGCAGTCTGCACATGGTCGCAAAAATAGCCCGGCGCCTGCAGGAACCGCGCTAACGCGTATCTAGCTCTACAATGCAGATCATCGTGCGGTCTGCACAGCCTTGCGATGCAGCAAGAGCATTTCATCGATAATTCATGTGCACCATTCAATCCTCCATCCATCTGCTGCTGCTGTTACAACGCACATCATTCAAGCAATCAGTGCATGCACAACATGTCATACTCAAGTGCATACACGACATGGTGTGTTTGACGCCAAGTACCAATTTCCTCCCACAGCCTAGTGTACCGCCACAATGGGGGCAGAATTCGCGAGCCTCGCCTTCCCCTGCACGCTCGCATCAACAACACGACGTTCGTGGCCAGCCTCAGGTCTGAAAAGCACCCTTTGGGAACGCGGGGACTCAGCTGGAGCTCCTCGACCAATGAGCAGCGTGGATGCACTGCACGTCGTTGGACGAAAAATGCGCTTCAGCCTGACCATCCCCTAATGAGGGCTGTGCGCGCGCCGCAGCCTCTCATATGGCGCAGGGGTCGAAGGCGGTACGCCTTGATGCTGGGTTGACTGATGATATAAACGTACCAGTGAGCCTTGTGGAAATTTGGAGCTTGGATTTTTCAGCTGCTTGCAGAATACAAAGTTTCTTTGTTCCCAGATCTGGTGTTCACCTTGGCGACTCAACACCTCAAACCTGTGAATCAATTCATTAACAACATCGTCAATTCGACAATTCGACAAAATGGAGAAACAAGGTGGTAAGTCACAATTCCTCTGCGCTTGCAATAATGAATTCGCAAACTCAACAACACCGCCTTCTCGAAACTCGTATACTAACTCCCCTCCAGTACCCATGCAGCAATACCCCCTCTCCCCCGACGTAACAGGCCAACCCCAACCGCCTGTATACCACCAAGACCCCGCGGCACCTCAATTCCCCCCGCAACAACAACAGCAACAATACCACCAACCCTACCCGCAACACCCGCAACAACCCCAATCCCCCCCACCAGGCCATGTCCAGCCCGCCCCAGCCCAAAGCCCCTACGAGCAGCAGCAAAAAGCGTACCCGCACCCCCAGCAGCCCGGCATGCCTCCCCAGCAGCAGAGCGGCACCGTGTACCAGAACGCCACTCCGATAGCTAGTCTAGGTCGCGGACCGGCGCCAGCGGATTGTCCCGCGTGCGGGCAACGCGCGATGACGAATGTTGCGTTTGAGACGGGAAATACTACACAGTAAGTTGACTATTTACACCCCCCAATTACTTGCTGTGTGGGTTGTGCTGATGTTCTTTTAGTGCGTGGGGTCTCGGTCTCTGCTGCTTCTGCTGTCTCGGATGTATTCCGTACGTTATGAATTCTCTCAAGGATGTCCAGCATAAGTGTGGGCGATGCGGTGTGCTGCTTGCTACGTGGCATCGGAGCGGGACTACTGAGGTGCATATTCACGCTTAAGTGGGTGTTCACGCTTGGGTGTCTCGTTGGCGTGGGTTGGCGCCGGCGTTGTTGCGAGGAGATGTGATACCAGCAGAAAGAAAGGTCTGAGGATCTAGGGGCGAGGAGGAAAGAACGGACGGGGTGGGGAGGGGCGTTAATAGTACATATATATACCCGAATTGATCGATTTGTTTTCTCACTGCCCTAATCACTGTTTTTACCATTCTGAACTATGAACTATTTTACAGTTGTACGCCTATCCACTGTTTATACTGTCTAAACTGTTTATACTGTCTACACTATAGTGTTGCGTTATACTACTGTGCCGTGCTGTATGACGTCCCGCTAAGCTCATCAAGCTCCTGTCAAGTCAAATGTTTGTGGTACCTTTGTTCGCCGTGTAACTGTAACTGTAAGCGTGACTTGTCTAGTGTGGCATGGCATGGCACGTTACGTTACGTTACATCACAAGACCTGGAGGATTGAATGGGAAGTGAGACAGAAGTAAGACAATAGAAAGTGAGACATGCAGCTACTAAAGTTCAAAAGCTAAGTTCACACAGGTATTTCTTGCCTTGTATGTGCATTTGCCTGAGACTAGGTGCTGGGACTACGCGGGCGGATCGTGCGTGTCGGTGCGTGCATGTTTGTGGATTCGTGATGTTGGTGAGACGGGAGTTGAAATAGACGAGGACACGAACAGGAGGAATTGTCGGGTTAGCTTAGTCGGGATAATGGTTGTCGAGATATGTAGTCTTGAGATTGAATATCGACGAAGCTTGACGCAAAAACGCATACAAAACCGAAACGCATATCGATGTCATACTCGCTCAACAAGAGAAGGACATGCAATGAGATACAAACACCGTCTATACCGCGACAAAACAACTCCCGACCAAAAATAAAAATAAAAAGTCGAAGCCAAAACAAAGATACGTTGTATCAAAGCCCCTTCACAAGCGCCAACTTCTTAACAACCCTTTCCCCAAACTCCCACTGCAGATTCGCCCCCGTCTGCGCATCCTTCTCATCGCAACCCGCAGGCAACCCAAACCCCTCTGGCCCCCTCAAACACGCCCACACAACACCCTGTGCCACAACACCCAGATGACTGCGCACATACCTCTGGTACTGCGCGTCTTCCAGCAGCCGTGTGCGCGCGCCGTGGGTGTCGCGCGGCCGGGCGGAGCGGATGTCCGGGATGCGAAGAATCTGGTCGATGGGTTGCCAGTAGGCGATTTCGAGGAGGACGATGCCGAGGGCGTAGAGGTCGTAGGATTTGAGGAAGCCGCGGGTGTGGGCGCCGCTTTGGGTTGCGGGGTGCCGGTAGATGTCTGCGGAGGGGTCGTCGGAGGGGGGCTGCGTCATGTCGTCGCGGGTTGCGGGGCGGGAGTAGTCGAAGCCTGAGATGAGGGGGGAGGTGATGTTTGTGTGGCCGGTGGTGGGGTCGCGGAAGAAGAGGATGTTGGCGGAGCGGAGGCCTTTGTGGAGCCAGTTTACGGCGTGGAGGCGTTCGATGGTCTCGCAGAGGTGGTGCATGAGGATGATGCGGTCTGTGAGGGGGGGCATTTCGGAGTCGAAGAGGGAGCGTAGGGTTGTGGGCTCTTCGTCTTGGGGGATTAACGGGGGCTTTGCGAAGACGAATCCAAAGCGGCCGTTCTCCTCGTCTTCAAAGTAGCCAAGGCACTCGGGAGCACGGAACTGGACGGTCTTATTCATCTCCTTGAGCAGGGCTGCAAGCTTGCTGATCCGCTCGTGAGTTGTGGGAGCGTTGCCATATTGACCGTAGTTCATTTCGTCGGCCTTCCACTCGATCCATACATTCCTTCCCTCATACTGCCACAGCGTGCGGACGTCATCATCAAGGTCTTCCGGAAATCCCTCCGGTCTAATCCTGTTGAGTTCGATCCTGGTCTGGCGGATGTCGCTTGCCGAGTGGTTCAGATCGATTTGCTTTGCGAAGGCGTCGTCGATATCATCGATCCTATCAACATCCTCAATCCGCAGGTTGATAGCTTTGAACTGAGCAAGACCAGCCAGCTGCCTTGTCTCCGAGCTACGGATTGCTCCGCCGAAAGGTCCTTGGCTCGAGCTCTCGCCGGGGGGAAGGGCAAAATAATTCGACGGTCCGTCTATGCGCTGGGACCGGATGATGTGCATGAGGTTCTCCACGTTCTGGTTGAGGAGAACGATCTGATAGTTGGTGCGAGTTTGGAGCTCGAACAGACTATCCCTCTGTGCTTTGTCGAGAACGTCATCCAGCTTGTCGTTGAAGTGGATGAGGTTGTTGACAAGTGCGGTCATCTTTTCTTCACCGTTGATAGCCCACTTCAGCTTCTTGGGTGCGATCCTGAGTTGATCCGTGAACTTGCGGACCTTCTTGATCAACTCGTCTGTTTGGGGAAAGCGGATTGTGGTGCTGTCCGCGCCGCTTTCAAGGAGACGGTCAGAGTTGAAGTCGAAGACGACCTCAGTCTCCACCAGTGCGGGCGTTGCCAACGGCTCGTAAGACTCGTTCAAGCGTCCGAACGAGAATAGCAGCTTCTGCTGTTGCTCCAGGATGCCCATGATCAGGCCTTTGGACATGTGGTTGAGCAGAAGCTGGTGATCTGTGACATCGACTCGTACTGATCTTGCCCAGTCGATCAAGCGGTGCTCCTCGACCTTTAGCTTGATGAGTAGGGTCTCATACTCTTTCCTCGCATGGCAGGCATCTGAGATCAACTCGTAGGCTACAGGGCGTTAGCTGATGTTGCGTGTACAGGGTGCAAGACTGACCTTGGATGCATCCTGCAAACGCTTGAAAGATGAACGACACGGCGCCTATCGCAAGCTCGGCCATGGTCAAAAACGTGAAGCCAGCAAAAGTATTGATGTGCAGGATGAACAAGGCTCGACTCTGCGGCGTGGTCTTTATGCGCTCAGCCCCGCAAGCTGATCTGGACGGCAGCCTCAGGCCAATAGCTCGCAGCCGGGTGGAGTCCGGTGAGTGCCATCGAGGGGGGGCTACGTCCAAGCATTGCAGCCTGTTCTGATTGCAGCGAGTCTGTACTACATCATAGTTGAGTTGTGAGGTCAAGAGAGCGCCTCGAGGAAGCCGTGAGCTGTGGCGCAGCTGACGCCACATTCACTAAGTAAGCTTTGGACCCTGTCACCCGTCGATGCTGTCATTTCCCCTCGAACCCAGGTTCTCAAACCCCCCACCAGTGCGCTGCCCACCCCCGGTAATGGTCCTCGAGATCCTCAACCCATGGCGCAGCCCCAAAGATGACTTCGAACCGACCCCCCTCCCCGCCGTCTTTTTCCGAGCCCCCGTGAAACTCGTCCTCCACCAGCTCTACCACACCATAAACCGGCTGCGATCTGCACCGACGCCCTCGCAGCCGGCAATCCGTGTAGTCTGCATATCAGACACACATGATCACATTGTCGAAGATGTACCGCCTGGAGATATTCTTATTCATGCCGGGGATATGACGAACGCCGGGAGCGTAGCAGATATCCAAGCACAGATTAACTGGCTTTCATCCCTCCCACACAAAGAAATAATAGTCATCAGCGGGAACCACGACACCTACCTGGACCCACGCACGCGGCCATCACTGACCGAAGCCCAGCGCGAGGGAAACCTCGATTGGGGCCGCGTACATTATCTGCAGCACAAGCTGCTCACGCTCAGCATCACACCGGACAGCACAGCGCCCACAGACTCGAGCACAGACTCCAGGACGCCGCTGCTGAGATCAGGGACGCAGAGGAGACTCCGCGTCTATGGGGCGCCGCAGATCCCCGCGTGTGGGCCCGTCAGCGTGCACGCGTTTCAGTACCCGCGTGGCAGCGATGCGTGGAGCGAGACGGTGCCCGAGGACGTGGATATCCTGGTTACGCACACGCCGCCAAAGTACCACTTGGATCTGTCTCTACCCGCCGGGTTGGGATGCGAGTACCTGCTTGACGAGGTCAAGCGGGTCAAGCCGGCGCTGCATGTCTTTGGACATGTGCATTGGGGTGCGGGGAGGGAGGCTGTGCATTGGGACCGCACGCATGAGGCGTATGTGAGTGGGATGGGGACCGAGGCGGGATGCACGAGGGGGCTGTTGGATGTGGGGCTGTGGTGGAATGTGGTTAGGGTTGTGTACAGAGGGGTGAGGGAGTTGCTGTGGGATAGGGTGTGGGGTGGACAGAGCGCGCATACGCTGCTTGTCAACGCTGCGCAGACGAAGGGGAATACGGGCAAATTGGGCAATCCCATCCAGGTCGTTGAGATATAGCACGACTTACATATTCACAGCCCCGCATAGTAATCGTAATGTAATGTAATGTAACGGATGCATCAAACACAACAGCACTTCATTGGCAGGAATCTTTTCGAACAGGAAAGGATTCTGTTGCTTTACCCTGACTACACACATATCTCTACGGGATAGCCAAGTTCAACAGGGAGACCAGGCAATTTGCCGTTCCCCTCGACCTTGTTGTGATTGAGGTCATGAAACATGAACCATAAATCGTGCTGCCATTGCATATACCAGAGTAATGCCATGCCATGCTTTTCCAAGCCAGGATATGCTTTGCGCATACCTCTAGCGTCTGCGACCACGGCGACCACCCTTCTTGCGTGTGGAGTCGGAGGGTGTGGGGGTGACGTCCTCGATGCGACCGATGCGCATGCCGGCACGGGCGAGGGCGCGGAGAGCGGCCTGGGCACCGGGGCCGGGGGTCTTGGTGCGGTTACCACCGGTGGCGCGGATCTTGACGTGGAGGGCAGAGATGCCGAGCTCCTTGCAGCGGGCGGCTGGTCTTGTTAGCTGGCGTTCGTGCTGTGTGCACATGTCTACGCACCGACGTCCTGGGCAGCCAACATGGCGGCGTAGGGGGAGGACTCGTCACGGTCGGCCTTGACCTTCATGCCACCGGTGACACGCGAGATGGTTTCGCGGCCAGACAGATCGGTGATGTGGACGAAGGTGTCGTTGAACGAGGCGAAGATGCGGGCAACGCCGAAGACGAGCTCGCCCTCGCGGACCTGGGGGCCCAGCTGTGCGGCGTTAGTTGCGTGTCTGAAAACATGCGCGTCGCAGTCGCAGCAGTGTCACGCACCTGGATGTTCTCCTGCGCACCGCGCTCGACCTTCTTCTTGGGAGGCATGTTGACTGTGGATTAGTGACTGGTGAGGGTGCGGACGTCGTCGTCGAACTTTTGCGATTATTGAGGTGGGCCCCACAGCTAAGCGAAGTGCTGCTTATGTCATGCCCGCTAGCGTGGTAGAAAAGTCATCTTCGCGCGCGCCGCAGACCTCCAACCCTCCACGATGGGCTGAACACCGCGCTCAATTCAGCACTGCAGCGTGCACGCAATCATCATGGACGATGGCAAGAGCGTTGGTATTATCGGCATGGGCGACATGGGCAAGATGTACGCCCGCCGCCTGAGCGCGGCCGGCTGGAAGTGAGTGCGCGGCACGGGTCCTGCAGCTTTGCACTTGGTAAGTCAGCTCCTCCTCCCCCTCTCCCCTTCGATGATGACTGTGAGTGCATTTGGCTCGAGCGTGGCGCACGGCTACACTGTCGCCGTCTTGGTTGGCAGTAATTGGCCGTGTTGCCGCCAATGATGTGAATTCTCGCTACCTTAACTTATACAACTCTGATCCCTACAACTTCTTCGCACTGTTCAAAGACACTCTTTGGACCTTGCTAACCAGTGCCCACAGATGACCTGACTGACGGCTGAAGAGTACACGCCTGCGATGTCCCGGAGAAATATGACACGTTGGTGGAAGAGTTCAGGGAACTTGTAGGATAGTCTATGTACATAATAGAAGCATGCTGAGACGCTCCAGCCCAAAGTTGAGATTATGCGAAGCGGCCACTTTGTCTCCCGGTGCAGCGACTACATCATCTACAGTGTCGAGGCGAAGAATATTGACGCCGTTGTGAAGGCGTTTGGACCGTGTATGCGCTCCGAAGCTGTGGAAGAGCTCGACTGACATGAACAGCCACCAAAGTCGGCGCCATCGTCGGCGGCCAAACGTCGTGCAAAGCCCCAGAAATCGCAGCCTTTGAAAAACACCTCCCCGCCGATGTCAGCATCGTATCCTGCCACTCCCTCCACGGGCCCGGCGTAGACCCCAAGGGTCAGCCGCTCGTCCTGATCAAGCACCGCGCCTCTGATGCGGACTTCGCCTTCGTCGAGACGGTGCTGTCGTGCCTGCAATCAAAACATGTCTACCTGACCCGCGAACAGCACGATCGCATCACCGCCGACACGCAGGCCGTCACCCACGCCGCCTTCCTCAGCATGGGCGCCGCATGGTCCGCGAACAACCAATTCCCCTGGGAAACACCGCGCTACATCGGCGGCATCGAGAACGTCAAGATCAACATCACCCTGCGCATCTATGCGAACAAGTGGCACGTCTACGCCGGTCTTGCCATCCTCAACCCAGACGCCCAGAAGCAGATCAAGCAGTACGCCGAGTCCGTGACCGAGCTATTCAAGCTCATGCTCGCCGGCAACCGCGACGAACTGACCCGCCGCGTGTACGCCGCGCGAGAAGCAGTATTTGGCGGCGCTCACGAGAAGAAAGAAGGGCAGGAGCTGTTACTGCGAGACGACTTGTTAGATCGCTTCAGCCTGGGCGAGATGCCCGAGCGCAAACTCAAGAATAACCACCTCAGTCTGCTCGCCATTGTGGACTGCTGGTGGAAGCTGGGAATCGTGCCATACGACCACATGATCTGCTCCACACCTGTACGTCTCTTCCCCATACCTCATCTACATCCACACAAAACTAACACTGCAAGCTCTTCCGCATGTGGCTAGGCATAACCGAGTCCCTCTTCCGCAACTCCGCGCTCCTCAACGAAGCAATCGACACCGCCATAAACGACAACACCTTCCGCGCCGACGACCTAGAATTCACTTTCGCGGCGCGCGACTGGAGTCAGCGCGTCAGCCTGGGCCACTTTGACGCGTATAGGGAGAAGTTTGAGGGTATTCAGAAGTACTTTGAGCCGAGGTTTCCCGAGGCGACGAAGATGGGGAATGAGATGATTAGGGCGATTTTGGAGAAGACGAAGGATTCGTAGGTGGTGTAGTTGAGGGAGAGGGGTGTTGGGCTTTGGAGGGGTTTGCGCGGTTTGAGGTAATAGAGCAGAAATGCGTATCCCAATCTACTTCAATAATTGATAACGTATGTTCTCCTGAATCTGTGTGTTGCTTTCATGTTGTTCGCCCTCTTTGGCATACACATCCCTTGAAGAGATTGATCATGGTGCGTAACCACCAATCTGGTAGGATAGAGTCAGCATTTGGAGTGTTCTACACAACTCGAGTCATCAGACCGGGATGCAGATATAAATCTACTACCGTCAATATCTTCTACACGTTCTTCTGATTTTGTGTCACTCACGATGTTTGTGTATGGCTTGTATATATACGCGAAACTTCATTCGAGGTGCGTGACCGTCTAATTTTCGGATCGTAATTTTTTTTTTTTCTGTTTAGTTCGACCTGCTCTGTAAGTTCATGATGAGTTTTGGGGAAAGACTGTACAGAACCTGTGTTTCCATGGGATAATGGGAGTTGATCAGGGTATCTCTAGAAGCTGCACGCAGCCCAAACCAATATTACAGTCCAGCGATAGGTTATGCACAGCTTCAACCATTAATCGCCCTAGGTTTACACACAATTGAAGAAAAAAAAAAAAAAAAAAAAAAACCGTGCAAAGTTGCAGCCATAATAGAGACACTTCCAACACACATCCAAAAAATTATATCCCTACCAACGCAACCCACTCCCAAATCAAATCCTCCCAAGACGATTCCCTAGCGCCCGTAAAACCCTTGTCAGCATCCCCTCATCCCCCTAACCTCGGCAAATCTCAATCCACCACCCACCCAGCTACCCTCTAAAACCGCCCTTACATTATAAAATGGTTATATTACATACAACCCCTCAGAAAATTATAATACCACAGAAGGGGGCATAGCGCAGTGGTAGCGCGTTCGCTTTGCATTACATGTCCTGCGAAAGGTCCGGGTTTCGATCACCCGTGCCTCCATCTTTTTTGCTTTGCAATGTTTGTTCTCGGGAATATTTTTGCTAGGTAGCTTGCGCGGAATACGGACTTGCAAGGTACTTGGTGTAAATTGCGCGAGTTGGAAGGTAATTCTGTAGCGATGTGGAGGTATATTTTTGTAGGTTGGGGGGTGAGTGTACGGTGGTGGGGGTGGGTGCTGGGCTATGGTGGGACTTGTATATTAATATCAGGATGATATATGGTTCAGAAGATTTCTCGATTATCCGTTGCCAGAGAATTGCATCTTGAGACTTCGCATATACACTGCTGCAGTGAAGTTCGCTCAAGCGCACACCCACGCGTTGCCCTTCCTCCGCCAACATCCCACGCGACACACGTGGGCACTCAACGTGCGAACCAAGTTCCACAACTGCCTGCTAAAATAGATCTTTGATCAAGATGTGGTGTATCAGCTGCTGTGAACGCCTGTAGTGCCAGAGGGTACGACGAGAGAAGTCAACGGCTTATGTTCGTTGATGGTGGCAACAGGTGTCTACTCATACCTATAAATCTATCATGTTGTACAATAATAGGTACAGTGCGCCCATATATTAGAACAGTACAAACATGTTCAGCCCAGCGGGTTTGACTTTTGATGGGCAGACATTAGCAATCATCGACTTGCAAATGCGAATTGGACTTGAGATGTAGTGTACAGACCCAAGTAAATCAGTAAACTTAAACAGCAGCAATGGCACTACTCCTAACATATACGAAAGTAACACTTTCGTACTTCTTCCTTGCTCTAGGCGTCAAGGCATTCTAATCTACCTCCTTACTCATTTGCGCCGCGAATTGATAGCTACGAATCTATCTTCAAATGTAAAGTAGACCCAGCCCCAAGGCACACTACTTATTCCTTTCTTCCTCCCTTCTGTATTCAGCATCCACATCTAACCTCCTACTCCAGCATTCCCCTAGCCTGAAGCGCACGTATAGAGAGAAGAAGGAGTGATGGAGGGACTGTGATGTAGTATACAGTATGTGGGGGTTCAGCATGATGTTTGGGTTCTTCTGTGGCAGGTTGATAGGTTGGTAGGTGGATATAGGTAGGTAAATAAGCCGGCATTCCAGCGCCAGACCTCATTCTCAATTCCGCTACAGAGTGGCAAAGGCAAAGGTATATATCTATTTCTATATCCCCTACCCCCTACCCCCAACACACGAGACACCACCCACCACCTACACCATCTTCAACATAAACCCCCCACCCCTCTCCGCACCCTCCTCCCTCTCCTTAAACAACCCACTAAAATCCACCTTCCCCGCCGCCACTGCATCGCCCCTCCGCGGCGCAGTCGGACTCGCCTTCCGCCTACGCTCCTGACCCGCCTTACTCGGGAAGGTAGGAAACATAGCGCTCGGTTTGGGCTTCGGCTGTTCCCTGAAATACTCATGCTGCAGGACCTCTTTCGCAGACGGTCTACGCTCAGGATTCAAACTCAGCAGATCAGACAGTAATGACGCGCCGGCTGCGCTGAGGAAGGGGAAGCGCGCGCGGTCGAAAACCTGCGGGTTGCGCTGTTCGCGGGGGAGTTTTAATGAGGGTGCGTTGGGGAGGCGGTAGAATCCCGGCCATGTTTTTTCTGAGGGGAGACCGCAGAGGGAGAATGTGAGGCTGAGCTGGTCGACTTCGTTGGTTCCGGGTAGGAGAGGGTTTTTCAGCAACAATTCGCCCATTACGCAGCCGATGCTCCACATGTCGATTTCGGTGCCGTAGGTGGGTGTTCCGAGGAGCAGTTCGGGGGCGCGGTACCAGAGGGTTACGACGAGGGTTGTTAGCGGCGCGGAGGGAGGGGGGATGAGACGGGCCATGCCGAAGTCTGCGAGTTTGAGTTGCCCGCGGTTGTTGAGGAGGATGTTGGAGGTTTTGAGGTCGCGGTGCATGATGTAGTTTTCGTGCAGGAAGGCGACGCCGGATGTGAGTTGGCGCAGGAGGGATTTTACTTCGGAGGCGACGAAGGGGTCGTGCATGTCTTCTTGCAGGGTTTTGAGGTCGTGCTCGATGAAGGTCATGACTAGGACGCATTCTTCTGGGGTATCGCCCGAGAGGACTTCTTTTAGGTCGACGATGTTGGGGTGCCGGGCTTTTTGCAGGATGGAGATTTCGCGGAGGGCGGTGATGGGGAAGCCGTCTTGGTTGTAGTCCATCTTGACCTTCTTGAGGGCCACGACTTCGGACGTTGCAATGTCCCTCCCGCGTGAGACCCATCCATAGCTGCCCTCTTCGATGTGGTTGAGGGTTTCGAAGTTGGAGCGGTGACGACAGGGTGCCCAGCCTCCGCCGTCAAATCTGAGCAGCTCCTTCTCTTTTCGCGGTTCCTTTGTCTCCTCTGCAGCAACATCTTCGCCATTGGAGAGTCGCCGGCGCTTTGCTGGGCGCGAGTCACGTTCTTCGCTTTCCTTTGCGGCGGCTTCTGCTTGTTGTTTCTGGAGCTTCAGGCGCTTCTTCTCTTCCTTCTCTTGCTTGCGGCGGAGGGCTTCTGCTTTGTCGGCCTCGTCGTCTACCCAGCGTGAGGCCATTATTGCTGTAACGTGTATGTCTAATATAGGCTAGACGAACTTCAGATATTGCAGGTGTGAAGGAAGAAGCACGTGTCGACGCATTCATGCATGGTCGCGGTCATAGCTCCTCCGCGTTCCGACAACATTTTATCTCGGAACGCTTCGACGTCATGGACCTCAGCAACCGCCATGAGAGCCCCGTGTCGCAGTCTGCTCCGCACAGCGACACAATGTAGTCGCGCGCGCGTGCCCGTCTCCCTCGGAGCGCGCCTATCCTCGTCCTCGGCGTCGAGTCCTCCACCACCACCGGCGAGTTCCACGCCGAAGGAAGGCGAGCGAACATGGTCGACGCCGCTCGCGCAGTTCCTCGGGCAGGCCATCACCACGACAGGACCCATCTCGGTCGCGGCGTACATGCGCCAATGCCTCACGTCTGAGCTGGGCGGATACTACACGCGCGCGCCCACGGCGGGCGAGGACCAGTTCGGCACCAAGGGCGACTTTGTGACGTCGCCCGAGATCAGCCAGGTCTTCGGCGAGCTGATTGGGATATGGCTGTACGCGGAATGGCTCGCGCAGGGCCGCAAAGAGAAGGTGCAGATTATCGAGGTTGGGCCGGGCCGGGGCACGCTGATGGACGATGTGCTGCGGACGCTGGCGAGCTTCAAGCGCATGACCAAGAGTATTGAGGCCATCTACCTGGTCGAGGCCAGCCCGCACCTGCAGAAGCAGCAGGCGCTGCGACTGGCGGGGACTGAGGAGCTGGAGAAGAGCGAGGTTGGCTGGAAGGCCAAGTGCAAGTACTTCCCGGATTGTGACATCCAGTGGTGCGAGGACATTCGCTTTGTTCCTAAGGGTATGTGACTTCCTGACTGATACTGTGCAATTGCTGATAATGTATAGACGAAGCAGCCACGCCCTTCATCCTCGCCCACGAGTTCTTCGACGCCCTCCCCATCCACGTCTTCCAGAACGTCGCCCAGTCCTCCATCCCCAAATCCTCCACCATCATGACCCCCACCGGCCCCATCACCCCCAAGCACGGCCCCACCGCCCCCGGAAACCAATGGCACGAGCTCGTCGTCTCGCCCACGAATCCCTACGCCTCGACAACCCTTAAGCCTGGCGAAGAGAAACCCGACTTTGAAATGACCGTCTCCAAGTCTCCCACGCCCCACTCCCTCTACCTCCCCAAAATGAGCAACCGCTACAAGAAGCTCGAAAAGACCCCCGACGCCATCATAGAAATCAGCCCCGAATCACTATCCTACGTCTCCGACTTCGCCATCCGCATCGGCGGCGCCAACGGAATCTCCTCACGCCCTCCCCAACCAGGCAGCGGAAGCTCTGCAAAACCCGTTTCCAGTGCTGAATCACCCTTCACCAAACCCTCCCCCTCAGGCGCAGCCCTGATCCTCGACTATGGCACCACCGATACCATCCCTGCCAACACTCTGCGTGGGATACGGCACCACTTGCCTGTCTCCCCCTTTGTCGCACCGGGCCTCGTCGATCTGTCGGCAGACGTGGATTTCCTGGCGCTCGCGGAAAGCGCGCTCGACGCGAGTGACAGCGTGGAAGTGCACGGGCCGGTAGACCAGTCTTTTTTCCTTGCGAGCATGGGGATTAAAGAGCGGGCGGAGCGGTTGTTGAAGGGGGCGGGTGATGAGGAGACGAGGCGCAGGTTGGATGGGGGGTGGAAGAGGTTAGTTGATCGGGGGCCGAGTGGGATGGGGAAGGTGTATAAGGCGTTGGCTATTTTGCCGTATGTGGAGGGGAGGAAGGTGAGGAGGCCTGTTGGGTTTGGGGGGGATATCATGAGTTAGTAGATGAAGATGAGGTAGGTGTGTTGTTGTATGATATTAGAATATGTGTGTAGAATAGAAATATGTGTATCGTACCCACCAACCCCTCCATCAGAAAATAATCAACACCCTCACAACTCCTCATCTATCTATCTATCTATCTATCCAGACTTCCCCCCCTCCCCACTCTCAAACTCCCTACTCTCACCAATATCACAAACCCCAAACCTCCCCCCCTCCACCCCCTTCCAAACCAACGCCTCCTCCAGCTTCCTCGGCGGCTCCATAACATCCTCCTCCGTCAACACCCACGTCCCCCAATGCATCCCAAGCGCACTCTTACACTTCGTATCAACGAAAATATTAACACTATCCTTCGGACACGCATGCATTGCGCTAAACAGCCAACGGGGCGCATACGCTCCGATGGGAATAAGTCCGAGATCAAACGGGCCGCGGTGGGTGCCGATTTGTGCGAAGGCGGGGCAGATGGGGAGGTGTGCAAAGTCCGGGCCGTAGTCGTCGGTTCCTTCGGGGAGGGAGGGCACGGTGCGGTACCCTGTGTCGCCGGCGAAGTAGACGGAGGAGCCAGATGAGGTGACGCTCCAGGAGGACCAGAGGGTGCGGCATTTGTCGAAGGGGGTGCGTGCTGAGACGTGTTGGCAGGGGAGGGCGGAGATGGTCGCTGTGATGGTGGGTTTCGCTGCGGAGGAGGTGGGTGTTGTGTTGTCTTTGTCTACGGATATGGAGCCCTTTTGGCTTGTGGAGTCTAGGGAGATGTTGGAGAGAGAAATTTCTCGCGATTCCCACCAGTCGAGTTCTGTGACGGCCTTGACGCCGCTGTCCTCGAACCACTTCTTGTTGCCCAGCGGCGCGAAGTAGTGCGCTGAGGGAAACTTCTTCAGCAGTCGCTGGATCGTGGGGTAGCTGAGGTGGTCGTAGTGGTTGTGGCTAATCACCACAATATCAACGGCCGGCAGGTCCTCCAGCTCGCATGGCGGCGGCGTGAAGCGCTTCAAGCTCTTGATGTTGATCGGGGAGCAGCAATCTTCAAACACCGGGTCAAACAACACGCGCAGACCACCGGGGAACTCGACATAGTAACACGCATGGCCAAGCCATGTAGCTCTCAGCTTGGGGGTTTCGCGAGTAGGGAGGAACGTAGGTTTTCGAATAGGCACAGTTGGTGGTGTGGTATCTGGTGTGTTTGCTTTGCCGGTGAATTTGCGTCTGTATAGTATCAGCCCTACTCACGTGTAACAACAGTTCTGCTACGTACGAAAGTATCCCCCAGGCAATACTCGGCCCGCTCAACTCCTTATAACTCTCCCACGGATTCGTAAACCCCTTCCCATTCTTCAAATGGTGCTTCTTATCCTTTGCGTCCTCTGGCTGCGACAGCACCTGCGCAGGATTACTCACGGCAGCATACAAGCCCGCGATTATCGAAGCCCCGCCAATCGAACTCATCTTGGCTGTCGTGCTGAATTGTGGTGTCTGCCAGAAAGGTCCAGCTGGTTGCTTAGCGCTACTCCGGGTGTTCCGGTGTGCGATTGCTTTATTAATGAACCGCCTGAACGACCGCAGCGACATGCTGTAAGGCCTCAATGCAGGCTCCAAGACGGACTAAGTAGCGGAAGGTGGAATTCCAACGCGTCGCATCCTTTGCGCCAACAGGAACGCGCTCGCGGAGCAAATGCATCTCGACGGAGTTAAGTGCTGACGTGGGGAGAAAGTCGTCCGACCAATGATTGCGTGTCTGTGATTGGCTGACTATTGAATCATCGGTCGGGGCTTCTAGACGTTGCCCACGGAAGCGGTCTGTCTCTTTGTCCGACATGCTGCTAGCGCAACCAGGGCAGCATGCGTCATGTGCTTTGAGGGTGTGCAGTGTTGAGGCAGTGCTGACGCTGGCGTTCAGCGATGCACAAGTCGATCAATGTGGTTGCCTGCGTTCATGTCTTGTCTGACCACCCAATATTTCAGTACATTGATGGTCGCATGGATTAAGCTGTAACGATTCACAAGTGCAAAGAAGATGTCTGTTCCTCGCGGCATTGCCGCTTTCCGATCTCTTTTTTTCGTATTTTGATGTTACTATCAGGACTCTGCTTTTGCCGCAGTAATACACTAACAGGTCTTTGCCTGTCGCCCGAAACTATGCTATGTGGTATCTGGAGCCCTGAAGAAATGTGTTTTCCGCCGCGCAATGAAAGAACGCCCGTCGTAGATCTGATGCCATTAATTACACCCGGCTCGGAAGGCGACGATCGAAAGAAATGTCGTAACCGGGAACATGAAAGGCCTTCGATGGTCTCGGTGATGCAGGACAGATGTCCTACCAGAGAACTGTGGATGTCGAAGGCCGAGCGAGAAGCGGCAGGTTGTGCTACCAGAGCCAGCCTCGCAGAAGAAACCATTAAACGCAAATGAGTCCTCCGAAGTGAACAGTAAAGACAATCATGAAGAAAAGGCTGCACAAAGGTCGCGCTAGAAGCGGCAGATGTAGCCAACCAAACCCAGAAACCGTTGCTTGTGGCACGCAGGCCAAAGAAAAACGCCGAATCCCGCAATTTCGCTGTACGTGCGCCCAATACCAGAACAAGCCGATGTCTAGAACAGGAGACAAGGAGAGAAAACAAAAGAACAAGACCCGTCAGGTCGACAAGATGGGAAATCTATCATGCAATATGATCGCAAGTGGTGTATGCGTTTTTCGTTAGATCCGGGATGGCGCCGATATGCGTGCAGATGGCGGAGGCAAAACTCTGCGCGCCGAGAATTGAGGGCCATGCGAGTCGGTCAAGGCGGACTCGAGGTGGATGCGACGAACGTATATTCGGTGACCGGCGAGGTCCGGACAGTGGACCGAATGGCAGTGCGGAAGAGAACAGAAACTTTTGAACAAACAGAGCGTCGAGGTGAAGTCGAGCGTTGAATATGTAATGAAGAAGATGAAGGCGTCGTAACGGATGCATCGCTTAGGCAGTGATGGCCTGAGGACCAAAGCCAGGAGCCATGAAGTACGGCTGGTGCCTCTGCGCGCAGTACATGCAGCCACAGTTCACACCGTGCTGGTTCCAGGCAGATGCGTTATACTGCGACTGGTAAGCAGTGGCGCCGTAATTGGTCGACTGCTGGTGGTGGTGCTGGGTGTGGGCTGGCTGAGACAGGGGTGGGAAGCCGAACATGGTGCGACGCGAGTAGCCCTCAGCGGGAGCCCAGGGTCCGGTCGCACCATAGTACTCCGGGGTGGTGGGTCCTGTGGTTGGTGCAGATGCGGGAGAGTGGTCCGACGATCTCCAAGGGTCGTACTGAGCGTATCCACCGTAACTGTACGAAGACATAGCAGACTTGGGTGCGGACTCGTACGCGGGGGGCTGGTAGGACTGCTGCATAGGCAGGGGAGGAAGCGGCTTGTTCGCATTGTAGGAGCGACGATGCATCGAGGTGTCGATGGGGCTGAGCTTGCTGCTGCGGCTGGCGCGAGTCTGGTATTCCTTCCAGTTCTCTGACCAAGTGTTCCAGCCCTGGTGCTCTGTCGCATCACGGTGGAGCTTGTAGTCAATGGCGTTGAGCCACTCCATCTCCAGCCTGTTCAGCTCGTCGACCCTGATGCCGCTGACCTCTGACCATGAGCGGTTGATGAAAGTGTTGTCGTCCAAGAATTTGCTGCCAAGCACCAACGCAATGGTAAGGAGGCGGAAGAGGTGAGTATCGGTCTTGGGCTCATGGGCCAGCATGGGCATCCTAATGGAAAGATACGACATGCTGAGCACGATGGTGGCAGACGGCAGTCTGGTAGCGCAAAGGACCTGGTACACCCACTTGCGGAAGGAGGTGGGCTCCATGCGTCCTGGAGTGATGAGCTGCAATGCCATATCGCGGACAAAGTCAGTCATGACATCCATGTCATAGTCCAACTTGGCCGATACGCCACCGACGGGCTTTTCTTCCTTTGCAGGCTGCTGGGCGCGCTGGTTGTACTCTTGCGCGCGCTGCTGCTGCTGTATGGCCTGCTCGTGGGTGCGCATGGGCGGCAGAGTGTTGCCTGCGTCGTAGAACGAGCTCGGTGGTGGGAGACTGGGAGGAGCGTGGCTCATGTAGGTGCCAGCCTGCGGGTACATGGGTGGCATGGCCATGGCGAGCTGGCTGTAACGGTCGGCATAGTCGTAGTCGTCCTGTTGGCGGGCCGTTGCCTGGCCAGAGTAGGCGTTGTGCTGGTAGGGCATGCCTCCGCAGGAGGAGTGATAACTAGGCACAAACTCTGGGGGTGTGTACGGCTGGCGAGGCATCTGGTGCCTGGGGTAGAAGGACGGCATGTTGACGCTGGGGTGGGAGAGGAGAACGAGAGACTGAGGGTAACCTGCGTGCGTTGTTAGCAAGATTGTTCGCCAGTAAGGTGATGTGCGTTGTCGCAGTGGTGTGACGTACAGTCTCTTCGTTCGATGCCGCCGGAGGGTGGTGAGCGCGAGCTCTGTTGTGAGCTTGACGATGCTCTAAAAGACTCCGGTCATGCACAAAGGAGAGTTGTCGCAAATGATATGTGGTGTTGCGGTACGGAGCAATCAAGACAAACGTCGAGGAGTACTAGCAATAATGTCTCAGACAGACAAGGGTAGTCGTCGACGTGAGAGAGCGCGGCCGGGGTGACGTCGGTAGGTGTGGTGTCGCAGCTGGGACCACAAATAGGCGACGCGATGTGTGCGTTGAGGACTGGGGCAGTCGAAGCGCGTGTGACGTGCTGAAACGCGATGAGGGCGAGGTCTAAGTGAATAGATCGCCGCGGTGATGCGAGGTCGTTGCGGGTTGCAGGTGAGCAACCGGTGGGTGGGATCTTGAGAGGAAGGCGCGACCTAGAGGACGGAAAAAAGAAAGAGCAACGCTCGCAACCGAAACCGAGATGCAGTACAGGCCAAAACCGAGGCGAGAAAAGCAAGCGCAAGGTGGTTGACGATGAACGAGCCAACGAGGTGGATGTCGTTCAAGAAAACTTGATTGGGGGCGGTGACCAGCGAACCAGGATGGGGCGTTCGTCGGCGGTGGCAGGTCGAACAAACACGGGCGTGAGCGCAGCACAGCCTGTGGGAGTTTGCGCGAGAGACGACGTCAACTGCGGCGGAAGGCAGTCACCGGGCAAAGGTGATGCGGTGCTGGACAGCGGGACAGCCGTGGTTCCGGAGGCGTGTAGGGATGCCCGAGCGTGCGCTGGCTGCGTGTGGACGGTCAAGTCAGCCCGGCTGTTGCGTGCGAAACAGCAAATGGCTCAGCGGCGAGAGTCGCTTCGAGCAGCGCCTGCAACCTGGAAGGTTTGGGGGAGGGGAGGGTGAGGATGGGAGCGGTGGAGAGGTGAAGAGAAGGGATGCACACGGCTCGCTGGCAATGTGCTCTGGTTGCCCGGCCGTGGCCGTTTAGCGAAGGGGCCGTCGACGAGCCCGTTCCTCGTCGACGCCAACAAGCCCTCGCAGGCGTGTGCACGCCTCGCACCCCAGCACAGGCCCCATCGCGTCTGCGTAATAATCGTTCATTAGCTGGCCACTCACCTGCCGTGCGCTCGTGAAAACTCTGCCACATGCAGTCTAGCCCACCACCACCCTCGCCGGCCGCAAAGCGCGCTCGGCGAGCCATTCATGACTCTGTGCTCAGCACCGCTGCACTGGCTGCGTCGTCAGGCACAAATTGCTGCACACCCCGAAGCGCAATCCAATGAACGGTTCCAGGGACCACCCTCTGACCAGCCCTTGGAGGAGCCACGTATCGTAGGGGCTGCTCTTGTCGCCTCCTCTCCGTGGAAACCGGCTGCCGTCCCCATCCTTTTCACTGGCCCTCCAGCCGGGCCAAGGCATGCAGCAGCCGGCTTACAGGAGCGCTCCGCCTCGACAGCAATGGTAATTGTCATCTGCGCCCCAGGGCAGCACCCTTCGATGCGAATCGCCTGCCCGTGCTTGAGCCCTCATAAATAGATGCGGTCCGTGTAGACGAGAAACATATTGCAATCGGAGCCAGCAGCGCCCGCGACAACGCGTGCGCGCCCTCATCACTGTCCCTCTCGAGGCTCCGCTGGGCCCTCGCCCGCGTGAAAATTGTGCTAGACATGCGTGCGTGCATCTCGTGGCCGCATGAGCAGTTCAGGTCCCGTTTCTGGCCGTAGCCCGCCCTCGACGATGTCGGAGTTGGAGCCAAATGGATCCCGCGGCCTTCTGGCCCAAGGGAGCGAAGCCTGTCAGGCCTTGCTCACATCTTCTCGACTCCACCTGGGCGGGGGTCACCGTCAACACCGGCGCCGACTGCGTGCAGCACTTGTGGTGAGGGGTGACACTCGTCCGGTCAGCCTGGCCTCTGCAAATCGACCAAAATCAAACACGAGTGCAGCCGTGTGCCCGCAGGTGATTATCGGCGGCAAACAAGTCGAACATGCTGGTGGGCGTCATACACCGTACCTTTCCGCACGCTTCCACATCTCACTGGCTTGCATCCCACTCCAAGCAGACCATCGTCACCTATTGGTGTTGAGCTCAACGTCAAACATTGCCAGTCATGGCTCGCAACCGTCACCTTTTTTTTCGGCAGGCAGCAGTCCATTGTGTCCGCCTGGAGACGTCGTGCCGTGTGCTGCGTTTTGAAATGTCACATTCCTGACCGCCATGACAACGAGTGTTGCGAATATTTCGGTGCCTGGCTTGCCGCGCAAGGGGTCACGACCGTTGTAACTCCGTCGAGCAGGCGTCGAGCAGGTGTTGCGAGAGCATATCACTGGTGTCGCACCCATGCGGGATCCGCCATTCCAAAAATGAGTGATGTGGTGTTTCGGTGCCACATGAGGCAGGCGAAACCAGAAATGCTTAAATTTCATTCATGCCAGTTGCACGTGAAGTCGTTATGTCGACCCTTTTTGGCCCTTGCCGTGAAATCCATTCCCTAACGCCGCTGCAATGCATAATCCCATGGTATATCCGACCAAACCAATTGCTGCTGGCATGAAACACATGCACAACTCCACACACAAACGCCCTTACATATCGTATCTAGTTCATCTGCCTAATCAACTCGTTGATGTGGTCTTCCCGGTTGCCCAGGTCACCACCCTCAATGAAGTGCTTGAACTTCCGCTTGTGGAAGCCTCCGTTGGGGCTGTTCAGCTTGAATGGCCACAAGAAGTTCGAGGCCTGCTTGAAGTTGGGGCCAACGGTGTAGATCTCGTGGATGAGATCCTCCATACAGATCATTCCGTACTTTCCGAGGTTCTCCTCGATGATCTCGTTGTCAGTCAGCGGCAGGCGCTGCTTGTCAACTTTGCCGTATCCACGCTCTGCAAAGCGAGTCAGTAGGGATCATGTAGGTGCTGATGGTAGCAACTTACTGTAGATGAGTTCGCGGACGGACTTCTGGTTGGGGTAACCATACGCAACGAACGGCTCGACAATCTTCAGCATCTCCAAGGTAGCCTTGGTGAGCTTGATGAAGACACCGTTGTTGATCTGCAACAGGCGAAGCAGCTGCAGGGTCTTGCGCTTCTTGGGATCAATCTTGTTGATACCCTTGATACGGACGACGAAAGCAAGCTTCGACTCGGCGGGGACGTGAAGCTCGTTTTGCTTCTTGGCCTCACGCTTCAGGCGGATCTTCTCGCGGTCGGCATCGCGGTACTCCTTGACGTACTTTTCAGCACGCTGGAAGATGACCTCGCGCTTCTTCTTGCTCTTGTCTGTTCATGGTTAGCTATTGCTCGGGTGGTAAGCTGTGCCATGAACTCCACGAGGGGCGATCGCATCATTCCCGAAAGATGGTTAACGACAGCAACATTGCCCGTAGGCTAGCCGATGTGTTGGTAGTTAGAATCATCGCGACCGCCTGCTCCTCGTGGTTGTCCATAGCACTTGGTGCCAGCGTACCTCGCTTCTCCTTTGTCGCAACAGCACGCTCCTCGCGAGCCCTCTCTTGCGACTTGCGCTTCTTCAGCAGCGTCTCGGGGACGAGGATGTTGTCTTGTGTCGGGACGGTCGTGGCTGCCATTTTGGTGTCCGGTGCGAATGTATCGTGCCGTCGAAGTCGAAATGCAAAAAGTTCGATCGAATTTTGTTCGACAGCTCTAGCGGGGACGCTAGTGTGTGGGGCGCGCTAAGCCTCACAGAGACCCTGTCGCGCCTGCCTCTCGACTTTCTCACACCTCACAATCATTGTACGCCGATAGTCCCTAGACCGATGGTTATAATTTGATGGAGTATGATACCTGAATAATCGCAGTGCCTACAAAGAGAATGTGCACCTCCTTGGAAAAACCTCCTCACCACTGAAGCTTGACGGCTTCATGACCTCGATGTATTCGCTCGCACATGGCTATTAGGCTGTGTAACCTTTTCAATGCCCAAGGAGAACCTTCTTTAGAGACCCTCATACTGCTTTGCTGAACAGGCCCTCCTTGGAGGGGTATAAAGAGCACTACTTAACATACATCTTCGAGGGCCCTTCATTGTTTAACCTCACGAAACGATTCTATACAGCACTCGGTCGCCGAAATGGGTACTCTCACTCCATTTATTAGGGCATCAGGGTCAATAGACTTGTTTTGTCTCACTTCACAATGTGCAAAACGATTGTTCTTTGGTATTAGAACTGTTCAGCTAGTACAGGTCTCAAGCAGCCAGATAAAGAGACATGTGCTTTGTCGCACTCTCGACAGAGTAGCAAGCCTGAACCTTCTCACTAACATTCTCCACGCATCAACAACTACCTTCAGAATGTCCAGCGACACAGACGACTCCTATGTTCCCCGAAAATGCGTGCGGAGACTCCGCGAAGAAGAGAAGGCTAGGTTGCTTCGACGAGATCCATACGCTCTAGCGTACCGGTACAGAGAGTACATGGAGAAGAACCCAATGCGGCACCGACTGGGTGACCGGCAGTACTTCAACAATTACTACGAGAACCTTCTAGCTAATCAGCCAGATCCCGAGCCCGATGCCATAGACGGCCGCTCACGTGCAATACGGTATGCGAAAGAACACTATGAGTGCTACTATGAGATCAGAGACGTTGCGCGCATCGTCGGATGGTTAGACAGGGCTGAAGAGAGGCAAGGTCCAGTGGATATGACGACACTGCTTGCTCGCAGTCCGTCGCCAATACCCCACGAGACCAGCAGTCCATGATAGCACACCCCACACAATCAGCCATTTCCGATGTTACACTCTCGCAGATGTGTGCTCAAGTGCCTTTCAACAGTACGCAGCGGGACTGGCCGCCAAGCTGCGAGGCTGCTTTGGGTGCAGGAGCAGCGAAGCCGCAGACTATGCCACTTTTTGCGCCTCATCACTTCGGGAATTCGGCCAAAAACTTTCCCAATTGCGTCCAATCCGACAGCAACTAAGTTTTGCGCACGAGTTTCTATTGGTGGTGGTTACATTCCTCAGTATTGGCCGAATCCGGCGGCGCAACATCGACCCAGGAAACTCCAGAGTGCTCAACTTCAAACAAAGACGTCTTCCGGATGCGTGTACCAGTTATTTTTACAATTGCTCGTCACCATGAGTCTGTTGGAAACACTAGCAGATGTCGCAAACGGTCGAGGCGAGGTTGGTGCGAAACATTCTTCTATATAATGCGTGTACCGAAGCGGAATTTGGGCGAGCATCTGTCACTTAACATCTGCATTTGAACATACACACGTTCGTTCTCAGTTCAAAGCAGACTATAAATCTTTCAAGATGGCCTACCAAGTTTCGTCCATCATCTACCCAGCCTACACTCCTGTGGCTCCTCCCGTCTACACGCCTAATCCGCCTCCCGTGTATACGCCAATTCCTCCTCCTATTTACACGCCGGGCAATATCACGATGCCTTCCACTACCACTACCTACGTCACTTCGGCGCTGACTTTGACATCCTATGTCACTGCTCACCACAGCTCCTATCCTACTAAGAAGTGCGACCATGATATCATTGGTGTAATCCAAAAGCTTCCTCAGTGTGTCGTAAGTAGATTATTATACCCAACAGCTGAAATATCAATCTGACAAACTCGCAGCAAACCCATGTCTTCGAGGCCATCTCCACCAGCAAGTGCAGCCCTTGCGACTTTGCTTGCATCTGCGATGAGGTGCACCACAAGGATGTCGCCGGCAAGGTCAGCAAGAGCTGCACCCCGGGTGAATACGACATCTACATTGCCCACGAGAAGGAGGTTTGCGGTGCCCCCAAGCCGTACCCTCCTTATGTGACCGTCATTCCTACGCCCTACCCCACTGGAAACAAGACCCAGGAGTTGACCACTTACACCACCACCACCGTCTGCCCCATCACTACGCACGGCAAGGTCACCTCGACGACCAGCACTATCACTGTCACCTCTTGCAAGGCCCACTGCACTGCTCCTCCCGTTCCTCCCAACAATGGTACTACGACTGTCACATCTACCAGCAAGATCACCAACACCGTCAAGGTTCCAGGCAGCACTCCTCCCGTCTCTCCTCCCGTCTCTCCTCCCGTCTCTCCTCCCGTCTCTCCTCCCGTCTCTCCTCCTGTCTCTCCCCCGGTTTCTCCTCCTGTATCCCCACCGGTTTCTCCTCCTGTCTCTCCTCCTGTCTCTCCTCCGGTCTCTCCTCCGGTCTCTCCTCCGGTCTCTCCTCCGGTCTCTCCTCCTGTATCTCCTCCGGTTTCGCCTCCTTCATCTCCCAAGCCCGCTCCACCCGAGTTCACCGGCGCTGCTGTCGTCAACGCACCCGCCGTTCTCCTCGCCGGTGCTGTTGGTTTCTTCGGCTGGGTCTTTGCTGAGATGTAAAGCGAGGTTTTGCGAGGGGTCAGTTGCGAAGAGGTTAAATTTCTTATGTTTAGGTGGTTAACGGATTGGCGGACGGAATGGGGATGGTAATGTGCGTGTAATCGGTAATCTCATAATTGTAATTGGATAGAAGAAAGAAATAAGACTAGAAGAAAAGGTGCAAAACTTATTGTTTGGTTAGATGTGGGCAGTCGTTTCGTGAGACTGGTAAAAGAGGTGCGGTGTCTGGACTCGAAGTCTCCTGTTGTCCATATACAGACCTTCGACTAGAGCTACAAACCTTTGATTTATCTACGAATGTTTGATTATCATATCAACGTTCTGCAACTTATACCATGTGACTAAAATGGCCAAGCAGCTCGCCTCGCTGCCCATGCATGCAAGGCTGAATCCTGCGGCTGCTGTTCAGCCCCGCTTCAGCTTCAGCCTGACGCTGCTTCCTTCGTCTCTTCTCAACACCTTTTCCTCTGCCTCATCCTTCCCCAACCACTCTACATGCTTTCAAACCATTCTTTTGGATGATGAGCGCTTCGCTTAGAAGTGAACATGGCAGCAGTGCGCGAAGAGACCAACATGAGTGGACTCAAGTTTTGGTCTGGCGAGCCGACGCCTGACGCTCCTCATGATGTTGAGTAAGTGCACTACGACCCTGACGGCCCGCGTGCCGCCCCGCTGATCGCGTGAAGCATTGTAGCCGTACAGGGACTAGGCGCACATCCGTACCATACGTGGGTCAGGAAGGTTGAAGTCCAGGGCACAGAGGAGAATACGAGTATTGAGGAAAAGACCAAGAAAAGAACTGCGTCAAATAGCTTTGAGAGGCTGTTCGCGAAGAGAAGCAAAGTGCTGGACAGCGATATTGAATGTGAGATAAAGGAGGTGATGTGGCCGCGGCACCTTCTTGTGCCAGAATTCACCAATGCGCGGGTTGCCACGTACAGCTATGAGTCCGACTGGAGAGACCGGCGAGTGAATACAAGCTTGCGCGAGTGCGGACAACAGCTGTTGGAAGTTTTGATCCAGCATCGGCAGAGCGCGAGTGTAGGTGGTTTGCGCTACTTGTTGCACCCCGTTTCTCACAACCCACATCCTCCACGAACTAGTCTGACTGTTACCCGTCGTCTCTAATGCTTTGTCTCTAATGCTTATGACAGGAACGACGGAGACCGCTCGTTTTGATCGGCCACAGCCTTGGGGGCCTTGTCATCCAGCAGGTATAGAGTGGCATGAGCCACAGCGATGCACGTAATTAACATTAACTAACTAAAGCTAGGCACTTGTTATTGCTGTACATTGGTCCCGCTATACCGACCTCCGTCTCTCAGTCTCGGGTATTGTTTTCCTGGGCACGCCGTTCCAGGGCAGCGGAGAGGCAGCATACGCGCAATGGCTGGCGAAGCTCATCCGGCTGCACCAGGCAGAGGGCTGCAGGTACACACTGTTAGAAACGCTACAGAAAGACAGTCCAGGTCTGCATGCCCTGTCAATAGACTTCTGGCGCAGCTATGGTGAGTATGAAATGACGTGCTTTTACGAGAACGAGGAAGCCGAGTACGGACCCGTACATCGACAGGTGTGCTCATATCCTGCTATTGTATCTGCAACTTCTAATGCAAACAGTTTGTGAGCATGCAATCGGCTACTCTCGTCGGCCAGAAGCTGATGTACATGGATGCTGATCATTCTGGGCTAAATAAGTTCAGTGGTGTGGACGACAGAAATTACAAACTGCTCCTGCCGGAGCTTCGCAGAATGATCGAAAACAGTGGCGCTGTCGTAACAGAACGATATAGGAGCAAAGGCGAGTAATTAGAGGACGTATTTCTGTTACAAGTGACTGATGATTTGACTTCACAGACGCTGGATCAGCCGGCAACGTGCACTGGATTGTGCCGCGCACAGTGAACAGTCTCTTCACTGGGCGCGGCGAGGTCGTAGAGCGGATACGAAGTGCCCTGCGCAACGCTGGCTCAGGCGCGACAACACAGAAGCGAGTAGCCATCACAGGTATAGGGGGCATGGGAAAGAGCGAGCTGTGCCTCAAGGTCGCAGACTTGGTGCGAGAAGAGTGTGTTAGCCCTACAGGTTATCGGTCTCACATAATGCTCGCGCACTAGGACATGGCTGACGACCAACAGCTTCTGGGGCGTGTTTTGGGTGGATGTGGGCAGCCAGCCGACCGCTAAGAACGACTTTATCGCCATTACAAAGGCGCTCGGATCGCCTGCGGAGAGCGTCCACGAGGCACTCCGAGCGCTTGCAAATACCAAGAAGGCCTGGCTAATGGTATTGGATAACGCCGACGAAGTTGACTTCGACTATTCACGATACATACCTTCTGGCGGACAAGGCGCGATCATTATAACTTCTCGCAACCCCGAGTGCAGGCGGTACAGCACCGCGTGCGTGGAAGCGCTTGAGGGCTTGGACGCAGATCACTCAACACAGCTTCTGCTCAAAGCTGCTAGAGTACCCAAAGAGGCTTGGGCGTCGTGTGAGAAGCAGGCGCAGGACATTGTGCATCTTCTTGGGTCGCACACGCTTGCGCTGATCCAGGCTGGTGCATACATTGCTGAAGGGATTTGCCGGCTGGACCAGTATCCCAAGAAGTATCAGCAGCAGCGGAAGCGGCTGCTTCAGCACTATCCAAAGCAGGAACAATCGCGGTATCAAGGTGTGTTCGCTACGTTTGAGGCGTCTGCTGAGGTGCTCGAACATTCTAGCGGCCAGGAAGGACAAGATGCACTTGAGCTACTTGCTACACTTTGCGTGCTGCAGATGAGCGTATTTCCCCTTGACGTGTTCGAAGATGCATGGCGAGGGGCTCGTCGCGTGCTCGAACGGTTGTCCGCTGAGACGGATGGTACAGACCAACCGGACAACATGAACGACCTCAGACAATGGCATGTCTCTCAGCTGCCCAAATTCATTGTTACAGAAGCGGACAAGTGGGACGACTACCGCCTGAATAAAGCCAGCGCCCGCCTTGTGTCGCTGTCGTTGGGGACGAGGCATGCGATGGGTGACAGCGGCGGGCTGTCGATGCATCCACTCGCACACGCGTGGGCAAAAGATCGGCTCACGGATGAACGGCAGCGGCAAGCATGGGGTACTGCAGGGTGTGTGATTGCACTGTCGCTCAGGCATACAGACCTGTGGACGGTACGCGAAAGGGAGCTGCGGCCGCATATCCAGTCCTTCTTGTCGCCTAGCGTTCATACAATGTTCTCTTATGGGCCGCTGGAGGCGGTGTTTGCCATGTTGCTCAAATGTGGCTGGATACTGAACATGATGAGGGAAGATGCCAGGCTCGAGCGGCTGCTGAACGGCATCTACCACATGCTCGACATTGCCCCATCAGATCCCTCAAAGGAGCACCTACCGATATGGGAGCTGGCGGCCAGGAACCTGCGGTTCATGGGTCATGCAAGGGAGGCAGTAAAGCTGCTAGAGTATATTGTTGAGGTCCAAGAGACTATGCTGAACGAGACTGACCCAGATCTGCTCGCATCCCAGCAGTCACTTGGTATTACATACAGAGACAATAAGCAGACAAGAGAGGCAGTAGAACTATTAGAACACGTTTTTAAGATTAAAGCGACTACGCTGGATGAGACTCACCCGGATCGGCTGGTATTACAGCACGAACTTGCCGTTGCATACAGCGAGAACCAGCAGACAAGAGAGGCAGTAGAGCTGTTAGAGCATGTTGTTAAAGTTAAGGAGAGTACGCTAGATAAGAGCCACCAAGAACAGCTAGCATCACAGCATGAGCTTGCTCATTTATACCGAAACAATAGGCAGATAACAGAGGCAATAGCACTGTTAGAGCACGTTGTTAAGGTTCAAGAGACTACGCTAGATAAGAGTCACCCATATCGGCTGACATCGCAGCACACGCTTGCTATGGCATACAAAGACAACAGGCAGATAAGAGAGGCAATAGAGCTGTTGGAACACGTTGTTAAGGTTCGAGAGACTACGCTAGATAAGGGTCACCCAGATCAGCTGGCATCGCAACACTCGCTTGCTATAGCATACAAAGACAACAGGCAGATAAGAGAGGCAATAGAGCTGCTAGAGCACGTTGTTAAAGTCAGGGAGACGACATTAGATGAGAGTCACGAAGACCTGCTGGGATCGCAGCATCAGCTTGCTCGTACGTACTGGTATACTGGGCAACACAAAAAAGCAGTAGAATTGTTGGAGCATGTCGTTGAAGTAGATAAGACCACACTGGACGAGAGTGATCCCTCTCGACTTTCGTCACAGCATGAGCTTGCTGTTGCATACTGGTCTGACGGGCAACACCAAAAGGCAATTGAGCTTATGGAACACGTTGTCAAGGCCAGAAGAGTCACTCTGGCAGACGACCATCCACGTCGACTTGCGTCTGAGGAAGTGCTGTGGGGCATGCAGAACCTCATGGAGGAAAGCGCCACGGTAAGTACCTTCTCACTTCGCGCCTGTTCAGTTGAAGAAGCAACACTAACGTTAGAGTGCAGAGCTCAGAAGACGAGAGTTCAACACCAGAAGTTGGTCCTTCTCCGGTGAATCCGAGTCTAAGCAAAGATGGTTAAGGGCTGTACAGCGTTGGGCGTAGCGTTCAGAATCAATCGACTAGACCTCGTGGATATGCACTTGAAATCAGAGCAATTTTTCGAACATCAGCCGAGTCTTGCTTGATATCTTCGACGAGTCAGCCCTGAAGCATTGGAGATTTTCGAAACACAACAAGAAAATGGCCGAAGCACCGTGGTGCGGTATTATCGGCAGCAGCTATAGGCAACGAGCTGTCAAGTCACTTCTACTCATGGGAAAAGTCAGCATACATACCATACACGGACATGACCGCTTACTACTTCGGCATTCAAGTCGAGGAGCCTGCACGATTGTGACAGAACTGGTCCTTCATACGCTCAATGTCTACGACCGGACCCAACGTAGCAACTCGTCATCTCCCCTGGAAAGCTACAATGGCCATACCGCCGTCGCCAAACTGCTACTCGCTACAGAAGGGTCGACTTCAATGCAACAGCGAATCACTCGGGCCTGCTCCCTTTCATGCTGGCCACGCAAAAGGTCACTGATGTACTTGAGGCACTGCTAGCTGCAGAAGAAAGTCCAACAATAGAACACACTTTTGCAATTTTTCAACACTTTTGTAACCTTGTATGACAGTCTCATGAGCGAGAAAGATACGCACAAGTCGAAACCAGGGTAGACTGCAACGCAAAGATAGCAAGTTTCCATAGTCAAGACATATACGCTTTTCTGTAACCTCGCCAGATGATGTGAGGCACGTCCGTGCTGCGAGAAAGAGCATTGCCGTCAATTTCTTCAATGACATTGCTTGGATGATCGTAGCTGTCCAAACCATTCTGCGTTCAACCTGAGTTACAGACTAGGAGATCGTAAGTGTACATATATCACTCTATTCTTCCAACCTATATCTTATCGTATATCGCATAACCCCAGTTCCAATAGGTATCCAAGGCAATGTGGCGCGCCAGACTCCATATCATACCTCGTAATATACACCCGCTTCGATCTCATTCTGTACGCCTCGGATATCACTTCTTCTCTTTCCAAACCACTCCACACTCTTCCTTCAACCTTCATACTCCTCTCTCCGCCTCACACCCATCCCTCCACCGCTCACGCGCTCACGCGCTCACTCCACCTAAACACTCTCCCCCCCATTAGCAGCAACACTCGCCCCACTAAGCCCATTCAACGCCTTCGCAATCCACGGTCCCACCACCGGAATCCCCCCCGCAAACCCCGCAATCGTCGCAAAAAAATCCCCAAACAGCACTAATATCCCATACAATTCCACCACAAACCCGACAAACGCCCAGCGCATCAGGATCAGCGTTATCCCTGCTGCGAAAGCCAGCGTGCCTTTCCATTTTTGGCGGCGCGCGAAGAAGGCGAGGGTTTTTTGGGTGCCGATTATGAGGGTGAGGCCGATTAGGAAGAGGATCTAGGATTCGTTCGTTAGGTCGCGTGGGACGCTACAGGGAGGATTGGGAGGAGGGGGTAGCGTACGTTGCCCATTGCCAGCCTGGGGGAGTTAGCTTGGAGTGATTTGAGGGAGGGAGGGGGACGTACATTGCGCGATCAAAAAACATCATTACGCCGCCCATTAGAAAGAGGCCGCCTGTGAGGGGAAGTTAGTCGCGGGGGAGAAGGAGTGGGTTGTTGGCGATGAGATTTGCGTACCTACCTCCTGAGCAGAAGGCGACCCCGATCTCTGGTTGCACGTTAGTATGGAGTCTCGTGGGGGAGGGTGTGAGGGCGTACTCTGGGTATCTGAGAGCCACATGGTAGGCATCTTGGAGTGTGGAAAGGCCGTGGGCCTAAGATTTCGCTAACTAGGTATGTGTGGATGTCGCAGAGCAACTTGTAGCGTCCAGGCGCAGCGGTTACACGTCTCTGAAAGAGTTTACGTCGGAAAGGTAGTCGTCTGGTGCCTGGGAACTTTTGTCTCGTGTCCCTTGGGGCTGCATGCGGTTGACGCGCCTCGGTCGCTAGCGCCCCACACCCCTGCTTAGCGGCGAGTTTCGCGGGAGTTTGACAGAATTTTGAGTTTCGCTGCGCTTTTGTCACTCCACCAACATTTCACCACAACAATCTCAACAATCAACAACCCAGTTGCCGGGATCACACACACACACACACACACACCAATACGCAGAGAATCTTATGTTTATTCTTGTGGTGCTATGGTGCTATCTCCTGTGCTTGTGGAAACGACGTAGATCCAACCGCCTTGACAACAGCATGTCAACTCGAGCTGCTGTAACTAGGAAGTACTCCCCGCGAGATCCTGGTATTCCGTCTAACGGGCGAAGAACAATACAGATCACGATTAAGCCGGAGCGCCTTCTTGAGCCTTGCTTCGAAAGGAGCTTGTGTGGGTGGAAGGCGCTTGACTTTGTTGGTCATACATGTTATGCTGTAGTATCGTGATTGGATGCGTGATGTTCTGGCACCCAGCCTGTCAATTCTAGTCTTGCAGGCTGTAGTTTCGGTGATGAGCGTGATGACCGTCTGCGGGCGCGACGGTGGTGATGTAGGCTTGAAGTATGCAGATGACGGCTCATTTCAGCACGGTATGTGCGCCTCTTGCAGCCAGGTATCCCTCGTAGACATTCTGCGGCATCGTCCTGATCGTGCCAAACATCTCCTTGTTGTGATACCTCAACCTCGTCTTTGGATCAGTGTATGGCGCAGGCAGCCCTGTGATGTCGCAGTACTTCTTCTGAGCACTTGGGTGGAAGCTCGGCGCAGACTCGATGTTCGTGTATGTAGCCGCAGGTCCCGTCGCGTTTGCTGCTGCAGCACGTCCATTCTTCTCGAGGACCAGCGTGCTGAGGCTCTGCGCCGCCTGCGCGATGTTCGGCGGTCGCCCGATGCCGGCTGGTGTTGCGCCGCCTTCAGACGCGACCGCGGGTGTCGACGCGCCGCTGTTGGCTTGTGTGGTCATCATCGACGCTTCCCTGCGCGACGCATCACCGAGCACCTGCTTGAGGTTCTTGTTGCGTCGCTGCGGCGGCTTCCAGTGGGGATTGCGGAAGGGCTTGTGGACGGCGTAGATGTCGAGCTTGTCGAGCAGCGCTTGATGCGTCTTCTCGTCCGAGGCTGCTGTAAGTGGCGCCATGTTGATGTGAGGTTTGTGTGGGCGGCGACTGTGACGTGTTGGATGGTATCGAGCTGTCGATGAGCTGTGGAGGTGGAGCTTGGGTTGCGGATCGCCCTTCACTAGCTGCCCTGCATCTAACTGTTTTGGTCTGTCATCCCACCACCCACTACCCGCGCGTAACACAAGCAATGGTAGGATATGAATGTATCGTTATTCACAGGCAATACCGACTAACACGTATGTAGGAGAGCCCTCACGAGCACCAGCAGAGCCTCTTGCTCTCACGTATCATTGTCAATGTTGTGAGTGGGCGCGGTGTAAACAACTTCGTGACGCAGCTGCAGACTGACACCACAACAGGAGAAGCTGAATGAGGCCATTATGATGTTGAACAAGAATCTCCAAGAGATCAATATTCAGAACATGGACACCGAGCTTGTCGCGCAGATGTTCAAGAACTACCAGTCAAACGTCCTGTTCCATCTCGAAGGTACCAGATCCCACCAATCTCGATGAGGCGCACGACTAACAGCCACAGCAACGAACGGGCTGAAAGACCCAGCTTGAGTAATTGACGTTTGGTCTGTGTGTAGAGCTCACGACAGAGGGCCTACTATGGGAAGTCATGAAGAGGGCCATGACGGCCGAGAGGAGGTGAATGATGTACATAATGATACCCAGATACGACACAACAAAAAGAGGAATGACTTCCACTTTAACATACTCTTCATTCGGTTCTAAATCCAGCACCATTCCGTGAAGTTGCGAGTGCAAGTCTGAAGTACCTCGTAGCGTACAACACCTCGGCGGTGCTTGGACCACTCCGTGATGCCTCACAGCTATCAACGAGCATGCCACACAACTCCAGCAACCTGCGCGCTAGTGATCTGCTTACGCCACCCCTTGACCACGCGACATGACATAGACATCTGAACCAGCTCAACTCAATCCACGACCTCACGACAATGGCGCCCTCCGCAATCAACGATGCGCCGGTCGCCTCAGGGCGCAACTCGCCCAAGCCTCCGCCCGCGCGCATCTGGAGCGTGAGCGAGCCGCCGTTTGAAGGCTACAGACCCGTCGATAGCGAGGGCTATGCGCGCAGCAACCACGACACAGCCATCATCATCGACAATGGTACTCCAGCTGTGAACAACCTCTGTCGCAAACACTAATGCTTGCCAGGCTCGTCAGCAGTACGCGCGGGATGGTCCTTCGACTCGAAACCGCGTCTTTCAGTGCTCCCAAACATGGCGCGGTATAGGGACCGCAAGCTCAACCGCACATTCACCTTTGTGGGCTCGGACGTCTACTCTGACGGCACCGCGCGCGGGCAGTCGAAGCCTATATATGAACCCGGCAGCAACATCATAAACAACTGGGATGCTATGGAGGGCGTGCTGGACTATATCTTTGTCAAGATGGGGATTGACGGACAGTCGGGCAGCATCGACAGGCCTATTGTCATGACCGAGCCGGTTGCCAACTTGGGCTATACAAGAAAGAGTACGTACGGCGCAGCCTAAAGATAGCTGTGAGGTCACTAACAAATCAATAGCCATGTCTGAGATTCTGTTCGAATGCTACGGCGCGCCTTCAGTCGCCTACGGCGTCGACTCGCTCTTCTCTTACTCGTACAACGGTGGTCGCAACGGGCTCGTAGTCGACTCCTCCTATACGTCAACCCACCTGATCCCCGTCGTCGACGCCAAACCTCTCCTCTCACAAGCCACGCGCCTCAATTGGGGGCGCTTCCAGTCCGCGCAATACCTGCTAAAGCTGCTTCGGCTGAAATACCCTTCGTTCCCCGGCAAGATCAGCGACACTCAGGCTGAGGATCTGGTTAGGGAGCACTGCTACGTCTCACAAAACTACGAAGAGGAGCTCAGCCACTACCTGGACTGGACAGGCCTGGAAGACCGCGATCATATCATCCAGGCGCCATTCACAGAGCAGGTTGTAGTCCAGAAGACAGAGGAAGAGCTGGCAATCGCAGCGGAAAAGCGTAAAGAGAGCGGAAGACGACTGCAAGCCCAAGCCGCTAAGATGCGTTTGGAGAAGCTGAAGAAGAAGGAGGAGGAATTCGAGTATTACGTCCAACTACAGGCGCAGCTACAAGAAATCCCCACAAAGAAAGAGAAGGCGCGGGTACTCGAGTCCAACGACTTCGACGACGAGGGCCAGCTCGACAAGCGAGTCAAGGAGCTGGAGAAGTCGATCAAGAAGACACGAAACAAGGACCTCGGTGACGACGCCGAGGAAGAGCAGCAAGAAGAGCCCACCTTCCCTCTCCTTGAAATCCCCGATGACCAGCTTGATGAAGAAGGCATCAAGCAGAAGCGCCAACAACGGCTCATGAAGTCCAACTACGACGCCCGTCTGCGTGCACGTGTCGAGAAGGAGAAAGAAAAGGCCCGCCAGGCAGAAGAACAACGCCTCGACGACGAGCGACGAGAAACCGACCCGGAAGGCTGGATCGGCGAGCGCCGCATCGCGCGACAAGCCATCGTGCAAAAGATCAAAGACCGCGAGCGCCTCAAAGCCGAACTCGGCAACCGCAAATCCCTCGCCAACCAAATGCGCATGAAATCCATCGCCAACCTCGCCTCGGACGCGCCCTCGAAAAAGCGCCGTCGCGGCGGCGCAGACGACGACACCTTCGGCGCCGACGACGCAGACTGGGGCGTGTACCGCACCATCGCCACAGGCGAAGCCTCGGACGACGAAGAAGAAGAAGACCTCACAAAGTCCCTCAAAGACATCGAATCGCAACTCCTCCTCCACGACCCAAACTTCACCGAAGAATCCACCCGCGAAGCCCAAACAGACTGGACCAAATCCGTGCTCCACGCATTCTTCCACGGGCCCTACCCCTACGACCCCGAATCCCAACGCGAAGCCCACCAACTCCACCTCAACGTCGAACGCATCCGCGTGCCAGAGGTAGTATTCCAACCCTCCATCGCGGGGCTAGATCAAGCTGGCATCGTGGAAATCGCCTCCACAATCCTCACCGAGCGTCTCGCTTCAAACCCCCGCCACGCCGACGTTTTCCAAGACATCTTCCTGACAGGCGGGAACACGCTATTCCGCGGCTTCGAAGAGCGGCTCAGCACCGAACTCCGCGCCGTTCTGCCCGCAGAACAAAATATCACTGTGCGCCGCGCGAAGGACTGCGTGTTGGATAGTTGGCGGGGCGCGGCGCAGTGGGGCGGGAAGAAGGAGAATCGGCGGAACTTTGTTACGAGGGCGGAGTGGGCGGAGAAGGGGGGCGAGTATATTAGGGAGCATGATTTGGGGAATGCGCTTGGTTAGCATGACGGAGGAGGTGTATTAGTACGGGCGTTTAGGCGCGTGAAATCGTTCGAAAACGAAAATAGTCTTGGTTGTGGTTGTGTTGGTAAGTGTACTTCGTAATAAGAGCAGCTGAAGATAACATCTCAATTGATCTGTTCTGTTCTGGTCTGGTCTGGTCTGGTCTAACTCTTCATCTCCATCTCTCACTACAGTGTACATATGAAAGGCCTCTTCTCTTCAACCCAGCCCAGTGCAGCCCATTCAGCCGGGCTCTATCAATGCCATAGTACCCAACGCGACGTATTACTACAGTACACAGGCGTTCGAGCGCATGTACTCGTTCGAAAACGAAAACAGTCTTGGTAGTCTTGATATATAATAAATCGCAGTTTAGATAACCTCTCAATTGATCTATTCTGCTCCGTTCCGTTCAGCCCTTCTTACTCTGCAGCACAACCAAACTTTCAGCGTACACACCATCTCTATCCTCTACCACGTTCAATCTTAATGCAGTTCCAATTGCAATCTTCCGTGTCTTTCCAAGCACGTAACATCTTCTACACATTTATATAAAGTGCACCTCCTACTATATACTCCAAAGACTTTTTACTAACATAAGGTAACCAATCTTCTAGAAGGTACAATCTTCTAGAGTCTTAGACAACCAGTATAGTCACCTAGTAAAATAAAATAATATTAGTTACATGCCATGTTACTTCAAGTATAAGAAACTCGTCTAAGTTTTGTTGGATGATATAAATTTTCAACTCTTACCATGTATATAAGCACACTCTCCTATCTAAACTATTGCAACACATTGCAGCCCGTTCGACAAACTGCATTACCACTATAGTATCCAGTGCAACAGAATGAATCCAAGCGACATATCACTACTACAGGCGTTTATGCAGGCGTGCGTGGTCGTCTTCAACTTCAACTTCACCTTACCTTCAACAGCACAAACCCATTCTTAGTCACTTTACCCAACACAAACTTAGAACTTGGAAAACTCTCAATTAATCCATTCAGTTCAGTTCAGTCCAGTTCAGTTCCGTTCGTCTGTCCTGCTATGATCTGGTCTAACTCTTCATCTCTCCCCCTATATATAACGGGCTCTTCTCGTCCCGCCCCAACCCAGTGCAACCCATTCGACAAACACAAAACTCCATTGCTCGCCATGGTGCCCAATGCAACAAAACCCAAACAACTCGGGCCACAAAAAACAAGAACTGTGAAAAAAAAAAAATTAATCCCAGCAATGCAACGCCGCCCATGAATGAATCCATACAAATGTGCACACCCAGCCCAACAGTGAATCTCCAACTCGACAAACGTGACGAAAGACAACAATGCTAAACGACTTTGACCTTGCGCCTCCACTCCCATTAGTGCATGTCGTGATTCGTAAACCCTATCAAATCCACCTTGCAAACAAAACATCTTGCTCTTGCTCTGCTCGACGGTCAAAAATCAAGCCGTCTTAGACTGAATGTGCTGCTCATTCAACCACTCGAGCACACTCTCATAACAGAGAACAAACTGGCGCAGCGACTGCACCATACTCAGACGCTGAAGACGAAAGTCCTCGACCGTCTTTTCGATGAGATCTAGGTCCTCTTTGTCGATCCACTCGCCGTTCTCGCGGTGTCTGGGGGATCCGGAATCGACTTCCATGGTGGAAGGTCGTCTGCCAGCACGGGCCTGCTTCTGGCGCTTCAGCATGTCGAGAACGGAATCCACGGTGCAGAAGGTACCCGTACGACCGCAGCCGGCGGAGCAGTGCACGATGACAGGGCGGCTGTTCGCTGGCTCGGGCTTGTCTGGGGAGTTGACACCGTTCACGGACCGCACGACGGCATCGGTCTGTTCGATGAGGCCGAGGAGGTGAGTTGGATGTGCGGGGGCGCCAAAATCAGGCCAGTTGGAATACTGAAGCTGAGTGATTTCGCGCATGCGTTCGAAAGGCTCCTCATCATTAGACAATGTGAACTTGCGCACAATGACATACGGCTTCTCAGATGTGGGAGACGCGGTGGTGGCGTTGTCGTTAGGATCTGGAAAGAAGGATGTCTTTGGTTGTGAGGACGTCGATTTTCTTTGACCGAGGGAAGGCCTGTGTGACTGCGAGCGTTCCTTGTGGCTTTGGATCCTCGATGGTTCGAGGGAAGCACGGTGTTCTCCAAGCTGCTTCAGGTGCAAGTTGCCGAAATGCTTCTCGGACCAGTAGTTGTGTGCTTTGATCTGGCCGCCTTCCTGCTCAGCGGTAAGCATAACAATGACGCGGACATCCTGCTGCCAGACAACATTCCAAAAGTCCTACCTGGGTTAGCTTTGTTCGTGATTGCATGTATCAGTTCAAACATACCTTGAAGGTAGCAGGAATAGGACCCTGCGTCGCAATGTAACGCTTGTTGGAGTAGGCGGCTTGGACGTGGTTGGCGTTGATGTAGTCGCATGATCCGTCTTCACAACCGGCCAGCTTGACTCGAGAATGCTCGTACGGCCAGATGTTGTTGTACCGGTTCTTCGAACCCTTCTCGATACCCGCAATCTGGATGTTCTTTGCAACGTCTTTCTGTCCTCCTGGAGTGCCGTAGACAACCTTGCCAGAAAGGGCCTCCTGCATGCGCTTTTGTTCCTTCTTCTCAATGTGCAGGAACTTATCAGAAACACGCTTGCCCGCGTCCTTGTCGTCTGCTGCCTTGTGTAGCCACTGTGGGACTTCCTCTTTAGCAGACTGGGTCATGGACGCGGGCTTCGTCACAGGCATCTGGCCAACACCACCGATCAGGTCCATGTTTTGACGAATGTTGCCGAAAAACGGGTTGGCGGCGTTTTGTGTAGCGGGCATAGGGCAGCCACCAATGACAGGTGCAACGGCAGGCCGTCCCAGGTCGAGCTTGAGTGCGCCCTTGGCAGCTGTAGACGACGATGGACCGTGGGAACTTGACTGTGTTATCCATTTGGGGAACTTTTGTGCAAACTCCTGAAACCCGCCACGGATGATGAAGGTACCGCCATGCCATCCCTCACCCGTAAACTTCTTGAGCGTGTTGATACAGGTCGCTGCGTCCTTTAGCTGTGCAGAGTTGGAGTCGTACACTATGATGTGCTTGCTGTTCCTCCACTTTTCAAACCTTTGTCGCTGCTGGTCATCCTTGAAAGTCTCTGCCAACTTCTGAACGTTGAACGATGCTCGCTTGAGGAGGGTTGTAGGAATACAGAGACTTAATGCGCCTGCTATGCGGGACTTGGCATATTGTGTGGACACGCGAAGGTCGAGCAGCAATACCTCTTCCACGGCCGACTCGAGGATGTTGAGGATGTGCTGAGGAGTGGCCATAGCCGGCCCGTCTGTGTTACTTTCGTCGTAAATGTTGGCAGGTAATGTCTCGGCACGCATCGATTGGGGGTGGGTCGATTTGGTGGGCGGCAGGGAGGGTCGAGGTGGGCGGATCTCAGCATATTCGGCAATGGCATCTGTACGTCCAAAGCCTTCGAAGGACGCTGGCGAGTTTCTCCGGGGACGGTCAAGGAAGTTGGCGCCTTCGGTGGACAGCATGCGTTTTGGCGAGCGTGGCTTGGGCGACCTGGGCGACGAGTCGCTGCTGCCATCGTCCTTTTCGACGGTGGGCCGTGCAGTGTCCTTGAGCGACTGCGGAGACATGGGGGGCTTGTAGGAGCCCGTCAGCGCACCTTTGGTGGGCACGGCGGCGGAGAAGGAGCCAAAGTCAAAGTTACCCAGGGCGAATCCTTTGGCGCTCTCTGACGCTTTCCGGAACTGCTCGAACTCGGGGTTGTGCTCGACGGGGATCATCTGCGGCGAGGCGGCGGCGGTGGAGCGCACGTTCGAGGTGGGCGGGCTCCAGTTGCCGCGGATGTGCTGTGCGGCGCTCGACGAAAAGTGGTCGCCATTGACGGTCAGGCCAAAGTAATTGGGACTCGGGGTGCCGGGGGCCTTTGTGGTCTGCACATGGCTCGGTGTTTTGGCGATGCCGTTCATGCGGGGCGCAAGGGCTGGGGTGGTTTTGGGCAGGGTGGTACTTGGCTTCGTCATGGGCGTCGATCTGACCGGTCGTTGCGCGGAGTGGGAAGAGCCTCGCGGTCGTGGGGAAATGACGGGTGTAGACATTGTGAGGGCGCGGCTGTCCAGAGGGCAGCGGGCAGCGGGCAGCGACGTAGCTAGCGGCGGTGCAGCGACGGAGCAGGCAGTAGGCACAGGAAATATGGGACTGCCGTGGCGTGGGCGCGGTCGGCGTCAGGTGCGGGCGTGAGGGCCGGGGGTGCTGTTCAGCGCCTTCAGCGCGGCGGCAATTTCCAGTATGATGTCACCGCACGGATGACAAAACACGAACAGGACAGCGCAGCCACAGCGCGCAGGACAGCGGCCGCCGAGTGCTGCTGAAGAATGCCGCCGATGTCTGAGCCTGGCCAAAACACGGCGAGGCGTGACTGCAGCGCCCGCCAGCTGCGTGTTTCTAATCTTGGGCACACGCCCCGTTGCGCTGCGATGTCGTAACGTGGGAGCGACCCTCGCTAACAGGCACGCAGGGTCCCAACTGATGGCCCCTGAAACCGGGCAGCTCGTGACGAGAGCGGTAGGGCTGAGTGCCAGACGGCGGAGCCTGAGCGGAGAGGGAGAGGGGAGGGAGGGCGGAAGTGCTAGCGAGGGCAAAACTTGGGATAGAGGACGAGCAGCGGATCGAAACTTCTTATGAGGGATCGGTGAATAGACGCAATTCAGACGTCTTAGTGCATCGCTTCCAAGGCAGTGAACGCTGCTCAGTCTCAGGGCCGGGGCCTGGAACCTGACAATCATCACCACTTTTTCCGCCCACATAGCTAGTCAGCTGCCGCCTATCATGCTGTTCCTTTCCTGTTCGATTGCGACATCTACCCGTTAGGGCAGAGAGAAGGAGACAAGGGTGACTTGGCTTCTCGTACTTCACCACCACACTCTGCCATACCGCTGTATGCAGGTCACGCTGTCGCTCGAGTATTTTACAGGTGTCGCGAGCCACGGGACCAGTACAGCTTGCCAACTCAAGGCGCAAACCTGCTGTGGCTTGTCTGAGACCAAGCTGGGCGTCATTCAATCGTTGGTGCGAAACACGCCGATGATCCACAACCGCTGGACCCTGAGATCGACACGCCCTGAGAACGATGACATTCCGCGGGAAAGTCGACATACTACTTCAAGACAGTACGCCGTTATTACATTGTAGAAAACGCTTCTAGACCTGAACCATGGCAGAGTGGCTGCGGACGCGACACTGACTTTGTCCATGAGATGGTTGATCCTCAGTTGCCCAGGATGGATAGACCCGCTTGTCGCGTGCCGGTTGGGCTCCATTAAAGGTGACCGCTGTTTTCAAGCTTGCACCGGCTGCCGGCAAGTCTTCGGCCCACTGTAGATCTACTTGATTCGTACTGGCCAGGGCCGCTTATCTGAAGTGCACTGGGTCACAATGCTCGTCATTTGATCTGAACACCGGTGATGACATCGTCCATTCCTGCATGTCTAAAAGTCGCCGTGGAGTTGTAACAAGCCAAGACCCCTTTTGCTGGAACACACCCATCATTTTCGGCCGCCAGCTCTGTTCCTGCAGACACACCTCATTAGCTTACCGGCATCCCATGGTATGACTTGGATTGTGTGTGGTATGAACGGACCGTTGAAAGGTCCTCGTGGCCACCTACCTAGTCCGCTTCACCCTGGAGACGGACCGAGCAACCAGCCACTGCCTTGATTTTCGATCTGAAAGCCGTAAAATAGCATGATAATTTCCATTACCCGCACGCACCCGCTTGCTCTTCAGCCAGGATACGCCTGCAGTCAATATCGACTTGTAAGTGCTTTGCAATTCTGATTCGTGAGGCGTCTAGTGGCTGTAGCTTGAGGGAGGACATGTCCGGGCGAATCAAGGCATACTGTAACAGACGGAAGATAGATGAAAATGAACACTAGTTCGGAGTTTTGTTTTTCATTGAAACCTCATGTATAGACTCAAGCGGTCAACCATGATCATGCTACTAGATCAGTCTCCATTACGAGTACGTTATTTCTGTACCATGGGATTATGGAAAGCATTCATATTTAGAATGGGAGCAGAAAGATGTATGTCGAGTTGTTTGAAAATGTGAAGTGTTCTGCGTCATGGAACTATCGTGCACGTGTTGACGCGCTTCCGCGTTTTTGTCAATTTACCCGTTGAACGCGTACCTCTGACCTCAACCCCACATTCTCGGTACACCCATCCACTGTGTAGTCTCCCACAACACCTTACATTCGATATGTCGCGGGATGAAACACCGCTGGTGCGCGACGTACCAGATGATGAAGACTATACCTACGTCCACCGCGTGTTTCTCCAGTCCTTCTTCACCCATGGCGTAATGACAGTAGACGAGATCAAGCCCGTTCTCGCAGCCATTATGACTGCACACAGTCAGCCCCCCTTCATCAAAATACTTCCTCACACTAACATACTACAGACCCCGACCGCCCCTTCCCAGAAGGCGACGTAACCCAACAAGGCCTCATCACACCCGTAATCCAAACCATCAACGCCAAAATCGAGCCCTACAACTTCGAAATCCGGCACACGCGCAACCAGCAAACCAAGGAGCTAACCTACGCCCTTGTCAACAAAACCTCCGACGCAATGACCCAACTCGCAACCCGCTTCTCCGCCAACGAAATCGCCTACATCCGCCGCCTCCTCGACGCAATATTCGACACCAACAACACCCCCACGCGCGAAACAATGGCAATCAAGCAAATGGACGCCTCGCACCTCGCGCGCCCACGGCGAAACCGCCAAAGCCAAGCTACGCTAGCCGACGACCCGCCAGACACAGGCATCACCATCGCCGAAGCCGACGCCGTCCTCGACACCCTCCTCGCAGACAACTTCCTCCTCCTCTCCCGCAGCAAATACGTCTCCCTTGCGCCGCGCGCCCTCATGGAACTCCACTCCTACCTGAAAGAAACGTATAACGACGATGCTGAAGATGACGAGGAGCCGACGATAAGAATCCGCGACTGCGAAGGGTGCAGAGAGATCGTCACGTTTGGGATTCGGTGTAATGACCGGGAATGCGGGGTGCGGTGGCATGATCGTTGTGCGAATCAGTATTATCATGGGAGGAGTAAGGAGGGGAAGAAGTGTCCGCGGTGTAGGACGGTGTGTACGGGGAATGTGTATGTTGGGGAGCGAGCGGATAGGGTAGCGGGGAGGAACAGTTTAGGCGGGGTGAGGGGTGAGGTGGATGAGGTGGATGGGGGTGAAGCTGAAGATGAAGAGTGAGGTGATGTGAGATGATAGATATGATACCCAAACAGATGATCGAGAAGGTGAGATAGATGTGCATATTCATGATACATGGTATCACCTCTATCCAACTTAAACTTTTCCTCGCGCACGAATGCAAAAGTCTTATATACAAGCCACTCCCCCCTCGCACGTCCAGCATCAACATCCACCTAGTTAACACCATTACTCTTGCTCTTCGCCCTACGCTCCGCAACAGCCGCAGCCAAATCCTCCAGCGTGGTGACAGTCGTCTCCCAATCAATGCACGCATCGGTAATGGACACGCCCTTCTTGAGCCCGCTGGGGCCCTCGGGGGGAACCTTCTGGTTGCCCTCGTTGATGTTGGATTCGATCATGACGCCGACGATGCCGGTTTCGCCGTTGCGGATCTGGTCGGCGACGTCCTTTGCGACCTTGGGCTGGTTGCGGTGGTCTTTGTTGGAGTTGCCTGAGCCGAGTTGTTAGTAAGACTGGTATAATCAAGTGTTGGAGGGACGTACCGTGGGAGCAGTCGACCATCATGACTTCAGGCAGGTTCTTCTTGCGCAGCGACTCGCGCACAGTCTTGATGCTGTCCTTGTCGAAGTTGGTGCCCTTGGATCCGCCGCGGAGGATGACGAAGCAGTGCTCGTTGCCGCTTGTGCGGGTGATGGCGGCGAGACCCTGCTTGGTGACGCCCATGAAGTGGTGCTTTGCGGCGGCGCTGCCAATAGCATCAACAGCGACTGTGAGACCGCCGTCGGTGCCGTTCTTGAAGCCAATGGGGAAAGACAGACCGGAGGCAAGCTCGCGGTGCAATTGGGACTCTGTTGTGCGTGCGCCAATGGCGCCGAGGGAGATCAGGTCGGCGAGGAACTGGGGGGAGATGGTGTCGAGCATCTCCGAGGCAATGGGCATGCCGGCGGATGTGAGGTCGACGAAGAGCTTGCGGGAGATGCGCAGGCCCTTGTTGATCTGGAAGGACTCGTCGATGTCGGGGTCGTTGATCAGGCCCTTCCAGCCGACGGTTGTGCGGGGCTTCTCGAGGTAGGCGCGCATGATGATGCAGATGTTGTCCTGGAGCTTGTCGGCGAGGGCCTTGAGGCGCTGGCAGTACTCGAGGGCCAGCTCGGGGTCGTGCAGCGAGCAGGGCCCGACCATGACCAGGAGACGGTCATCTTTTTGTGTGATGATTTGCACGGCTTCCTTGCGACCGCGGACGACCGTCTTCTCGGCGTGTGGTGTGATGGGGATCTCGGCGGCGAGCAGCTGGGGAGGGATGAGGGGGTCGTATCCAAGGACTGCGGGAATCAGTACAGGAAATGAGGTGTTTGACTGCGATACTCACCGCGCACATCGTCGCTCTGCTCGTTGGCGTTGAAGGTGGGCATGTCTCCTGCCAGTGTGGGGTTCTTGAGATCTGCTTCGGCGAAGGCCATTGTTTATGCTCTTTCTTATAGCCAGTCAGAACTGCGCCCTACTGGTGAATAGCAGGGTTCTTTGTTGGCTTTACTCACAACAGACTGTTAAGCGACGAGGAACAGCGGTCAGAAGGATTGCTGCGCGCAAGCTGGACAGCGCCACGTAGGATGTGCTATGCGAGGGGTAATCTGCTGAGATCAATTGGGTGCTGACGGTGAGGCACGGTTCCAATTGATGAAATGACAAGAGTTGTGCCGAAGTAAGAGTCCGGGTTCGGGATATTGAGGGGGTGTGAAAGCGTTCACGCGTTATAAGTTAGTCTTGAGCACGTTCAGATGGAGTCATATGCAATCCAAATAATTTGAGAGGCTCTAAAATTGTCTGGAGCGGGGCACTGCCTAATCGATACCAGACCTCGCCTCACCGCCCTGGCGCTCGCGGCCGTGCATTCCTCAGGCCTGGATCACGACGCCCATGGTCGCGCCAAGGGTTCACCTCACCGACAACGGCTGTGCTGTCGTTGGCTGTGCCTCATTTATGCGTTTGCGAGGTCTCGCTACCGTGTTCTCGCTTCTTGGGTGACGTCTAATGTTGACGTCTAATGTTGACGTCTGGTGTTGATGTCTGCTGTTGCCATCTCCTATTGACGTCTACTATGCACGTCTAGGAATGTTGGTGCTGCCTGGTAAGCCCAGCAATCCCAACTTGTCTTTCCTATCAGTCCCTCATGTGACCACTCGCCGCAACCATCATCAAACACATCGTCCGGCTGAGCGAGCTGCATTCAGCTGCCAGCTGCTGTACACAAGCTTCGCTGCGGACGCCCGCGCCGAGCAAAGCAAAGTGACAGGACGCTCCCATCTCCCGCGACGTATTTTCGTGGACGGGATGCGGCTGCTCCCCCTTGACCCTGCTTTGGTAGCGCGTTCGCAGCCTCCGCCATCATCGTCACCTGGCGACGGCAGCGCCGACTGCAGGGAACGGCGCAACCTCGCTTGCAGGAACGACTCCCCCACAGGATCGGCCAGCGATCAGCTAGAGGCGCCCGACTCCACCGACTGGACAGCCGGGAAGAATTCATGCAACACCTGAAACAGGGCCACCGTCCCTACTGCAACTTCCCCTGACCGTCTAGCCCATCAGCAGCTGCCTCAAAACAAATGAGCGCGCCGCATCTACCGCTGCTTCGAGCGTTCCCCGCAGTGTAGACACAAATCCGTGCGCAGCCGGAGCCATTTCACTGCTGCCTCGCCCGCACGTTGACCGTTGCGACCACAATCAATTCCAATTTACATCTCACTCGCTCTGACATCACACTCGCCATGTTTCAATTCCAGACCATGCCCACTAAGCGGCGGCGCGACGACGACTCGGATTCTGAGGACGAGCCCAACTTCAAGGTGCGTCTGCTCGTGCCCACAACGTCATGCAATTCAGCTGACAGACTGTAGAAATCGCGACCCATATGCTTCGCACATCCCAACCATGCCTTTGCACAATCACCCCTCCACATCAATGTTCGACCGACACTCCCACCGTCGCCGCCAACAGCGACATCACATATGGACGCAATGACGGCTGTGCACGGTGCGCACGCACAGGAAGATGCGTGGGGAGGACCGGTGCAGTCTTCACAGTGGTCAGACATGGACTACAGTATGGACATGGACGAAGACGACAGCCAGAGCGACGTGCGCAGCCAACCACCAGAATCACCGTTCGGCTGCCACTTCTTCAGACCGCCAACACTCAACCCATCCTCCTCAGGACTCTCCGAACACAGCAACACCGGACGCATACCAACACCGATACACCCTACTTTCAGCAGAGGAAGCATGAACGGACATGGCTATCCGACCAGTGGCTCTGCAGGCGGCGTGACGAGCAACGCTCTACCCCCACTACCAGGCCTAACCGTCCGCAAGAACAGACAAGAGCATGGAACCGATAGGAATAGACGAATGCCCTCGCCCATATCAGAAGACGAAGACATCCCCGACACCCCCACCGCGCTCACGCAATCGCAACTTTCGCGACTTAGTTTCTCGCATGCGAACGCTGAGGAGATGGAGATGGAGTCTTCTACCCCGCCACTCGCTCTACCTCCCACACAACGCGGCAGGAAACGGAGTGGCGCATTGACAGGCACACCTGGCCGGTTCAGCATGGGATATCGCGATGACTGCGAGAAGTGCAGACAGAAGGTGCCGGGCCATTACTCGCACTTTCTGCCGTAATGTGGCGGCCGCAGAAATAATCAGGGCATCAGACGTGTAATCGGCATATTCATCACATTATTCGGCGACTACGGCGTTTACTTGCAGCGCTGGCATGCGCGAGGATATAGGTTACAAGCATGAAAGACAGGGTTCTCACGATGCGTTTCTCAAGAGGCGTTTGGCACAATGGATCCACGATACAGTAGTAGAAGCATAGCAGCGTCATCCATACGCATCGCATCATATCATATTCATATCCACATTCAATACACCACATCCTACCAAACCAACGCATCAATTCCTCCCCTCCGCACCACCAAAGTTTCCATCACATTTCGTATCTCGTTCCTCCCACCCACTTCCTCAACGCCTCACCTTCCCTCCCCACCAGCACAGCATCCACACCCCAAACATCCTCACTACTCACGCCTCGCCTCGGCTCTAAAACTGCAACCTGCAAGCACGCAAGCACGCAAGCTCGCACCCGCCCACGTGAAACACCCGGCCCGATCGTGCCGCCTTATCTCGGCATCCCTGCTCTTAACGGGTATTGTGAAACGGGCGCCACAACGTCAGAAGACGATGTAGCGTCTGGAAGACAAGGTCGCGTCGGGAAGGAGGGCGCAGGTCGGAGGAGGAGGTGAGTCGGAGGGGGGGCGAAACCGTGTTTCGTGTTTGAGATTCTAAGGGAGTGAGGCTGTGAGACTAAGCTGGGAGTCGGTGAGGTAAGGTTAAGGCATGAATGTTTGGGGGTGGATTTCGGATGGGAAGGTGCCGAGGGAGGAGTGGGATGATTTGGGAGTTTAAAGATAGACTGGAGTGGTGGTATAAGCGTAGGTTGTGCAAGTTTGAGGCGGAGTTCTGGTGTCGCGATTCAGACTTCCAGGATCCTGAGTAATTTGCACGATAGTATGTGAGGTGAGGAAGTATGGTAGGGTAAGTGTAGTACAGTGTCATTTTCTGCTTTGCGAGTCATTCTGACACTTCCTTGAACATAGTACTTTTTCAACGCAACGCCTAACGCCAATCCTGGTATATACTTCCCGTCCAACAGTAAACACAGCCACCCTCCTTCCATCTACCAGCACTCCCACTTCTGGCCGCCCATGGCCACGAGACGGTTGAATAGCTCGTCTCTTAGCGGCATGGCAGTAAGCCGAATCGCATTACCCCTGCGGTCCACTATCTCCAATCCATCAGCGACCTCGCGCGCCATCGCCCATCCAACGACGAGCTTTGCTTTCCACCCGTAGCCACCTACTTTCTTCAGCTCCTTGATATCCCCGACGGGAATCGACCACGACGGATGCAAGTCCTCGCGGTCCTGCGTGCCGATCTTCTCGATTGTGGAATCCGTCGAGAAGGCAATGCTCGGAATCGTGGCAACGGTGGTAATGTACACATGGCCTTTCTTCCCGCGATCGCGCGCCTGGAATTCGATTGGTCCGTCGACTTTGCTTGCGTCTTTGGGCTGGACGGCGCCGAGTCGGTTCTTCGCGTGCTGTGAACCAGCTGCGGCTTTGACTTTGTCCGCGCCGATGGTCGTTTCGACGCCGCCTTTGACAGTGCCGCGGAAGAAGTTGAGGATCTTGCTGCCTTTTCGGCCGTGCTTGCTGTCTTTGGCTTTGTCGATGTCTTCGCCGCCGGTTTGGTGTTTGATGGATGGATCGTGTGCCATGGCGTCGTCGAGTTCTTCTTGCGTTGCGTTGAGCGGCCAGTCTGAACCTGCGGCGCGGAGATCCTGCTCGCTAACACCGACGGGCTTCTCTGGTGGGGGCGAGTCGATGCGAGGGGGCGGTGGTAGAGGTGCCTTGTTGGCTTCGCCAATGCGGAGGAGTGTTACGGTGAGCTGGGCATTAGTAGGGACGCCCTTGAGTAGTGTGTTACGCAGCTCAAGCAGCTTCTGCCAGTTGGGAAACTTGCGGTTCAGCAGGTCAAGGCCACGAGAGATGACTGGGTCGCCGAAGAAACCGAAGCCAATGCCAAAGGTCACACCCTTCATGAACATGTAGGAACTGACAAACAGAGAGATAAGTACGAGCGGGGCGACAACAGCTGCCAGGCGAATTCGGTACTTCTGCTTTGGGAATGGAGCTGTTGGCTCGAGGGCGTTCCCGAAGCGCTCCCATGTGTCCGTTACATCTGCCAGACCGTGCATGATGGGGCGCATCTTGGTCCACATGGCAGTTTCCATAGGCACCTTGGTCTTGTCATGCTTCGCCGAGGCCTTGCCACCAGATGCTGCTTGCTGTGCGTCCGCAGCACCAATTGCGAGCGAAGTCGGGTCCGGGACACTGTCTCCTTGAGGCTGATCTTCGCCCTCGAGTTCGCCTTGTGGGTGCTTGCCCGTGGCACTAGCCAGAGCAACATGAGCAATGCCGTTGACAAAGTTGTTTGCTTCCTGTTCCACGGCCTCGCCCTTGTGGTTCTCTGGGGCGCCTGTTGCACTGTCCTTGCTACCCAAGACGCCAGCCTTCGGCTTTTGTACGCCTCCTTTCGAGCTGACGAGTGCAATTGGTGCTGGCGGGAAGAGGATTTCACGGGAAGGTGGGTAGACGATGAGTGTGACCAAGGTGATTGAAACCAGAGGCATGATCAGATCGAGTATCCAGGCGACGAAGTAGGCGGAGGCGAAGTAGCAGGTACGGTTGAACTCGCGCCATGAGCGTAGACGAACGATGTGCTTTCCAAAGGCCATCATTCCAATGCCCTATCATCGGGTAAGTAGGTAGGCGCTTATTATTAAGGTAAGTACGTACTATTGTCATGTACACACGCTCGAGGTTTGCACGGAGCTTATCGGGGGAGAACTCTTCTTCGTCTGCAATGTTCATGTCTAGTCCTCCAGGAGGCGCGGTTGGAATCTCCTTCACATGGTACATTTGCTATATCATAGTCAGCTCGAGGCTCTGCCAGAGTACGATTGGTCTCACCTTATTGAAACGACGGACAAGCAACCATACTTCCTCGTTCGAGAGGCCTCCGACCAGCGGGCTGTCCACATGCTCCTTGGGTTCGTTCCACCCCAGATCCAGCACTTCTTGGCCGTGGGCTACCTGGGCTCGACCTGTGCCATGGTCTGGGTTGTTGCCGCTTGCTGCTTCGAGGGCAAGGCTGTGGCTCTCGGTTGGCGCGTCTACAATTGTTGTAGCTTTCCCCTCGTGAACGGTGGGATCCGTCTCCGGATGGGGGAGCAAGTCCTTGAAGACCAGTCCTTCGACCATGATGTGTAAAAGCGCAGTAGGACTGCGGTTCCAGATTAGAAACAAGGAGGATTGAGCATCTGAGTCTTTGTCTTTAGTTTGTTAATCTATAAGAGTGTGCAAGTGTCAGTACGTCATTGTTGCTGCACTAGCGGCCCGCATCACAGATCATAGGAAGCCACAGCATCACTGAAAATCGCAAGCTACCGCTTTTGGCCCAAACCTTCACGGCAACCGTTCCTTTACGCTTGAAAAGTGTGCGCTAAACACTACTAAAGGTAACATATGCAACGGCAGGATCCAGATCTGTTGCTGGTGGTGAGCGACGCAGAGCCTCGAAAGATGGAAGGCGTGCGGTTCACCATGTGTCCGGGATAGCATTCTCGCTTACCGATCTTCTCCAGGTTCGCGATCACCATCCACACCTCATCCTCAAATGCGCGTTCCCTGCTTCGCATCATTTCTCATTCTGTCACCGATATCCACAAGGACTCCGCGGCTGCAGAGTTCTGACGCGGAATGCGGAGCTGCCTTGCTCTTTTCGCATGCATCGTCATAACATCTGCTGTGCAGTTCCCCTTTGGGTTTCCAGGATCTTGATAAGGACGGGTGGGCCCTCGTAGGATCAAGGTCTCCACTCGCTGCAATTGCCCGTTCTAGTAATAACCGTATTCTCATTGTATTTGTGTCTTCTAGTGCAGTCTTCAAACAGCAAAGTCCGCTCGCTCTACCAAGAAGAATCCGGTAGCACAAGCTGTATTTTGCCGCGTGGAGCGGTTGATGTGGTTCCGTAGAACTAACTTATCAACACGGCCGCGCCGAGTTCTGCGCAGATCTGCTAGGATCACAGGAAAAAAAGTCCCAAAGTAGTCGAGTTTCATTAATATGAACAGCAGAGCAGTGGATACTTATCCGCAAGCAACAACTCTTCGATGATATGATTGGTGGTCATACCGGATTTAAGCAGCTTAACATCGGCTCCTCATTGACATCCGAAGTGCAATCCGTCATGCACTTCTTCTGCATGGCGTTCTGCCATTCTTCAACGACTTTGCTTCTCGTGTCTATGTTTGGACATTGAGCGTTCCTCGCAGTCACATCTTACTGGATAGGTTTTGGGTATAGATACACATGTGCGACAAACGATGGCATCCAGTGAACCAAACGCCGAGGGCGGCCATACTATCGGCAAACCCCAACCGGTAACAAATCAGACGTCACCTTCGATAACAACACCCAACTCGACACAACATGACTTGGGCAATAAGAATCAGAAAGAGCTATCACAATGGGACAGAGTCTACAACACTCTCACGTACTGTCCGCCACGATGTCGATGGGACCCAAACAAACCACCGCAGTTCTCCATGTCTATGAACGTACTGTTCGCTTTTGCGGCAGGCTTCACTGTTGCAAACTTATACTACAACCACCCCATTCTCAACATCTTGGCTCAAGACTTTGGCGTCCGGTATGAACAGGTTGCGCAGATTCCAACAGTCATGCAAGCTGGGTATGCTGCAGGCTTGCTGTTTCTATGTCCACTGGGAGACTTGCTGCCGCGGCGGCCCTTTGTGTGCGGGTTGGTCTTCTTCACAGCTACCATGTGGTAAGTCCACCGTTCATGGACATTCAAACCAGGATTGCAGACCTACACTGACACAAACACAGGCTCGGGCTATGCATAACTTCTGACTTGGGCGTCTTCACAGCCATATCCTTCATAACCGCCGTAACAACTGTTACTCCCCAACTCATGCTACCTCTCGTCGGGGACCTCGCCCCGCCTAACCGCCGCGCAGCAGCTCTCTCCATTGTCGTCTCGGGCCTCATGCTCGGCGTCCTAGTCGCCCGCGTCCTCTCCGGCACAATCTCCAACTTCGCAACCTGGCGCGCCGTATACTGGATGTCCCTCGGCCTACAATACCTCATCTTCATCCTCCTCTGGCTCTTCATGCCCGACTACCCCGCCACAAACCCAGGCATGAACTACTTCCGCATCCTGTGGGACATCCTCCTCATGATCCCGCGGCACCCCGTGCTAGTCCAAGCCTGTCTCGCAGGCCTGCTGTGTTCCGCCCCATTCACATCCTTCTGGACAACCCTCACATTCCTCCTCGCCGGCCAACCCTACCATTACTCCCCTCTAACCATCGGCCTCTTCGGCCTCATCGGCATCGCAGGCATGCTCGCCTCCCCCATCTGGGCCCGCCGCATGACCGACGCTTTCGTCCCACACTTCTCCATCCTGTTCGGGCTGGGGTGCTCACTGGCCGGCGTCTGTCTAGGAACGTACATAGGCACGTTTAACGTTGCGGGTCCCGTGCTGCAAGCCCTTCTTCTCGACTTCGGGAATCAGACTGCGCAGATTGCGCAACGAAGCGCTATTTACACTATCGAGCCGACGCGGAGGAATGGCGTTAATACCGCGTTCATGGTGTGTACGTTTTGTGGGCAGCTTATTGGGACGGCGGCGGGGAACCATATTTACGCTGCTGCGGGGTGGATTGGGAGCGGGAGTGCGAGTGTGGGGTTTATTTCTGCGGCGCTGCTGGTTATGCTTGCGAGGGGGCCGTGGGAGGAAGGGTGGGTTGGGTGGACAGGGGGCTGGAGTTTGAAGAAGAAGAATAAGGATAGTGCGGATGGGAAGACGACTGAGAAGGGGAACTTGGTGAGGCGGGAGGTGGGCAGGGATGAGGAGGAGGGTGCGGTGGGGAAGGTGTTGGGGGAGGTTAAGGCGGGTGAGAGTCCAGTTCATGATGATAGGGAGAGCGAGAAGAGTAGTAAAGATGATGTTATTAGACCTGCAAAAGCATAGCATTGACATAGCATCTAGACGGGCGTTTTTGTAGAAGTATTCAAATGCACTACATTCGCAAATTGGTCGAGAATTGTTGATGTAAAGTCTATTGCTCCTTTTATTCGTCATCATCTACAAAACTTCAACAAGCTGATCCTCCTCATCCTCATCCTCCTTCAACTCAACCATCTTCCCCGCACTTCCACCCGCCGCACTCATATCGGGTACATCCTCCTCCTCGCCCTCCTCATTCCGCATGAGAATCTGCACCACACGGTCGCACGCTTCCCGCACCTCCTCATTCTCAATGTGGAGATGGCACTCGCGGACAATAGGGTACACCTTAACTCTCCGCAGCACTTCTCTCCCTTCTGTCGTTGTGGTGAGCAGCAGAAGGGTTTCGAGATGCGACTTGATGATCTCGTTGTCGCTCTCGCGCTCCTTGTCTGGTTCCAGGAGCTGCAGCTCATCCAGCATGCCTTCTGTGTCTTCGTCCGAGTACTCTTCCGGCCCCATCAGTGGCAGCAGGATGTACGGAAGCAGGTTTGCGCCGATGCCTGGGGCAGGCAGGGTGGGGTCTTCCGGTAGGTTTGACAGGAGGACAGGATGTGCTGGGATGCGGAAGGCGGCGTTTTTGATTGTCGAGGCGACGCCGAGGCGGCGAATGTGGGATTTGTGGTCTGTGAAGACCTGGATCTTGGCCATGGGGATGATGTTGCTGTCGTGCTCTTGCGATGTGGTGAGGTACTCGCGGCCTTTCTCGAACTGTATCGCAGGTCAGTTTGCGCATGTAGGAAGTGACAGACGAGGTCAGCATACCTTGGCCAGATCAGCGAAGAAGTACGACAGGTAGTCGAAGTCGGCGTTCTTGTTGTAGGCGCCTTCGGCACCCTTGACGAAGCAGTCCATCAGCTGGTCCATGGCCCACTTCGAGGTCGAGAGCTCCTTTGGCACCTCGCGCTTCAGCTCGAGCACTCTTTGCAGCGAGTCGTCCTTGGCCATGTTGGCGAGAAGCATTGCGATTTCGTTCGCATTTGCCTCCTTCTTGTTCTAATGCTCAATCAGTTTCCCATTTGTTGCTTTGTATATGCCGGGGAACTGACATACTGTTATCCGTGACAGCAGTAGTTCGAGGAACGCATCGTCCTTGGAGATGTCCTTCAAGACCTCAGCATCGGCCGAGATGTTGATGAGGATTGTGAGAGCATTCTTGGCGATAGGCGCATAGTCCTTGACTAACAGCTTGAGGTCCTTGACGGGCTCTAGCTGGTTGCGCTTGAACAGGGGCACATCGGCTTGCGAGTATCCAACGAGGTGCTCGGCAGCTGTTTGGTGTGAGCGAATGTCGATGGCGGGGTGGTGGGGCAGCGCTCACCAGCCTGTCGAATCTGCGTGTTGCCGTGGTGGAGGAATTCGACGAGCTATGAATACTCGTCAGCTATGCGATCGCGATCAAATTGTCGTCGAAGCCCTACCTCTTCGAGTTCTGTAGGCATTGTGAAAGTTGTGTTGCTTTGTGTCGCATGCGCAATGACAACTTTTCCACCACCAAAGAATTTAAAGTTATCGATAACGTTAGCGCGGGCCCTTCGTCATCCCAGTAATGAGCCCTTCCATAACCTTCCGCCCTTCTTCCATGCGGCGAACGCAAGATTGCAGACTCTCGGTGCTTATGAACGACCGACCTTTGCTCTGTTACATCGCAGGCCGACCGCCACATGTTCCCCCACTCAACATCCCATACCGCAGGAGACTGACCGTGTAGCGGCAGCGGCGTCAGCCTTCAGCACCTGCTGGCATTTGCTGCGTCAATCACCATCTAAATGCAACACACCTCCACTATATTGATCACGTACGATGGCCACATCTCAACCATGACTCGACGAGCGTTTATACGTTGTTCCTCCTCTCAGAGGCAAAGGTCGTCACTAGCCTGCAAAGGACCCTGAAAATAGACCTTCTCGAGATGATCGCTTCCTCCCGCAGATTGATCTATAATCTACAGACATGCCCTGTGCGCTGGTCAGGCACATGGCACTCAGCGAATGAGAGCATGTTGTACACTTTTACAGGCCACTCAGCAGCCCGTTCGTGTTCTGGGGTGCTGAGAGTCCCGGCGCTTAATGTGATGCAGACCAACCACCGACATTGTAGCCGCCAACATCGCTACGCGCCGAGGAGGGTAACTGTTCTGATTGGCCGCCTCCAACACAAAAAGTGCTGCAAGAGATAGATTATGCAGAGGAGGCACTTCTACCGCTATTGCCCCGGGGAGGGTGCGAATGTTGCTTTGCTAGTCTCCGAAGTGTGAATACACCGTCGGTCCCCATTTACTCAAGGTTTCAGGCGTCATTGTGATTCCAATGCTGACTTGACCTATGTTCGCATCCTGTACACTGTAAATTAGAACTGTCTGCTTAATTTCTAATCACTCAGCACACGAAAGAGATTACGGATTCACGATGACGGGAACCGGGTTCCAGTTGTTTCCTCCACCTCCCCGCGCTCCAAGGCAGACGAGCCCGGCTCGAAGACCATCACCAGCTATGAAGCCCTCCATTCCGGCCCCGGTTGTGGAGAGAAAGGACAGCGCAAACCATATGGAGGACCCAATTGACTTCCATGAGCTCGTCATCCAGGTCAACTCAGTGCCTGTCTCCCCCTCAAACCCAGCCAATGCCCCAACCATCGCTGCACCTCCTCGCGCGCACGTGGCGCCAACAAGCGGCGCTACAACAGGACCAACAGCCCCATCATCTGTCGTCATGGCACAAGCAGATGTCCACAGAGGACCCTCACCATCCTTCTCAACACCACACGCCTACAGCCCTGAGCCCAACCGAGCAGTCTCTCCTGCTTTTTCGACATGCGACACGCTGGTCCGTAGTAACACCACTGCAACACGGGCACCCAGGACACCACAGGAAGAGACCCAAATGCGTTCCATGTTTCCAACATACAACCCAAATCTGCCCCTTGCGCAACAGGCGTACAAACCCACGCAGGCATCGCCAACCCACATACCAGCGAACCAGCTCAGCAGATCGCCGTATTCGCCTGAGCCGTACGTACCCCACAGCAATACCTCCGCAAGGAGCACCATGACTGCCAAACCACCAGTCAAGACATTCTTCACCCCATCACATTTACTCGACAATTTGTGGCTGGCAGCAAACGGGCAAGAAGAGCCAGCAATTCAGATCTACACTCTCAAGATGCATAGAGCCACGCTCGCGAATCCTACGATCACATTTGGAACCACTCCCTCACTTCCATTTTACAGCTTAGCAACGACGAACCTTGCTGGCGAAGATGCTCCCGTGCAAAGCATCATCAATGAGCTAATGATCCAACGTCATCACCCGACTCAACCACGAGTGCTCCCGATTGCACAACTTGATCTCATCTCACCGCCTTCTATGGACACCATGGCATTTGATCCCCAGCAGCAGGAGTCTACAACCCTTCTGACAAGCATATACCCAAAGCTTGCTGCTCTCCAAGCCTTGGACGCTGCTGCAAACTCGCCAGCCGCTTCACGTATCGCTCTAGTCGATCCTGGTGCGCAGTCACCTGCTGCCCAGAGGTTGGCTGAAGACGTACTTGCTGGTGCTGCCCAACGAGAATGCTGCACACTCCTATGGACGCGCGACGACCCCAAGCAACAAGCTAATCCTTGGGCACAACACATCCCATCCGAAGGCTCATACCAATTGCACCACCCCACACTCGGCACCTTTCCCATACAAATCGAGGGTGATTGCTCGCTCATCAACAAGCCCTCCACTCGGCCAGTAACAGCGATATACGGCCACAACATGCCGTCTACGCCTCAACTCCCCAGCCAAAAGCCTGCGTCACTCACCCTGCTGAACCCATACATCCTCTCCACAACCACACCACGAACAAACGCATTCTCTCCTCTCCCCCTCCCACCGCGCTTCGACTCACAAAACCGGCCCATCTCCGCCACCCCATCCACAATGTCCCTAAATCAGCTCCCCACAACAACCGACGCCACCGCCGACGACGCAATGCTCGCCCGCCTCGACTTCACCAACGACGCCCTGACCCTCAACCTCAGCGCCCTCAGCCGCTTCGGCAACCCCTTCCTCGTCGACGTAGCCGCATCAACTCTCCTCGCCGTCGCCATCGCCGAAGCAACCCGCGGCCGCAGCACCCGCAAAACCAGCCTCCAGAACTTCGACGCCCCACCCGCCAACGACTACGAACTCGCCACGCCCGAAACCAAAGCGCGCTCCCTCAAGGAAAGCGTCGCGCGCGACTGGCACGGCGTCGATGCGCGGTCCAAGGAAGGACGGAAAAACGCAGAGCGCGCTGCGACATCCACGCTGCGCAAACTCGTGCTCAGTCTCAAGAGCACGACTGTCGATGAGACGGTCGATAGTCGGGCGACGAGTCGGACTGCGTCGCGCGCGAGAGATAGGAATGCGGATTTCGACAAGGATATTGAGCTTGGGGAGTGGTATGGGCAAGCGAAGGAGCAGAGTGTTGGGGAGACCAAGGCGGAGAAGAAAGCGCGCAGGCAGAGGGAGAAGGAGGATCGGATGCCGTTTGTTGCGCGGGCGGTTGTGGGGACGGTGGTGCTGTGTTTTAAGGCGGTGGTTTGGGTGTTGAGTATTGTGTTTAAGATTGTTGCGGGGGTTGTTAAGATGATTGTTAGGGCGTTTAGTAAGTCGTAGGCGGGTAAAGCAGGAAGGAGTGTTTCTTGGTCTTGGTGGCAAGTAGATGGAGTGAGTGTCTTTCGCATTATACCAGCTTCGTGAATAGCAATTGTATTGTTTTGATCGGTTCATAAGTTGTCCATGGGTGCATTTATACACTGAACTTTGAAATTGAACTACATTCTCACTTAAATTTGTCCTTGGTATCAGTCTGGGGTATACCATTACAAAACGTTATCGAATGATTCCACAGACCTCACTGCTAATGCTTCAAGGGCGAACCCACCCAAATATAAAAAATACTGGCATGCGTCGACTAAACACAACCCGCAAATCACACAAACGCTACGAACGAACGTCACACAATCAATCTACAATCCACCCTGCAAAGTCCAAACCACTACCATCACATAACCCTAATCTCCACCTGAACCTAAAGATTCCGTTTTGGTACCGGACTCCTCACCTCAGGCATCTCCAGCACTTCATTCGCATCGCTCGGCAGCTCCACACTCGCTATATGAGCGCGCTTAGTCGGACTCTGTGACGGCGGCGGATAGTACGGCTGTTGATGCGCGTACTGGATCGGCATGTCACTTGACCCGCCACCATAGCTTCTCTGCTGGCTCCAGTCTGTCCACGCGTGTTGTGGCAGTGGCGGCGAGTCTTGGTGCCACGACGGAGGGGCTGGTGAGGTTTGTGGAGAGGAGCCTGGTGTGTGGGGGTTTGGGGAAAGGAAGGTGCTGGGGTAGGATGTTGTTGATGGAGTAGACATGTCCTTCTCATGCTGGGATTGCGGTGCGTTTGATATCGTATTTCTCCTCGAGTCTCCTATGCGACGGTGGCGGCGGCGGAGACAGAATAAAGCGAGTCCGAGTATGCCGATCAGTGCAGCGAGACCGCCAATAACACCGCCCGCGATTGCACCGGTGTTCTTCTTCGAGGATGGTGGGTTTGGCTGGCTGCTCGCGGTCGAGGATGAGCTTGGAAGCGGCCTTGTTGCTGTTCGTGAGTTGGCTGCATAGCTGGTCTTGAAATAGACACTCAGATCACTGGTCTGCCAACCTGCAGCAGGTGCGGTAACAGTGGCTTTGCCTTCCGTTCTGCAAACTGTCAGCGTTGTCAACAATGAGCACAGTCGAATACATACCCGCCGCCAATTACCGCTGTGATATTACCAGGTACTCGGTATTTAGGAATATCGGGTTGGAGCCCATACCACATGCTACCCAATTCAACGCTTTCCTGTCCAAGCAATAAACCATGCTGACCACCTGCATTGGGGGCGTCGCAGGCCTGTCTTTCTGGGTTGACCACTTGCCCACCCATAACGATCATTTTCGAATTCTGTATGACATTGCAAGACGACCACGCTTTGCCACCAGGAAAGTAGACCATCTGAGGGTCAGGATACCACTGCGACCGCTTAGTTTTAATCATGCGGGTAGAAATAGGGCCAACTCACGGACACCCATTTGAAGGACGGAAGAGAAAGTATGTGAAGATCACCAAGTGCAGTCTCGTTGGTGCCAATTCCGCCGTAGACGTAACTGTTTTGTGTAAGAGACAAAGTCGACGGTAAGATCAGCGAAAGCACCCTTACAAATTATAGGAGGAGTAGTCCTCGGCCCACACCACACCGGAACAGAAACCACGTCTGGCTTGGGGTACGTCGCCGGTTGCAGTCTGAGTGAACCATCTGCTATTAGCTATATCATAGATGTGTATGTCCTAAAGGATGGTGGGTCAGTAAAGGCGAATCATTAGTGTCTCGACGTGTGACTCACACCCATCGACGCCTGTTCGAGTCAGCGAATGCCGTCTTCACACAATTCACTTCTGACATACATAGCTTGTGTTTCCAGGAGTTGTCTGTTCCAGGCCACCAAAATGCACCAGCATTCCTCTCTGCGAGGCTGGGATGTAGTGTAGATTGCCTTCTGCTCGTGGCGTCTTATCATCATATGTGCGATTATCCCACTTGTTCGTCTTGGTGTCATACTTCACCAGGCTGTTCAACATGATGGTATCACCAGTCCATCCAGCGACAGAATCATTGCCCAAGTAGCCACCATAGTAGTAGGCGACGCCCTCGTCGGTAACGTCTGATGCTCCGAAGGACGGCCATGATATGTCCAACTGAGTGCCGTCTGGTGTGACCTTCGTCCAGTTGTTATAGATCGTATCGTAGGACCATAAGTTATTAAAATCTTGTGGCTTGCCGTCGCTGTATGTGCCACCGAAGAGGTAGAATAGTTTGTTCACTTGATCAGGCCACAGTACACCACCGTTAACGGTGGGCACTTCTAAGCTCTGCACGAGATTAGCTGACGTCAGTGATGGATCGAAATGCACAGACCTTCGTTAAGTTCTTGTACTGAGGAGGAGTTCCTGATCCTAGGCTAGAAAGGTCCTCCCATAATAGCCAGGTGTCTGCAAGGTCAGTTTAAGTTGATTATTATGTCGCGACGAACCCACTTCTCTCCGGACGGCTGTCTGGAGTCACACTCGTGCCGTAGTAGACGAGTCCTCCATCGATGTAGAGCTTCGAGTCAATGATACAAGTTTGGTGTTGATGGCGCCTGCAAAAGTCGGTGATGGGATCTCGGGAATTCTGCTGAGCGGTGACGAGAGATAGGAAGGCTCCAACTAGGGTCAAAATCATAGTGATCGCTGAAAGAGACATAATGAAGATGAAACAAATCAAAAGGAAACAAGGCAGAAAGTGTCGTTTCAAGGCATGTCAGTCTTATCATGGGCGTCTTCTTGTCGAACTGCAAAGCTAATCAGGCCGATCTAGGCATGCTTGGAGAGGCTCAAAATATGCCATGTAGTGTTTTCTCAAAAACTGGAACGGCGTGATTGGAGGGCTGTGCAGGTGAGATGGTGTTGTAGGTGGCAACTAGCGGGTGCGCTTGCATCACTGCCACAGGCTTGCTCAGCTAGTCTGACAGTGACAAGGCTGTAAGATTTCGTAACAGTCGTAATGCCATGATTACGGTGTGGTGACACTGAGAGGAGAGCCGGGCGGCATGCGTCACTGCTAAGGCCTGAAGCACACGACTACACTGATATCAAATATGATTAGCAGATTATGAGGGTCTTTGCCACATGATCAGGCTTGGTGTTGTGGAGTGCCAAGATGAGGAGCTGAAATCGGAAGCTTCTAAGCAAGCCGCGCTTACTGACATGCGGCCGCAGCTGCCTGACCCGCGCTAACCACGTTCAGAAAATGATTGGATCAGTTATGAAGAAGAAGCGAGCGCCACGCGTGGATTCTGATCTACTGCGGCTCTGTTCAATCCTTCTCGAGCACAATCTTCAGCGCCTTCGGCTCGATACCCCATGCTTTACCATCTTCGCCCAAGTGGAAGACATATTCGTCCAAGCCATAGATACCATAATTGGGTCGATCTATACCACCCCAGGAAGGGCAAGCATCAAAAGGCGAACCTGTATCCGGCACGGAAAAGGAAGTTGCTCGCCATGAGATCTGCTTGCCATCTTTACTCACGATATTTGTCGGGTACATCTGGAACCACTCTGGGTCTTGCAGCCAGGGTGAGCGACGCATGTCGGTGCCATTGCTAACCCATTCGTTAATGTAGAGTCCTGGAATGCCTGGCGCAGTCGTCAATTTGATGGATGAGTTCAGTCCATTTCTTGCGCTGTATGTTCCAGCGTATGCAGCGTCTGCTTGTACTCTTGCCGCCTCATCGAGTGCCGGTAGGAGATCATCGATGATCACGCCTCCAATAGCCGCGCCGACAGTGCTTCTTTGGTCTGATGCCATATTAATGACAATTCCCACATCAAAGTCTGGGATCAGGATCAGATTTGCCCCATAACCCGGGAGATTCCCCCCTTTGGTGTAGAGATCAACCACACGGTTGTGCTCTGCGTTGACAACAGCGCGGTATATCTCCCATGGGCGTCCAACAGCGCCCAGAAGTGAGGATGTGAAGGATGTGGGTTTTAGCCACGCCCGCGTTGTTGAGCTTGGTAGGAGCGAAGAGGATAGGATTGCACGGCCGATTGCAGACAAATCATTCGGGGTGCTGAATATTCCACCAGTGGCTGTACCAGGGGTATCGCTGATATTGATGTCCCAGCCTGAAGTTGTTGCGTTTCCTGGGATGACTGCCTTGGTCAGGTCTACCGGGGCAGCAGCTGAGGTACCATTTAGATGCAAAGGGTTTATGAGGAGATCGCGGAGTACGTCATCGAAAGAAGATTTTGAGGCTCCTTCCAGAACCAGCCCGAGAGTGCCGAAGGCGGCGTTGCTGTATGCCGGGGTAGTATTAGGTAGGTATGCTGGGCGTCTGTCGATCAGGTTTTTTAAGAAGACCGCCCGGGAACATCCGTCAGAGCCATAAGAGCACCCAGATCTTTCGTTCGCTTCTAATGGCGGAAATGCACCTGGGAGAAACGCGCCAATATCGCCCCCAGGTAAACTGGCGACGTCAAACACTAGGCAGGTCAGGACCGTATTGTGCGATTGGAAACAAAAACTTACACTCTGCAGTTATGTCTCCAAGATATCCAGCAAGTGACCCTACAGTGATCTCGTCCCAATACGCTGCGCCTTTTAGTTCAGGCACATACTTTGTGACTTGTTCACTGAAAATCGTCTCTCCAGCCTCAAGGAGAAGCAAATAGACCGTGAGCAGCTTGGAAGTACTTGCAATACGGTACACCGAGTCACCGTCGAGGGTCCTGTTACCCAGCATAGAGGGTCCACGTCGATGATAGTCGAGAAGTGGCTTCTCGGATGCTGTGGAGAAGATCTGGATAGAGTATGTGTCGTTGGGGTTGACTGGCCCATGGGAAGTATTGCCGCTCGTGAAAGCTTCATCAATCTTGGCTTGGAGGGCAGCCAACGTGTCTTGGAATCCAGCAGACGAATGAAGCGCGCTTGGGGCAGGGAAGACTGGGCCGAGAATAGGACAACTGCCGGCGGCGGCCGCAGCGACGAAGATCGAGTAGTGGAACAGTGACGCAGACCGCATTGTGTATAGGGGATTGAGAGATTGGCCTGTTGTGAGACCTTACGGCGGTGATGGACGATTTATGTAGATTCAAAAATGTTCGTTCACTGCAATTGACGTTGTCAGGCACACCCATCTTGGCCTCAGGTGTTGCTAAATTTGAAAGCAGATACAACCGAATACCAGGTTGATACGAAGAAATTGTGGATGACAACTCAACTGAGAAGGGAAGGTACGTACTAATCTGGTTACTCTAATCACCGGCCAGTGGAGGGAAAGTAAGCTGCCAAGGCTGAAGCCAAGCGAAATGCTCGCTCTCGAACAACAGGCCCTCCAGCGAGCGCAGTACCTACCATGTTTGGTAACTCTGGGATGAAAAAGGTACTTTACATCTGCGGAATGACGAACAAAAGCTCGGACTGGCATGATATCATGCCGTGACACTATACCAATAAGCTCTCCTCTCGTATAAGACGATAGTCTTGACCGATTACAGCTTCGTTACCTTCCGGATTTTGATACACTGTCGACAACTGATGAGGTACGTTTGGTGCGACCCCAAGAAAGTCTCATCCAACGTAGTTTCCCCAGTTTGGGTGTAGTGGCGTTAGAGGGAAGCACCATTGAGATGAGAATTCCTTCCGTAGCGAATGAGGGAACAACTTGGCGCTGGGAACGCACTTGGACACGAGTCCATTTACACTTTACCTTCAACGCGCCTCCTCCTCTTTCAATGTCTCCCACCTATTTACGCTATCTTTAGACCTAACAAAACGGCGTAGCCCACCGCGGCGTGTTTCCCCAGAAAAGTCGGTGTAGCTAAGACTAATTTCGCCATTACAAGCATCATTGGGAAAATACCTCCTATATTTCATTTGATTAAGGCGGCATCGACGACGGTACCTTTCGTGGGCGGTGACAGAGCTGCCGACAACATGGAAGATCGCAAGCCATTGTTGGCAGATGGGAACTCTACGAATCATTGCGGCGAGTATGAGTGGAGGAACAAGAAGGCCAATCAAGCAGCGGATTTGCAACGTTAGATACGGAAGTCGAACAGCGACCTGGGACTACGCAGTCGAACAAGGGTGCAAGACCCTACAGCAGAACCCGAGCAGCCTTCACTCCACTCGACCGTATCGGGAGATCCGAGTGCAAGTCTGCGGCCACCCCGCGCAGAGGGACATCGTTCCTTCAGTAGCTCGCAAATCGAGTCGCGTTGGCGTCCGAACGGATTGGTCTGTCCAGACAAAACAATGCAACAGGACATAATGGCCAGGCTCAGCACCATCAAGGACGCGGGTGCCTCGAAGCGTACCACACAGTGCGAAAGGGTCGCAAATAATCCGGTGACGAGAGCGGAATGCCCTGCGATGAACTTCCTTTGGCATTCATCGATACGTTCAACCTCTGATCCTAATTTGCGAGATCCTAGTAAAGCATGGAACAGTTCCGACCTTGAGAGGCCACTCAGAACATGCTTGAAGCAGAAGGCGAAAAGTGCAGATACAAGTCCTCCCAGCGAGATGAGACTGAGAAAGTCACTGGAGAACCAAGGACTTCGACGGCTAAAGACTGTTGACTTCGAAGAGACAATTCTGAAGCCTGTGCATTCTCGAAGAAGTGTCTCAATTAGCACCCTAGCTCACCGCAGAAGCAGAACAAAGAAGGATTCAAAGTCCACGACCTTGTGTCCTGGTACGGCTATATTAGCAAGACGTTCGCCTGCACGTCCAGCCGTGACAAGAACCGATGTTCATGTCATTGCAGTGGCTCCTTTGTCACCAAAGTCCGCTGGCGTGGACCGAACGCAATTTGGCGAGGTAGAACAGGCCGATCTTGCCACTCCCACCATGCAGATCATAGAATCAAGCAACGGTAGCTACGAGGTTATTTGGGACGATGTGCCTCTAGAGCACAGCGCAAGATCACGAAGGCGAAGCTCTTCAGCTAGCCAAGTGCTAGAAGCTGTCGGCTCAACATGCACCCCAGGCCTCGAACGCGTCAACACAAAGCTGTCGGAGTGGTCTGGTACCTGGAACACACCCTCTAGCTTTTTCAAGCCTATGATAGTCGTCTTCCCTGACGATGATGGCCGGAACCCTCAATTCGAATGTGCCATTGTGGACGACGAAGAAGTTGAAATTTTTGCGCCTCCAAACAGTGCGAGGGTGAGTGCCGTTCACTCACGCCATCCCTCAAGACCAAATAGCGCTCAGATATCAAGAGCTGCTTCTTATGACGAGTTCGGATTAGCCACACCCCCACGAGATATAATACTTGATGATGCAGCTCTACTTGCAGAGGAAACGCTTGTCGTACCAGATCCAGACGCTTGGTCTGCTCATCTTGTTGCGGCACGTCGAAGGTTAGGTGCACCCACTCCGGCTCGAAAGCTATCCAACGTCGATGAATCGAACGTGAAGTTTCGCAACCATCGAGACTCTTTGACCTTAGCTCATTCGCGTTTGATCCAGTCTAGAGAGGTGAGACCAGAGCTCTTCGCATACGGAGACTCAGTGTCGTTGGCAAAGAAGCGGATGCATGCGAGAAACCACGCCTCTTCAAATTCACGACATATGCAGCGACCACAATCGAAGTCTGAGCCGGGACCGATGCCAACTGATGATGACGATGCTGCTGCGATGCCGCCCTTACCGACTGTAAAGGCTCATGCTGCCGAGGCTATGAAGAAAGGCACTCCGGCTTCCATATCGCGTCGTTCAGATTCTGCCAGGGAACGACATATTCGTATTGAGGAGTAATCACGAAATCCTGGGGTTGGTATGACTGGAATCCGAAGTGGCTCATATGGCACTTTGAATGGGTGTCCACCAGAAACACACTCGAAAACCTAATGATAGTGCGTCCCTTGTACTCAATTTATCGATGTTCTTGGGTATTTTGGGAGTGTAGTGGAGCTGAAAGCATTAAGTCTGAGCGTCGGCGATAGCACGGCGATTTGGGTTAACGTCTAGTCGCGACCTGCGCCCACACCATGTCGTTCACAATGCCCACAATGTTGAAGAGTCCTCTCTAATGCAGGTAGCCCGTTGAAACTCTCTCGTGAATCAAGTCCTGCTCAGTGGCATTCCATATTGCATGAAAGGTGCTCATCATTCAACCGGACAACAGCAATTCACCGCCACATCTGGATTCTGCACTGCAAGCACGACGGTGAGCGCATTCGCCCACGCCTTACTAACCTGATAGCTCATCGGCGAACTCCCGAATCCAGCGTCTTCCTGCGCGCGTGCACCAGCATTGACGGCCTCGATGTACGCGTCAGCCAGGTCGTCATCGTCACGGATGCTTTTGGCGGCCCGGAAGTCGGATGCTGTGAAGGCGGGGTGATTTGTTAGGTCGCATGCGGTGGAGAAGATGTTTACGATTCGCGCTGTTTTGCTGGTCGATGCGGAGAGGAAGGCTTGACACATGTTTCTTGTGCCTTTGTAGTTTACATCGATGGTCTGGGATGCTAGGGCTGGTGTTTCTTTATCGTTGTTGTTGATACCGGCGTTGTTGATTAGGATGTCGATGGATGGAGTGGTGTTGAAAAACGATGTGATGGAGGATGGAGAGCCGACGTCGAGTTTGGCGTATTGGACCGAGTTGGGAGGTGTAAGTTGGATGTCGAGGTCTGCGCCGGAGCGGGAGGTCGCGATTATGTTTAGGGGAGAGGTGTGTTGCATTTTAGCAAGGAGCTGTATGATGCCTTGCCCGATGCCGCGGTTGGAGCCAGTTACGACGACGGTGAGGTTTTTAGTCATGTTTGTGGTAGCCCAGATTATTCCACTGTTGTTGGTAGGTTAGAATAGAATTGTGGACTTTTGCGGTGAGGATATCATATAGTACAATTGTCAGGAGTCGTGATGTCAACTCAGGTGAATGACGGAAGTAGGAGCCCTCCATTCCATGAACGCCATCGAACGCTACTAAACATCCTAAAGCCTAGCCATGCCAAATTGATAGTACATAAGAACGCTAGCTCTTCACGCAGGCGTAAGTCCCACTTTCGTCCCGTTCAAGGAGCAGCAGGTTAGGGTCAAACCCTCCTCCCATGGGCCAGGATCCCTACTCTCCATCTTTGCAAACTGCTGCACCAATCGTACAGTCACGTACGAGGCCTCTGTAAGAGCGTACTGCTGTCCCAGGCAGATTCTTGGCCCGCCGTTGAAGGGGAGATACTCCCATCCAGGGCGCAAACTCTCCCAGCGCTCGGGCTTGTACTCGTCAGCGTCAGGGCCATACAGGTCCTTACGGCGGTGCATGGTGTAGGGTGAATAGCCGACCATAGTGCCTTTGGGTACGAAAAGGGGATGTTGGCCATCTGGACCACCACCAAGGGGAAGGACTGTGTCGCGGATTGCAAAGCGGGAGTTGCCAGGGACGACGGGGTTGATGCGGAGAGCTATTGACCGTTAACAAACAAAAGCTGTAGGGGGGCGAGTAGAACTTACATTCGTTTAGGCACCACTTCAGGTACTTGAGGTTCCTTAGCTCCTCGTATGTTGGTGTGCGGCCTTCCAAGAAGGCAACCTCATTTCTCAGCTTGGCATAGATGTCAGGTCGTTTCGCAATCTCAAAGAACATGTTGCTCAGCAAACTAGCCGTGGTGTCGCGTCCGGCCAACAAGATGTTGATAAGCTCATCGCGTATCCTCTGCCTGTCCGATGTCTGCTTCGCAAGCTCGTGAATGAAGATATATCGCTCTTCTTTCTGCGTTCCTGCCGTCTTTTCCTCATCCTTGTCCTGCTTCAATCTAATTGCGTCATCGACAAACTTGGCAATGTACTCATGGCAAATGCGAATCGCTTCTTCACCCTTTACATTCTTCCTGAAGCGGTCGAGAGGTCCGAGGCGGAATCGTGTGGCGATGTCGTCCTGCGCATAATTGAACATTTTCCCGAAGATGACATCTTCATTCTCGTCATCTTGCTGGCCAACCATACGTAGCGTGTTTGTCGAGTGATTGAAGAGGAACTCTGTGGCAGTGTCGATCGTGAGCCTGAAGAAAAGCTCTTGCAGGTCAACTGTTGAACCGTCCTTCGGGATGTGCTTGAACATGAGCTTGACATGACGCTCGAAAGCCTCCAGATCAGCCACCTGATCCCTCGCAAAGTTCGGTCGCAAGAGGTGGCGACTGTTAGCCCAGCGTTCACCATCGGCGTTGAAGATACCATGACCCAATAGCGGCGAGAAGGCCTTTGTCCTGTTACCGAAGCTGTAATCTTTGAACTTCAAGCTAAGAATAGTCTTCACGTTCTCAGGCTCGCAGGTGGCAATGACCGGTATGGTGGCCATCCTGGTGTGAAATGTATTGCCCATGCGCTCGAACCGCTTTTTGTTCTCCTTGAGCATGATGTGCTTCTTGCTATTGGCGCCCATTACGCGCATAACATCAATGCCCAAGATAGGGTCCTTGTGGAAGACTTTGGTACATGGTTGGCAGCCTGTTGATTGTTAGCGCAGTACAGGACAGCATGCTTCACGGTAACCTACCATTGTCTTTCTTGAATTGCCGCCGTGCAAAGTAGAGGCTTATCCGTGTGTACAGGACGTATGCCGTGAACGCGCCAGCAAGCACGAAGAGAAGCGGCGATTGCACCATACTGCGCAGTTGTAGAGATTGAAGGTCGCGAAAGGTGATGTTTGACGTTATTAATGACGCAACAATCGGATCAAGCTCGCTTATCGAAGGTGAGGGGCGTCTCGGAATATTACTCGTTGTCCAACGAGCAGGTACGATGCAGGCAATCGATATGGAATCCTTTCAGCTGACTTCAAAAGGTAGCACGCTATTTAACCACGACAGTCAAGCTCTTTCCCAATTCTCTCTCTGCTGAAACGATATTTACGTTCGTTGCGATACCGAAAATACCGAAAAGCCCGTTGGCAGGAGGCGGCTTCGATGTTAAGATTCGATCCTCGGCCGAAATGCGGTCCACTTGCGTTCGCGTCGTCTATGCAGGCCAAGGTATCCTTATTTCTTATACGTCCTGATTGTGGGGTAACCCGGGTGGGTGGTGTACGGAACGGGCGGCAGTTTCCTCCCTCGGTTCGCAATAGTAATCGTAATCAACCTGCCCTTGAGCGATGTGGCAGATGACAACCTCTTAACTTCTCCTACAACTCCACCCTAAGGTCGCTTAAACAAAAGAGGGCTAATAAGGTTGAGCCCATCCTCCGCTGCGGCTGAACCCAACGCCCGACTCGCCCGCTTGACGTTGCGCCGACCGCAAGCTAGTGGAACATAAGTGGTCTTCGCGCTCGGAGATGCCGTTGACGCGAGATCCCTGCGTCGGAGGCCAAATCACAGCGAATGCGATTGGACAGCGTATCGCTACTTGCACTGTTTGAGGAAGTGCTCCCTTACACTTGTTGGCAAGCCTCGGACAAGGTAGGACGATCTTTCGAAGAATTCTTGATCGGTGGAGAGCGAGACATGTGAAGTGGAGCTTCGAGTAAGCGCGGACGACGGTAGATACGGGATTGGGAGAAGTAGCGCTCGAAATCCGGGTACGAATGCATGCTCATGTTCGTAGTAGACGCGTCGCATTGTTTGCTATTGGTAGCACTCTAGATGCTAATCTCCGTGCTGGTATCAAGATATCCACTTGACATGATTGATTGTCTTCTCCTCAAGATACTTTGTGATCTGGCTGTAGTCTTTGCACACATGCTTTGCGTCCCAGCCATCGCTCCCTCCGAGATCTTCTCCATTCGGCCCCGATGGAAACGTGGTCGCAGCACCTTCTAAGGCAACATCACCTGCACACATAATTGCCTGTCTGATGTACTCGAAGCAATGGTTCACATGCCATGGCTGCTGTATGGGGTTGACCTTCCAAAACGGGTTGTCAAGTGTAACGGACATCGTGTTGTAAGCATTGAGTATTGTGTATAAGCAATGCAGCTGATGCGTCATTGATGTGGTGAAAACAGTGTTGTTGGCATAGTCGTGGATTGGTTGCGGAAGGTTGTCGTGCCGCGTGGGATCCTTTACCTCGACGTAACCTAATCCTTCTGCTGTTTGTTAGCACACCATGTAAGATTCTATCATGAGACCGTGTATGTACCCGGGACAATGTTCAGCCATGCCTGCTGAACATCTCTACTCCAGAATTCCGACGCGTTCTCTGGCGCGAAGTTTGGATTTGGTCTGAAGGTAGTGATCTGTTGCGAGACTGAACCATGTCAGCTGTAAGCTGTGACGCGGCCCGGGTGCTCTCACATTTTGGCGCAAAGCCTGTGATGTCTCCAGCAAACTCATACTCGTGGCTTCGGATATGTTTCCATCTCTTTTCCACCAGCAATCCCACGATGATGAGCAGCAAGGCAGTATCCACCAACCAGCGACATCCTTTCACCCGCCTCCAGAGCGTTCCCCTCTTAGTCGGCCGAGACTTGACACCCTCTTCTGCTTCCCAATCTCCAACCTCGGTGCTTGAGTCAGAATGATCATCGAGGTTACGCAGCGCGTTGTATCGCTGGTCGCTTTTGGTCATGTTGTTGATCTCGACCTGTGATATGTCTTGCATCGACTTGTACGGCGTGAACGCGGACATTAGGAGTCTCTTCCGGGATCGTGGTATGTGGTCAGCTCATAAGAGCGGGGATGGCTTCACCTTATGCGTTGTTTTGTTTCTGTCGCCACCTAGTATGTCCTGTAACGCCAAGTGTCAGATAGTGGTGAGCTGCCTCACTGCCTCAGGTGAAACACTGGACTCATCATTCGACCGACTACAAGAGACCAGGACGCAATTAGTGTTGGTCTACGATCCTATTTACAGTATTTGTTCAATTGTGAATCGAGTTGTTTGAGTCGAGAGGCGTGTCTTTGGGTAGCCAAAATGAGTATGGATCAACCAACTCAGTATATTTTGATGTCTGAAATCACGCGAGCTTTCGTCTCAAGTCTTATCTGTCGTGTCGTATCTACAACTCGTTGTGCTCAGGTGTATCCGGCTTCTTTACCTCAACTCCGCAGACCGCTGGTGTACCGACCTCCATCCTATAGACACACTTCTCTTCCTCGACGATCTTCCAGATCTCATCATTCTCAGCGCATGCAAGGATGACGGTAGTACTGCGGTTTGGACCGTTCCAGCAGTGTTGGCCGTTCTCGTACTTCAACGCGATCCTCTCACCACTACCCAGGCCTCTTCCATCAGCAGGCAATGCCTCATCAACAGTGACGATCTCGATCCTTGCAAAGTTACCCATGCCGGTGTGCGCGCCACCCTTCTTGGGTTTCTGGGTAGTTTTGCTGAGGAAGCAATGCTCGTATGTGTACTCGCCACTGTCTTGGTTAACGCAGTGGCCGTTGAGGGCGCGGAAGATGGAGTCTGGGCCGTAGTCCTTGGTAAGATCTTCCTCGTGCTTCGTGAGCTCAGTCTTGTCGTTGTCGAGCTCGCGGGTTGCGGAATCGAGCTGCGACTTGGCGTCTGTGACAGCTTTGGATTCTGGGCTGTCGGTGTTGGGATTCGCAAGGATGCCATTCTCGATCAGTGTGATTCGTAGATCGCGCAGCTTGGCGTCGACCCACGAGCGGACAGATTCAGGCAGATAGTTTTCAAACTGGTAGACTGTCATAATGTTAGCAACTGAAAATGCATCAGGGAGTTGCAATACTTACGGACGTCAACGTCAGACTCCTCGACTGTCTCAAACTCGTCCCACCTGATGGCGCTCTCAGAGTCAGGCTTCAGAATCTCGTCAAGATCGCGGTCGCGGGCGGCATCTGGCGCGGGCCATTCTTGCGCAGCATAGTTCTCCCATGCTTTGACGGCGCGCTTAACACCCTCGTCGTTGAAGTTGGGGTTGTACTCTTCCTTGAAGCGCTTGAGCATGCCCTCGAGCTCATCGATTCTACCCTTGGCAGCATCACGTTCTCTTCGCACACGCTCGACGTTGTCCGTAAGCTCCTGAATCCTTTCCTTCGCCAGACTGGCCAGGACTGTGATTTTGCCACCCTTGCCAGCACCCTTGACCACCTTGCCCTTCTCCGCACGCTCGATGTCTGCCAAGCTCTTTGTCAACGCATCCACCTTCTGGGTCTGGCCTTCAATTTGTGTCTTCAACGTTGATATCCGGTCTTCGACCTCCTTCCTCAAGCGGCCTGACTCGGCCACGAGCTCTTTCCGCTTCTGTCGCGCGGCGTTCAAGCTCTTCTGTCGTGCCTCGTCCTGTTTCCTCCACTCCTTGCCGATGGTGGCACACTTATCGGGGCATTTCACACCCCCGACGCCCTCATATTCGTCGCTACCGTCGCAGCACAGCTCGTAATCGCACTTGCCGTCGTTGACGTTGGTGAAGGGAATGTAGCTCGGGATGTGGCCCTTGTTCTTGCAGTAGAAGCCGGGCAGGGCTAGCGTCTCGTCAAAGGACCCAGGCACCCTTCTTGAAGGCTGTGGCGGGGAGAGCGGGGAGATGTACGAGCATGCGGAGGTGCCAGGCTCGTCCGAGCCATCGGGGCAGTCGCAGTAGTCATCGTTCAATCGGGCAATGTCAAGCTTGATGCTGGGATTCGAGATACAAGTGAATGCATTAGGGTCTTTGTAGAACTTGGCGACTGTGTTGCTTCGTGTCAGCTTTCGATATCATGCAGCATGCTTCAACTTGAGGACATACACTCAGGGCCTACACCACGCGGTCGTGCGGGCTCTGACGCCGCATTTGTGGTGCTGGTGAGAAGAGGAAGTAGCAACGCAATCGAGGAAAGGGTTTGTCTCCCCATATTTGGTGTTGTGTGGAGAAATTGGAGCTTCCAACCTTCTGCGGAAGCTGCTACGTGGATGTTCAAGAGTGTCCAGCATCAGGCTTGGCCCGTGCACTCTGGCTGTTTCATCTCCACACCGACTTGACATCACTGGTACCATCCAAAGACAATCTTCCAAAATCAACCACTACCAAAGCTAACGATAATCCAATCAGATCACTGACTCTGTCAAAGGCTCGGCATTGATTTGTGCATGTGGCAGCGGAAAGAATGTCTCCCATAACTCCGTACAGCTGTATCAAGAAGAACCTGCGTCTTCGACATCGACTAAACGTCGGAATCAGCTCCTCCAATATTCACACTTTCAGCGGTTCAATATAACCCTACAACCGTCTCGTCGTCTTTAAAGTTCTTCCTATGGTCTTCGACATAATGTTTTGCACCTGAGGTAGGGCAAACGCAAAACCGACTTCGGTCAGCTCCAGCATACTTGCAGACTTCGTCTATTGGCTGATGTTACGAGTGCGAACGATGTGTAGAGAGGTGCTGCAGCCTTTTGAAGGCGGTCGAGGCTCGCGGCCAATGCAAACGCCTAGCATGACCTCCTATTGCTCAGTTTGAGCATACTTTGCACGTCCAGCGTGCACAATCATGACTGCCGGATAGGCTTGCGCTGCATTTCGTTTGTAGTGGTCACCATTCGATCATGTATCATGGCATGTATATTTGATTGTATATGGAGTATTGTCCCTGCCATCAAATATCACATCGGTCTCGTCAGTATCAACTTTTGACTCTATCTCCATCGATTCACATTATCCTGTTTCTACAACATGACCTACAAAGTTGAAGACGAGGTAGATTGGAGCGATGGTACCTTGGACGACTTTCCCTCCCTACCCACATATACATCAGGGGATTCTGGCTATGTGAGTCCCGTAGCGCACGAGGACGAAGGCCTTGCCTGTGTCTTTCAGCCTGAGCAAGACGCTAAGTACGACGAACCGTTTGGGACAGCACTGCCTCCAGGTATACGTAAAAATTCAGTCACAATTCGTCTGCTAAATGTCCCCAGCCCCTACAGCTCTGACTTCAAAACGAACCCAAAGAGACCGCACAGGCGTTCGCCGCAGCCGTCGTCAGCCATCAGAGCAAGACCATGTTCATTTCGCACTCTACCAGGCTAGCCAGAAAGCTTACGAAGCTACGTTTCTCAAACAATTCGTCAATCACGTTTTGCATCCTGCCCAGATCGAACAATGCTTCCAGGTTGGCGCGGACGCCTACTCGAACGTACAGAGGTATATTGCGTCCGTTTCCAACAACATCCACGGCATAGCGAACAAGATGACCTGGAATGCTCATTGTCGTGCTGTCAATCTACTTGCCAACGCTGGTAAGGATGGTGCACCATTCTGGGATAGTAGCTCCTTTGATCGTAACATCTTCGCGGACTTTGACCCAAATGACACCGTTCCTGTAGCCCACAAAATGGGAGATTCGTGGCATCACACATCTCCTAAGCCTTCTATGGTCCGCTACACAACAAAAGACTATCCAATTGGTCCCCACAGTTCACCTTTTGAAGACATTGACGAGGTTGCAGATACACTGTTCAACTGGGATGCTTCTGGCGACTATCTACCTATTGGCCGCACAGTGAAACGGCCTTCAAGACGAAAAGGTAGAGGGCAAGGTCTGCCTGGCGCCGCGGTCCGAAATTTGGACTCACAAGCCCATCGCGATAACTGGCTGGCTTCACTCATACCTCCCGTGATAGTCCAAGATCATCACAGACCTCGGACTGAAGAAGTTCCGCCTCAACATACTGCTCCAGAGATCATTACTGTAGCTGCGTCTAGGAGCTTGAGCAACCATGGCCAGGTTGACATTGGCCGCCACAACCAAAGCTCTCTACCAATACCAGCAGAGGTGCCCGAGCCGAGCATTGCGGTTCCCTCCACCAAATTGACACGACTCGAGCAGCTCTTCGAAGAGTTCGGAACAGATGCCTTGAGCGGCCACCATCACGCTTCCAACATCACGCCTAGTCAAGAGCAGGTTGATCAAGTACCTACTTGGTCCATGCGATTACTCCATGACCATAAGAGACGATTTGCACATAGGCCGTCTCAGATCGTTCGGCGCTCATTGCCTGATATTCGAGCAATCATCGACGAAGCCGTCTCAAAAGGATACCATCCAGTGGATCCTAAAATTGAAGAGTTCATTGGCAAGATGGAAAATCGAGAGCAGGCTGAAGTAGCGCCCGCTCAGGTACCTAGAATCATCGCTGTTGCCAAAGATGATCAGGGTGTGGTATCAAAGACGCAAAAAGAGTCTGAACATGGTAAGAAGCGGAAGAGGGACCAACCAGCTCCTATTCGGATGTTCAACAAGCCAATCGAACCTTCGAGGAAGAAGCGCAAGACTGATGCGAAGATAACCAGCATCGCAGATCCATCGTTCTTACCTGAGAAAGCGACTCGCACCAACAAGCAGAAGATCAGTGTTGCTGGCTCGTCGAAGTCAGAGCGCAAGCAACTCAAGCATAAGCAATCAGTGGCTGCACTCGCAACTCCCAGCGACTCAACGCCCCTTGCACCACACCTAAGTGGTTCCAAAACACTAGAGCCGCACCAACAACTTCCTCCCGGCGCATACTTCGACCCCAAATCGCCCTCCGAAACACCAGTCTGGCGCTGCGGAATTAAACATGCCATGGGCCACTACTACAACGCGGGCGACCGCAAAAACTGCCCTGGGTGCTTCACCGCACGCTCCGATAACATCAGCGCAAAAGTCATGGACTTCTATCTCCCCTCGCGCACACACTTCCACCAACCCAACCCATCCTCCCGCTGGCGTCCCAGCAAACCCTTCGGCCGCGCCCGCCGCTCCACGCACCTCAGCCACAACAGCATCGCGAAGGAAGCATACTGGGCCGCAATTACCGCAGGCTTAACTGCCGACGAAGCTCGAAAAATCGCCGTGGACGCAGTGACTGCGCACCTCAAGCCGAAAATCAAAGTCAAGAAAGCTGCCACCCCCGATCCAACACCCGAACCCGCGCCCGATCTTGGCCCCCATCCCTCCGGCTCAACGACCATGGAGCACGGCCAGGACCTACCCCTCTGCGCAACCTTCTCCCCGCCCAACAAGCACGTGGACTTCGCATGGCGCTGCGACGTCAACCACGCACTAGGCCGGTACTACCTCGCCTCCGACAAACGCAGCTGTCCGGGATGCGGAAGCAACAAGAACGGATTGGGGAAGCACGCGACGATGGATTTCTACATGCCTGTGGGCGTGGTAGTGAGGCAGGAAGTCGCCGAGGTGAAGTGGAAGGCGCGGAAGCCGTATAAGATGCGTAATAGTGGTGCGAGGGGTGAGAAGGAGAAGGACAAGGCTGCGACACCAAGTCATAATCAGATTGCGGGGAGGAAGTATTGGGAGGCTGTTAATGCGGGGCGGGATGAGAAGGGTGCGATGGAATTTGCGATTGAGGAGGCGGATAGGTGGCTTGATGAGAAGGAGGAGGAGGAGGCGGCGGCGAGGAAGGCTGTGTTCAAGGGTAAGGAGGAGAAGGGGAAGAGGCGGGAGAGTGGTGGTGAGAGTATGGCGACGTCATCACTTGCTCTTAATACTCTTCGGAAGGAGAACGCTCGTGCTTCCCGAGCCCAGTCTGTCATGCTTGGAAACGAGCAGTCAAAGTACGGGAGAGGCTATAAGGTTCCTTACGGCCGGCGTACAGCTCCCGACAGTGATAGCGATGAGGGCATGGTCGGCTACCAGACAGACGACGAAGAAGACGAAGGCGCCAGTCCAATGGACGAAGTGGTTGAGAGTTCCTCAGACGACGATACGAGTTCTGAGTCGGACAGTGAGTGAAGAGCACTATGGTCGATGGCAAACCCATGTTGGTAAGCTCGACGGTGGTTTTACATTATTTTAAGTTTGTGCTGTTTGTGGCGGGAAATTGAAGTACATGCATTAAAAGGAAGGAGCGTTTGATTTCAAAAATCCGGCAGCGTGGGTATGCGAAATGCATGCAACTTATGGTGACTTCAACATCGAGATGAGAATATGTGACTAGTGTTCAGCTGTGCGTATAATTCAAACTATCATGTATGTCGCTGGGAGTTGTTTCTTGGTGCAATCTATATCAGACTGACGACAAGGAAAACCCATCTGTTCAATTTTTGACTCGATATTAGCAATACGACCGTTGTACACATGTCCATCATAGCTATGACAGGGACGTTTGTGCTTTGCGGTGCGATTCGCTGATATGGGCCCTACCAGCGGCAAGTAAATGTTGATGTCGCATGCCTCATTCTAATACGAAACTGGAAGTCGAAGATGAGAATGTGCTCATTGTAGATTCAGTAAACAATGAGAGCAATACTAGTGAATCCTTGTCACTTGTCACCCCATCGCTCGCTCTTCTTCTAATGACAGGTAAAAGGTAGACGCAATCAGTCATATAATAACTAACTCAAGCAAGGGTCGCTGTGTGATCGCCTTTGCCGAGCGGCCACACTTCGTATTGGAGCGCCTTCGTACAGGCACCCAACGGAGAGACTTGCTGCCAACACCCAACGCTGGGTCCACCAACGTGAGCCACGTGGTTTGTTGGGTGCCAGGCGGAGTAACGAAACGGGTGGTCTCGATGCCAGGTCTTTGGTAAATGTTACCATCTTGAGCAAGTAGGCAGCATAATGCACAGCTTTGACACAACACTCATTTGCATTCGGATACTCGGAAGGATGGATCTGCAGCCAGGACGGTGTATGACCGTCACGTGGCATCTGCCTCTCTCCGAGGGGGAAATCATTGGGACGATCTTGGGGTCTCGAATCTCGATTTCCGATTCGATCAGCAAGGCCGCCAACAAAGGTTCGGCAGTCCAATTTTAATCTCGGTCTCCTCTTGGCAGGGGTGGTTACTCGAGCGGAGATGCTATTGACGTCACAGCCGTTCCGCGCACCCTTCGCAAAGGTTAGACTGCTGTATGAGTAAGAGGAAGTGGAGCCGGCAAACGCTTGAGCACCCGGCAACGTGGTGTCAACGTTTTGTCGAGTCAAAAATCATCGAGGCTACAGTGGTCGTTGAAGCTGCAGACGCCCTACCTGAGATAGGAAAGCCGTCGACAATTCCACCGAAATCCGGTCGGCCGACACCAGCTGCAGCGATGATGCACGAAGATGGAGTTCGCTGGCGTCCCGGGTGGAGAGATTTCGTTCTCATCATTTACAGATCGTGCGTGTCTCGCCGAAGGACAGGGATCACGCTGTTGAATATCTTCATTTTCTCCGCAAATTCGGGTGTCCAGACCAGGAAAATAGATTTGGCCTTACCTCATCTGCAATTTCGCAGGCCGTTGCGCGAACTTGTAGAGAGGTTCTTGTTTGCCGAATCGTCGGACCGGCCAATGGGAATCTCGTGTCCGACAGGGCTGAGATAGCGTAGATCCTGGTCTAATTTCGCAGACGGCAGGCAGATGGATCGTCATTCGCATGGCAATTGTGGTAGCGAGAGGAGCTTTCTCTTAGGACAACGGTCCAATTCAACTCAACAATATGAGTGGTTCGGCTGGCTGTTCAGCTGGCGAACTTCCGGGCTGCCGGGGATCCACACCTTGTCACCGTTGAGAAGTCTTGTCATTTTCGCCAAACCATGCAAAACTGTTTGTGTCTTGCTGTCGGGACCGACGCTCACTCTATATCTGCTACGACGGTGTTGGGGCGGGAACGGGAGTCAATCCGTGAAGTGAGCTTCGCGCCTGCCCCCTGCTTGATGGGAGAAATCCGTGGCGCAGGGCAGCAAAAGGAATAACTATGTCATTCGATACGACTCATGTTGCGTGCTTCTGCAGCAAGTAGCACATGCGGGAGGAACGAGAACTGTGTCGGTGCCGGGATACTTACCATGTAAAGCCGGAGATGAAAAGCGCCATTGGAGACGCAGGTACATTTGCTGACTCCTGGCGGCTTCCTGCAACATCTGTGGGCAGCATTCGTTGGTTTTTGAGAAGTCACCTATAGACTTGCAGTAGTACAAAGAAAGGAGAGGTGACCAGACAATGGGCGGTTAGGCCAGGAGTCGTGGTGGCCATCTGCTCCAGGGCAATGGTTCGCGGGTAGTCGTTCGCTTGGTGAGTCTAGCGGCTTCAAGTGCGCCGTGGGCGTTTGACCCTGAAGGCCAGGAGAAAGTAAGTCCCCGCATTCCTCGTGATTCTGCAGTGTTGAATGGACGAGTGCAAGTGCAGAGTTTTGGTTGCATGACTGTTGTTTGTTTCTTTGGTACACCATCAGTATGGCGGCGGAGGGACGAGCGCAATGTTGACTGTGTGCAGATCAGGCAAGGCCTGCGGGAGGGGCTGGCAGGTACGGAACCATACTTTTTGTGCTAATTGTTTCAGGGGAGGTCGCGTGCTGATTGGCTGCAAATGTTTCGCTACCATACGCGTCACGGCGCGCAAGTGGCCTCACCGTTGTCACAGTCGCCGCCGCTGTCGTCCACAAGCCTTCGCACTCGTGCAATGCAGGCTCTGAGTCGCGCGCAGGTGAGTCGCGAGGTGAAGCACGGTGGAGTTGTTGCTGCGGTTAGGGGCAAAGGAATGCGCGGTGGGCGCCAACGGCAAGCGCTATCGACGCTAGCACCCGTTGGTTTTTGCACTTCTCAATAATTACTCCCTTCACGATTGGAATCCCCTGGGCCGGCGCGGGTTTGGGCTGATGAGGCAGCCAGGCGTGCTCGATCAGGATGCCTGCCGCCGCAGTGGGCGAGGAACCGATGCCGGCATATGGCCCGCGCGGCACGTCTGCGCTGGACGTGTCGCAAAGGTGCCCCATGCGTGCGGAAATGAAGCTTAGTGGAAATGAACCTTGCTCCTAGTCGATTTGCCTGTCACTCCCCCAGGCCCAGTGTCTGCAGCCCATGCTCCTTCAAGGCCTCTGCCGTCTCGTGGTCGGGAGATCTGCTCTGTGCATTCCTTTCCTTCGCTCCCAAACACCCGCAGCGCGCGTGCCGACACTCTTTCATCTGTTGCCTCCAGCTGTATACGCTCTTTAATTGCAACCCGCTGCAATAATCTCCTGTTTACACGCCCTGTCGCCAGCCGAGAGGCCCCCCCACGAATCCCTTTGTAGCCCGCCCGCCGAAAGAAGTGCTAGACACACTGCTCAACCAAGACACGCCTCGCACGCATTCCGGGGTAAAGAAACATCCAATTCTACGGCGCCGCCACCAGCCATATTTGTTGTTCCTGCCTCGTGCGTCCGCCACTACATGGAGCTCGCGCCCACGCCTTCCCTTTGAGCCGGCAGTCGACGCCCACGAAACACAACGTGCCAGAAAGTGCACGAGGCCGTCTGCAGAACTAGGTAGGTCACCACCGGCCCTCTACGTTGTACATACCGACCACGGCAATTGTATATGCAAGATGCATGCAGGGCACATTGCTAACGTAGTCCGCGCGAACAACAGACTTTCCAACATCCCAGTCCACCGACCAATCGCCCGCATACCTGACCAACGCTTCTCCTGACAGACGTGGCACTAGCTAACGCGCAACGATATAACACTGCGCGTAGCTGCACCCCTCCGTAAGAAACCCTCATCATGGATCGCCCATGCGTCCACCGAAGGTTTGGCTTCACGTGGAGCCACCTTCTGTCCACACTCGACGTAGCTAATATGTCTCAGATTACCCGGACCGCAACAATGGGATTTCTTAGCAGAAAGAAAGAGAAGGCGCTTGGGGACGATGCTTCCATCACGAAGAAGACAAAGAAGGGCAAGAAGGGCCAGCAGGAGGAGGTCACACCAGACTTTGATCTAGGGTCAGCACTGCCCAGCACAGATGACTTCCGAACAAGTTTGATCATGCCTGGCCTGTCCACGCGCTTCAGTATGCTAAGAGAGCAGGACGACCCAAGTTCGAAGATTGGCAAAGCAAGCGACGACAGTGTGCTAACACCTAATCATTCCTCTCGACTCCACGAATTTGGCTTCGCCCCTGGTGGGCTCTCTGATATTGCAGAAGTATCGTCAATCAGTGGGTCAATTCGACCGCCCTTCGCTGTCGAAAGGACAAACTCGTTCGACAGCGACAGGACGGGAGATGACTCAGGCAGCGTTATGAGCCGGGCAAGGCCTGGTGAGGGCAACGTCTTGTTTGGCGGCCGTCAAAAGATCTACATGATCTCGAACAATAGCAGCTCAAAGGGTCTAGGACGAACTCTCTATGACGATGATGTGAACATGTCGGCGTACCAACGCTTACGCGCGGAAGAGAAGGAACGATTGAGGCAGGAGGCAGAAGCGCTGAACGACCAACACTCAGAGCCATCGAGCCCGACGACACTCAGTCAAAAGAGGGAAACCTCATCCTCTACCAACTCTGGCCTTGAGAATACCCGCATTTCGACCGCAGCAACATCGATCGCATCTCAAAGCGCTAGCGACGCCCTGACAACCTCACCAGCCCTGCCGCCATTAGCAGGACCTTTTCCAACGGCTGATATGAACCGTTCAATGACGAAGGCACGAAGGCTCTACGACCAAGGGCTTGATCAGCACATCCAAGATCAGCAATCATCAGCGATGAACCGATTGAACTCGATCCAAAGAGCCCGAGCGCCAACGGGACGCTCGACCCCACCAATTCCACTTTCTCAAACACGGTCTGCAACGAGCCTGAATGACCGTTTTCACCGGGGTCCCATGTTTCGCTCCGACAGCCCGAATGCACTAGGACACCCTGGTGTCATGAGAAAAGATTCGCAACTCTCTAGTGGCGGCTCTAGCCCGATTGTACCTCACTCGCAATCGCCTCCACCGGCAAGTCCAGTGATGAGTGATTACGAGGAGCAGCAACCTTTGAATGCCGCTCTTCAGCAAGGTGATCGTGGGAAAGCGACCGCAATGGGCGCATTCAACAAGCCTAAGGAAGCCTTCAGCGAGCAACAGTATGCCGAGCGTCTACGTCGCATGCAGCCAGAGTGGGACGCGCCTCGAGAAGTACCGGGGTTCCCGGCTCCCGTTATGGAGCCTGTGACTAAGTCTGAGAAGTCACCTCCTAGGAAGCCAACTCTCAGGGAGCGTGCAGAGCAGGAGAGGCGAAAGCGAGCTGAAAGTGTCGAAAGGCAACGGCCAGGTTCATCTGCATCCTCCACCGAGCCAAGTCAGGCCACATCGGGCATTTCCGTATTTCAGGCTGCTGCAAACCGAATGAAGGCTGCTGCCAATGCTGCGCAGGCTGTGCCATCGACTGAAGTTGCGCAGCTTCCTCAGCAACAACAGTCACCCAATGAGCAGAAAGGTGCCACTTTCCTCTCCACACAAGATTCGAGCGACGACGAAGAGCCAGCTCCAACAAGGCCTACCACTGCTCGCACAGAGGCTGCTCGCCGCTTCGAGAACTTGCCGGTAGCAACTGGCCCCGCACCTCCCATCTTCGAGCATCCTGCCATGCGGTCTCGTAACGTTTCAGAGGAACACGTTCCACAAGCAGTCTCTCAAGTTGCTAGCCCAATGCTACCTCAAGGCCTATCGCGTAGACCTGGTCAGGAGACAGACAGGGATGTAGATTCCCCCACACTTGGTCCTAACAACGGCGGGCTTAGTGGTCTGATCCGTCAACATCTCCGCAACGACAGTAACGTGTCTTCCAACTATGGGGAGACTGACCAGCACACGGCTGCGCCCACATCGGGTGCTCCAATCGGGCTTGCTATCCAAACTGAAGAGTTCAATATGCAACCACGACAAGCAGGTTCTGACTCGGCCACACCAGCGCCCTCCACCTACAGTCATTCCAACCCCTGGGATCTAGATGATCTCGACAATCCCTATCGCAACGGGCGCGGTAGTTCCAGCTCAGGCAGCCCTACTGAGGGACAGCGCATGCCAACGAACAATGCCGGTCTGGGCCAGCAGTGGGACTCAAGGAGGAATCACGAACGCATCGCTAGCAATGAGACAGAAGCAGAACACGAGGCTTTCCAGCGTGATCTCGCTCAGCGCCAGCGTCTTATTCAAGAAAACCTCCGAGCCAGGGCAGAGGGCCGCTCTACAAGCCCAGCACCTGGGTCTTCGGGAGGACTAAAGAACGCTCTGAATATGCTTCGTGCCAAGTCAAGTCGCGAGTCGTTTGCAGTCGTTGAGAGGCAGCAGTCAGACGTCCCTCACAAAGGACTGCGAAAGATGGCTCTTGGAAATGGGACAGGCAACGCCAGTACCACCTCACTGGCCGGATCTTACATTGGCGAACATTGGAAGGCTGAGATGCCTGCGCTGAAGTCGAAGTCTTCCCGCCTGGGGTTACAGAACGAACAGGATTCGCAACGCGAAGTGGAAACCCGACAACGATCTGGAACAGATAGCAGCCGGACGGGACGACCCCCGGGCCGCTCGCCTCCTTTGCCGAGTAGGAGTTCCACCCGCGAACGCTCAGAATCTGGCACGTCTTCTGGCCGCTCACGAAGCCGTCCTGGCCAGCACCGTGATGATGTTGACAACGCTTACCCTTTGCCTACTGATAGGCCGTCGGTTGACAGCCAGGGTCGCACGCGCTCACGTAGCAACAGCTACTTCGAGTCGAAGCACTTGCAGCCAATTCAGACGAACGCCCACCCGCCACTTCCTGTCCCTTCTGGCATCCCGCAGCCTAAGTACTCGCCAGGCTTGCCAATCTCCCCGAGACCTTCCCCTGGCGGGTTTCACAGCTCAAACATGAACGCTTCTCAACCTCAAGCTTCGCCGGTACCTCCATTCTCTGCCAGCCATACTCCTCCTACATCGAACCCCACCACACCAAACGCGGCTGCCTTCAATGCTGGCGCTGGTCAACCACAAATCAGGCAGGGCATGTTGCGCAAGAAGTCTATTGCTAAATCGGAGATTTCAGAACCTGTGTTTTTGTCTACCACATCTGTCATCGACACTGTCAGCCTTCCAGCTGGAGCTTCTTTGAAGAACGGCTCTGAACCTTATGTACCGCCGCCCGTCCCACCGATCAACCCCATGAGACGTCGTTTCGGCTTTGGTCGTTCTGACAGCGACAAGTCTGCTGATGGGCCAACAAGCCACCCAGAAGCCCCCTTTGCTGAGTCAGCCCGCACGATCTCATCAGATGCATTGAGCCAGATCCCACAACCCAGGAACCGACTGAGGAAGAGTTCGAGCGAAAGCAAGAGTCTCCACAGCATAGCGCAAAGTCAGACTGGAGCTGTTCCGCCCATGCCTCCTACAAATTTCGTTGGACGCAACACCTCCGCTCCTCGCCCAATTAATGGACAACCTATCGCTCAGCAGAACATGGATGGTGCTATGTTCTAAATCTTATCATCTATTCAATTCCGCAGCCGCCACGGGACCAGGTCACTTCCGCCTGCCTGTACTGTGCGGCCCAAAAGCAACACTTTTTTTCAATAGTGGTTCAGGCACATTTACGTCTGAACCCCCATACTGCTGTTTTGTCTAACTTCTATTTGCCGTCTACAATTACTGCCGGTCTGTTCGTCTCTTTCCTTCGTACTGCAATATACCTCACGGTCTGTCCTGTTTAGTGTTTTGGATCTCTTCAACGGTCAAGAGTAGGGTCATTTGGAATCATACGGAGTCTCATACATGCTAGATCGCGACCTGACACCGGGCTGGACACGGTGTTTACGGAAACAGCTGGCTACATTTTTCATATATTCGGGAGCCCAACTGCTGTACTACTGGTCAAGCGTCTCTGGTAGCTCTTTTACACACAGCATAAAATCGCATGTTGCGCCACAATCTATCCAAGATCAATAAGCCCAGTGACTTAGTTTCATCTCTCTTTCCACATATACTTACTCGCACAAGCTACAGCCACGCCAACCTACTCATCGCCACCCTACTCATCACACCAGACTTGCTCGTGCTCTTATGCATAAGCATTGGCAGTCCCTGGACCCTGCATACTCAACCTTTTGCCGCTCCGCCTTTGCTCTGATGGTGCGGCAGCCCAGCGAAAGCGTATTCGGCAAGCGCGAAGTTTATACAACAGTAAGCGTGAGGCGACCAACTACGGAACCCCACCCGTATACGCGAGGCACGACATATGTACCCACGATACAGTCTCTACACGCTTGTAGCGCTCATAGCTACATGCGCGACATCAAGCGAACGAAGCTGGGTGGCGATAACAACCAGTAAAGAGCTGTGCGACCGATTTAGCTACCGATCGCAGTGACTTTCGTTTTTCACTACTTTCTCGCTGCTGCTGCTGCTGCTGCGCTTCCTGAGCTGAACGGTCACGTAGAGCAACGGCTGTCGAGAACAAAGAAGTGCTGTGCTGACAGGCTATGTGATTGCTGCAAAGCTGAGCTGTCGCGAGCAACAGCTAGCAAAGGAAGGTGTGCAGCATGCAACTGCAGGGCACATCACGAAAATGTGAGACAAATATCAGCCCCTGATCTGCAGATTGGCGCATGGGTATTTACTTGTATCAAGAGCCGGAAGTCGGGCGGCATGTGGGACAGCCAGAAAACACGGGTATGAGAACCGACGCAGGAGTCGACATGCTGACATGTTGGACAACAAAACGGTTTGCGAGCGCCAATGCATTGGCATTGCCGTTCGCGGCTGACTGAGACAATTCTTGCGGGCGAAATCAGCTGAGGCTGGGATGTCACCTCGAGCAAAACTCGATAGTCTTGGCTGCTGGCATGGCACCCCAGCTTCGAGCCGTTGCAACGCAGCGATTGCAATTGCTTTCTTTGTTTATGGCCGCAGACGGTAATTGCCGGAGAATAATCCTCCGGTGCAACGCGACCCTTTTGAGCAGTACCAGTACCAGGTGCGGACCAACGTCTAGCGAGCATGCACGAACGCGGTTGCACAAAGCAACTGAGATTTAGGAGGTCGGACCGAGACGTCACTCCTCCCGCCCTCACACGCCACAGGCTGGAAGGTGGGTGGATACACCCATGGCGTACAATTTATTGTTCCCTTGCAAACTGCGTATCAGTCGCAAAGTTCACGCACGAATCAGGTAGCGCCTGTCAAGTTTCATGATTCTCCACATCGACCCGAATTGAAATCTTACTGTTTACACATTCCAAAGCAGCCTTGCCCTATTCTTGCGTCCTTCGGCCAATTCTCATGGACAAAGAAGTGTCCTGATTCGATCGCCAACTGGAATTAGAACGTCAGCCAGTAAGAATGCTCTCCCCACAATTGCAGCCTCGGTTTCCCCAGAGCCATCGCAACTCTCCCCGCATTCTAGCGACGGCCAGACTACGGACCCGCCACTGATTAACAGCGCTAGTAAGTCGACCGTCCAAACCTTAGGTCGAGTGTTTGGCAGCGGCCAACCACCGCCGGCCGCTGCCTACGGTTCCGTGAAACTCAATTCGATCGCCGGCCAGTCCTGCAATGCCCCAATTCGATAGCTTGAAGCTTCCCGCTGCGTGGGACCGCGGTCTCGATGAGGCGCTGTTGTGCAACCAGTCCTGCTGCAGGCGGGCTGGTTGCCTCGGTGTGAAAAGCAGGTACAAAACGTGAAGCGTGCCCGCAGTCTCGTCCTACCGTGTGCTGAATTCAATCGACATCTCGCATCTCTATTATAATCGTCAAACAATCGCCAAACCTATACCCTCGTTTCCCACGACAACACCAAAGACTATAATCTATCAAAATGCGTTTCTCCACCATCGCCGCCTTTGCGACTTCGCTCGCTGTCGTCTCGGCCCAGACTCCTGACTTGTCGTCTGTCCCTGACTGCGCTGTATGTTCTCATTGCAAATTGAATTAAATGCATATACTGATTCAGAAAAGGTTGCTTGCCTTGTCCAGGCCATCCCCGGATCCGGCTGCGGTGTCACCGACATCAAGTGCCAGTGCAGCACCGGTCAAGCCTCCATCACCAGCTCGCTCGAGGCCTGCATTCCCTCTCGCTGCTCGGCCGATGACGCTGCCAGTACGTTCCCCTCATATCTCCTCTTTTCAATCATTCAAGACTAACCAACCCCACAGAGGTAGCCCCTGCCCTTGCCGGCCTCTGTAGCGCCGCTGGTGTTTCAGTTGCCATCCCCTCTTCCGTCGCGGCCTCCACCCCTGCTGCCTCTGCCGCCAGCTCTGCCGTCGCATCTGCCGCCTCTTCTGCTGTTGCCTCTGTCTCCGGCGCCGTCAGCTCCGCCGTTGCATCTGCCAGCTCCGCTGCCTCGTCGGCTGCGTCTCGCGCCTCGTCTGCCACTGGCTCTGCTACCTCGCGCACTGCTTCCGCTACCTCGTCTGGCCCTGCCCAGAGCACCGGTGGCGCTGCTGCCAACGTTGCTGGTCTTGGTGCCGTCGCGCTCGGCATGTTCGCTGCTATCTTGTAAGCAATTAACTTTGTTTGACGAGAGGCGGTAATGGAAAGTATGGGGTACAGGGGTGTGGAAAGCATCGAGGAATTCCATGGTTGAACGCCTGGCCCGTGCAATTGTTGAAGTACTGTACATATATATACATGACAGACTGAAAATACCATTTAATACCGTTTTGACTTTGGCGATGAATTGAGAGTACGTTCACTTTGATGTGCAAGTCCGTTAGCTTACAAGTAATAATTTGAATCTGGTGCTTAGAAACCAATGTTTGGGGAAAGTGCAGGCATGGGTGCACGAGTACAGGTTGTCCATAAAGCGGTATTGGATGTCAACAGCTTGGATGTATTATTCCTTGTACGACTATACTGCATCCAGAGCTTCGATCCACTTTGCTGACCAAGCCGTGAATTCATCATCTGTGCCAGTCCAACTCTTCTTTACCAAGTCCACCGCGCTCTTCGCCTCGTCACAGACCTTCTTGAGTTCCGCTTCTGCCTCCTCTTGCTCCAGCTCATAGAAAGTCGAGGCGAGATCGTCGACCGTATCCGGGATGGTCTTGAGGATATGCATGAGCTTGTCCAACCTCTGCGCCGGCGTCTCGTTCTTCGCATCCCCATTCGTCGCTGCTGTTGATGCAGGGGTCGAGCCGGGAGCTGCTGCAGGGAAAGTCTTCAACCTCCTCTTGCCAACGGCCTGATACATGATGCCCACCATCTTCAGCTTCTTCACACTCCTATCCAACAGCTCTTTCAACTCCTTATCATCCTTGCCCAGCTTATTGTTCGCACCGAAGAAATCATCATCACCTCCGAACTCATCCTCCTCACCACTACCCTCCGCCTTGACATCCTCATCATCAGAATCCGCAACATCTTCCCCCCACTCCTTCAACTCCTCCACCGCATCCAACAACACCGCCCTCAACTGCTGCGCTTTCTTCAACACCAGTTCGATCACACCCCCATTGCACAGCCTCAACAGCTCATCACACACATCCCACACCACGCCCGTCTTCTCAAGCACATCCTTCTTCTCCGCCTCACTAGGCCCACTATCCTTCCCCGCCAACGCCTTTCGTGTCTCCGCCATGCCCAGCACAAGCGCGAGCACCTCCGTCCACGCACCCACCAGCCGCTTCACTTGCGCCCGCAACTCGCTCCGCATAATCTGTCCCAGCTCGTCGCGCGCATTGGCCGGAGGCGCGTACGATGCTGCTGCTACCATGCCGCTCAGCGCGCCGGATGTCACATCGCCTATCTTCCCGATCAGCGCGCTAGGCGTGAGCGGCGGTGTGAGGAGCAGCAGGGAGAGCGTTGTGGTGTGAGATCTGAGCAGGGTGGTGGCGGCGTGGATAGCAGTGAGTGCGCCGTTGGGCAGGTCGGGCGCGTCGGTGGTTACATTCGAGGTGGGCGAGGGCGTGAGCGAGGTTTGGAAGTGGGTGAGGAGGGTTTGCGTGGTTTGCGTCAGGGAGATGAGTTTTTGAATGTCTTTTGGTGGAGGCATTTTTGGCGTGCGAGCAAGGAATAATAATTTGGAGCGAGGACAAAGGAAAGGTGGGAAAGAGCGCGGAAAAGTCGCGTCACGGATATGCGTATAGGAAAAAAAGTTGTGGTGGTGTAGGTGGGGTTGGGAGAGGAAAAGCTTATCGATTGCGTCCCCGAGTCATTTGTGTGCTCCGTTGCACATGCGAGATGTCATGTACAGAAGTATCAACCTCCATTGTAATATGTTTACTTTCAATGCTCTAATATGATTTCACGATCGCACTCCGCTGTCCAATGATAACATTGCTCTAGCCGCCAGCCCGCGAAGAGCAGTTACTTTTCATGTGAGCTCCTCGCTCAGCCTTGTCGGTCCGTATGAGCATGATACGAGCTGGCCGACGGGGGCTGCGGCAGTTATTTAACTTGATAGGCGACAAGGTAAGCTCTATACTTTTTGTGAAGCCCTGCCACGTATTTGAGGCGTGTGGCTTGAGCTGAGACGAAAGTCCGTGACCTGCCGGCTGGATGGTCAGCCTGCCTTGACCCATCTTCCTTTAATATTGCTGTTGTCTTTTCGGCTCCGTTCTGTAGATGTTTTGGTCACTGATTATTCTCTCTCCGGCGACATCTCACTGTTAGGGTCTCCTGGGCGTCGCATGCTATGCAACGCTTAATGCGCGGCATTACGCGTGCCGCGTTCGAACACGCACCACACTACAGAAAACCTCATGCGAGAACACCCGTTCGTTTATATCGGCAGACAGCACAGAGATATAAATCACTACAGTCTTCAACCGGAACTAGCACCTTCTACAACCAGCCACAACGAAGCGATCAACGACCGTTGCCCAAGCAAAGCAGCAGCTCCTTCCTGGCTCTCACGCTTGGATTATGTGTAGGCGCAGGTCTTATTTTCGACTTTCGCGGCAGAAACCACATCGATCTCAACGGCGTCTCACCGGTTCCATATACACCCTTACTAGCATCGCCTGACAGCTTCCGGACCTTGTTAACTTCTTCCAGGGAAAGGCTCTCAGCCAATCAGATTGCAGCTTTCTTCCACCCAGCTCTCAGACTGCGCTCCATACGAAGCGTTATCATACCGCTGGGGTGACTCGGAAGATGTCCGACCGATCTACATCAATGGTGTCAAAGTTGCCATTACAAAGACTCTGTGGCTTGCGCTATCCTCTCTTCGCGATGCAAAGCAACATAGAAGGCTATGGGCCGATGCAATATGCATCAATCAACTCGATAAAGACGAGCTGAGTGCCCAAGTGCCAATCATGGCCTCAATATACAGCCATGCAAGGTCTGTAATCATATATCTCGGCAATCATCAGCCTTCGAATGATCTTCACCGGCAATCTTCACTTGATGAACTACAGTCGACTGCAGTCACACGAGCGCTCGAGTCGATTGATTATGCGGACCAGCAGGCGAAATTGTCTCAGAGTGGACACAACTCACCATCACTGAATAGTAGACAGCATCCCATGCGACAAGTTTTACAAGGCACGGTTGAGACAGCAGTCCGTAACAACAAGGTAGACAGAGTGGCTATGGATTACTTTCTCCGCAACATCATTCACGAAGAGTACTGGAGACGCGGCTGGATTATACAAGAGATAGTCATGGCGAACAATAACCTTGTGGTCCGTTTTGGCCACACATCGGTGGAATGGGAAGAGTTTGTTCGCTGGGTGTCAGGGTATCATCAACGGCATCCTCAGGATCACGCTGTCCAATACATAATGCATCTGAACAACACGCGGCAGCGAAGGTCTAGTGCGGGCGCGGTGTTCACTCTTGCCTTCCTGATGGACGCCTTCAAAGACTCGTTCACAACCGCGTCGAAGCAGAGTCCAGACCCGAAGCTATACCACGACAAAATCTACGCTCTCATCGGCCTGGCTCACGATTGGCCCAGTGGCATGATACCAATTGACTACGCGAGGACTGCGCCTGAAGTCTATCAAGACTGTATAACCTACTTCTGGGAGTATTCAGGCATGTCGCCAAAGCAGAGATCGGTTGAGCTAGTCTACTTCAGCGCACTTCTTCGTCAGTCGCTGACTAGAGAGTCAGCTCTCCGTCACAAGGTACCAAGGCCGTTCGGGGAGCACCCGCTCGAGGCCAATTTCGATCTCTTGAGTCAAGAAAGCTTCAAGGAAGAAGATCGAGAAGTCCGCGATATGACTTTCACAGAAGTGTTAATCCGTGGAATTCTTAGAGGGGTACTATATGGGATCATCAAAGGTATCTACATGGCCATCGCTGGACTCCGCGCAAAGGAACAAGAGCGCTTCTGGAAGCCTTCTGACGCAGAAAACTTGGCTCTATGGGTCCTTGACCAGGGAACCCACGAGACCTTCCAGGATATGTACGTACGCGGTATGGAAATCGATAAGATTCAACAGATCGGCCCCACGTACACATCCGTGGAGTCTGCGATTACCAAAAAGAATGAGAATGCGACTGCATTGGTGAACTTGCCAACACGCGACGCAGAACCTGCTGCGAAGACAAGGTTCTTAGCCGAGATCAAGTCTGTCCTCGAAAACCTGAATCCATCCACTACGCAAGCTGTCACATACCTCCTGTGTCCTACACTAGCATACGCAGCCTTGGAAATCCTGTTCAAGGATGGAGCTTTACCAGACGTGCAAGAACAACATACCCCACATGTCTTTCTCGGAACCCATGGTTCCGCAGGCCTGGTGCCTGCGCGCGCCCAAGAAGGCGACCTGATCATCCGCTTCTGGAATTCTGACACTCTCGCTGTCGTACGGAAAGTGCCAGACAAGCCAGATCCGAACAGCGAGTCTAAATTCGACTACAGATTGATCGGTAGAGCAGTCATGATCAACACAAGGCAACCAGACGCTGACGTTTCGTCACGACTCAATGGCGAGGTCTTTGGTGTGCCGAATGATGATGCAATAGATGTACCAGTGAGCTTGAGGGAGCTCACTCATCTGTCTCTTAATACTAATCCTCGACTGTGACGATTTATATAGATTTGTTGTAGATCTTTAATTCAGGCTTTGATGTATCGTAACCTCCTAAGATCTTTCTGAGTGAAACACTACGTCGACTTCTGTGACTCGAACATACATAAACAGCCACACAACAGCGTTCTAACAAGCGGTCAACTCAACTCTCATATAGGATGCCGATGTCCCGTTTGCCCAGACCGTCCACACACCGCCTCAGCGGCCTCGTCACGTGTAAATCGCAACGATTCGGTATATAACTACCTCTCTGCTGCTTCCGAACCTCTCCCCTGCATCCCAAATCTTTTTCTGCAAGTCTCAAAATCCAAGGCTCAAACATGCATGTCCGGCGCTTCTTTCTGCCCTGTAAAATCAAAAATTACTACATATCTGTACATGGTTCTTAAAAATCTGGGCCTTGCTCACAATGTGCTGGTTGTTCTTGCCTTTGAAAACCAAAATCTGTACAACGAATGTATGGATTACGCCCGTCTTCCAAACCCACGCATATAGCTTCCTTTCGTCATGCACTGAAATTCGTATGTCCGAGGCTTCTCCCGCCATCGAAAATCAAAATCCGATACGACCTGGGGTATGGTCTCCCAAGAACAAACATCATTACTATGATATCTGGCTTGTTCCTACCCCGAAAAGATTGCCCAAGTCTCCAACGGATGTGGCATGGGCCTGTCGTCTCCCAAGAACACTTGAACACTTGCTCTCTCCTCCATGCGTTCAAACTCGTATGTCCGCATTCCTGTCCTCGAAAATCAACCATGACACTCATCCATGGTTTCTCAAAAGCAAACCTCATTAGTGAGATGTTCTGCGATTTCCTCCCCTGGAAATAAAAGCGAGGGGTGCAACCAGTATGGATTGCGCACTCCTTCTCCGGAAAACGCTATACTCTTTCTCTTTCATCATGGCTTCAAAGTCGCATATCCTGAGTTTGTTTCGGGAAACCCAAGAATGGCGAAAACCCTTTCGATGACCGCTGCGTCTTTCGTTTTCCAAAACCATGCATATAATTCACTCCTAATTTATGTGGTTGTTAAAGATACACGTTTCTGCCTCAACGACCAGAATTCACGACCCATGGTTCCAAAATTAAACCTCACTACAATGATATCTGGTGGAGTTCTTGCCCCTCAATCCAATACTTGCCACAACAGAAGCTATGGCCGGCGCCTGTCTTCTCCCGGGAACAGAAACATACCGTGTTTCTCTCTCCTCCATGCGTTTGAATCTGCATATACCGCTATTATTGCCTCGAAAAAAAAGTAATCGTCTGGTTTATGTTTTTCCAACGACGAAAATCACTTCGATGATGTGTTGCTCGTTGTGTCCCTCAAAACAAAAACCTCACTCACCACTACTATGGCTGGCGCCGGACTTCTTCCAACAACATATAAACACCTTTTCTCCCCTCCAAGTCTCGAACACACACGTCCCGCTTTCTTGCCTGAAAATCAGAAATTCTCAACTTGATGGGCAATGTTTCCCAAACCCCGAGATTTCGTACTTATGTCCGGCTTGTTGCCTGAAATTCAAAATGCACATCAACAGAGGACAGCGGCCGGACCTGTCTGCTTCCAACAATATTCAAACACATCTTTCTCTCCCCTCCAAACACTCAAACACACACATCCAGCTCCTCCAGCCCTCGAACCAAAACTTGCCACTCAGAAGTCATGCCCGGCGCCTTTCGTCTGCCAAAACCACCGCAGAATTATGCTATGTGTCATCAAACGTTCAAAATTCTATAAATCTGGTTGCAAAATTTGCATGACTGCGCATCCAAGTCTGCAGAAGGCAGTACGCGCAATATCCATGAATGGATCTGCTGTAGAATCAAAATGTTTACGACATTTCTCCCTCCTTCATCATGGCCGAACGTTATGTGCATTGCGAAATTGGGTGGTTGGGTGCGCATAAGATATAATGGCGAGAGTCATGGGTCGATGATGTTGCTATCTTCCGCCGTGGGTTTTAGAAATGAAGGCGGCGTCTGGAAAGTCATGGGCGAGCATATAATAGAGCCCAGCCGAGTTTTTGAAAAGGCAAGAACGAAAAAATTCATGTTTGAGAACTTGTCCGTGTGAGTGTAGTACGAAGGTTTGATTTCGTAGCGATTGTCATGCTCTGATCAGCTTTGATTTGAAAACGTCGAATTCGGCAACCTCAATAGACATAAAGATACCATGCATGTTGTCCGTTTGATTCGAATACCTTCATCCAAAACAGAGAAGGTGACATGCATCCATTAAATTACTTCTCTCTATATATATATATGCTTCATTGCTAAATGCTTTATGTATGGGCACCTCATTTCCTCACGCACATCTACACCTTTACCCTAAGCCCAAACCCCCCAAAGCTAATCCTTGCCGCAAGCAACAACACCGCACTCCCAAACAACATACACCCGCCAAACGTCCACAACGCATCAAATCCGCTATGATCTAGAATCGCGCCACCAATCGGCGTCCCAATCAGCACTCCCACCGCCACAATCGCAAAACTCTGGCCCAGTCTTGTGCCAATCTTCTCGCGCTTGTCCTGGCTAAGTCGGACAATGATGGTTGGAGGCAGGGAGACGAAAGACCCGGAGAAGAACCCGTAGAACGCCATGAGCACGCATATCCCCGCGGAGTTGCTGACGGCCATGTAGCTAATGCATAGCACGCCGGATATGAGACAGCAGGGGATAACGACGTTGAAGGGGCCCAGGCGGTCGGCGAAAACGTTGGGGATGATGCGGCCGAATACGCTGGTTGAGTTCATGATGGCGAGGAGGTAGAATGCGAGGTTCTCGTTTGTCAGGTGCCTTTCCAGCGCGTAGACTTGCGCGTAGAAGAATGGCATGTAGAGGCCCATGAAGCCAAAGAAGAAGCCAGTGACTTGGAGGGAGTAGGCGGGGATGCAGAACGCCTTCAGGTCGAGGAGGGAGCGGGATTTCGCGGGGAGAACGCGCACGCGCATGCAGACGCAGGGTACGACCATGGTGGCGAGGATGATGAAGCCGAGGACGCGGGTTGTCCATGCGAAGCCGATCTTGGGGAGAAGGTTGTGGAAGACGATCGGGTAGATGACGCCGCCGAAGCTGGATCCGGCTGCTGCGATGCCAATCGCCATGCCGATTCTTGTGCTAAAGTACGTCGATAGGATGGCTACGGAGGGGACAAATAGAGCGCCCGTGCCAATACCTATGCAGAAGGCTTGCGCGAGGAGGACTTGCCAGTAGGAAGTGCAGAGGGACAGCATCATCTGGCCAAAGACGAGCATAAAAGAGCCAAAGAGCAGTAGTTCGCGGAAGTAGCCTGCATCGTAGATTGGTCCCGTGAGCGCGCCGACTTCAAGCAGGAGGAACGCTTGGATACTACCGATCCAGGATATCGACGACGGCGACGATGACGGCAGGAGTGTAGTCTCATAGTACGCTTGATATGAGCCAAAAGTATTTATTATGCCCCAACTGTTAAAGAGCAAAAAGAACCCGCCTAGGACTTGTAGCCAGGCCCAGAGGCCGCCGTTGGGGATGCTTCCTGCGTCGCGGACGCTGTGCTTGCTCTTGACTCTCTTCAGACCATCAGTATCTGTCGCGGCATCGTGTTCAGGAACGTGATCATCTTGTGTCACGTGTGCTTTCTCTTGCGGCTCGTCAATTGGTGCGTCTCGTATTGCAAGACTGCCATTTGACTTTTGGCTAGAGAGTGGTGATGTCTGCGCTGATTTCTCGGGGATAGTGTCGTCATAGGTTGTTTGGTCGGGGTTGTGCGACCCTGCGTCGGCGTTCCCCGCTCGTTGGTAATCCATGTCTTGGCTGTGTTGGATGCTGACGGCGGTGATACAGCGTTGTGTCGTTTCGGCGCTGTGCGCAGCGCTTAATTTCCAATGTTGAGAACCGGGTGTTTATATGGTTGAATGGCGCGCAGAATAAGGTGACGTCTTTACTAAGAAAGCCTTGAGAAGACAAGGGAAGGAGGTCGGCGCGGGTGGTGAGCAAGTCCTGGATCTTGGAAAGTGAGATCCTGGGGAAGGCAGATCATAAGTGAATGAAGACATGGTTACTGTTATTAATGAGCTTGTTTAGCGAAGGGTCGCAGCGCGGCAGCACGCCCGCTCAACCGTTTGAGGCTTGTTCGGCCATTGTCAAGAGCGAGGTGCACGGCAAAAAAGTGTGGTTTGTCGCGCTATAAGTTTAATCCCGGTCTAATCCCGCCATTTCTGTACCACTGAGGCGTTTCGAACAGCCGTTAGCGCTAAAAATCGTGAAAGCCGTCAGAAAAAGTGGAAGGGCGTTTTGCAAAATACCTTCACCGCTGATTCACAATGGAAGGAAGATTTCTATGGTGGCAGACAGATGCGGTCATGATATATACCATTCCTCTCGGAGACATACGATGCTATGGTATGTTCCCGAGAGGAATGGTCGTATAATGACGGCCAATGCCGACAACGTCTGTGGATATGTTGCCATTTAAGTGACTCAAAGGTGCATATGTTGCTGGCCGTGATGTATCACAAAATGCTATTTTTCCGCCTCTAAGGGCAAACTACCGGGTGCGGCGAAGAAAGAAATGCCGATGGTATACAACGCAAGCCGGGCTTGCCTCATGCCGTCGTAATCTTGGGGAATATGCGTCGTCGCTCGTTCTTGCTTTTCGCTCACCAAAACAGTGAGCGTGCCATTAATCATGATCAAAACACCAATACGCAACGCCCAACGCTCGCTATGCTATACACCCGAAAGAGCAGGCCCACCCAAGTTTTATATAAGTCGAAATGTAGGAAACGGTTGTCGAGTTGATTCGAACATGTCAGTATATCCAGGTCGAAAGATCAACGTCATATGTATGTGAAGGGTCGAATCAGGCCTGGCCATTTGCACGGTGTGCTGAGATCATGTAGCCAGAAGGGTGAAGGGGTGAGGCGCCCACGTGGTCGACACGCTCTTCAACGTACAAGTTGTCCAGGAGAGCATTTGGCACTGTACCGTCTAGCTGTAGCTGAGCTCGAACAGCCTTTTGGCGACGATTCTCGCGCTCATCAACAACATCGTGCAGCACTCTTGCAGCTCCAGTCCAGCCAATCTGGTTGGCGGTAGCACGGTGGTTGAACAGGCGGTCGAGAAGCGGAACCGGAAGCGACAGCAAGACGCTGGACAGCGTCCTTGAGACTGGACTTGCTTGTGCGTCGTCGTCAGCCGGCGCATCTCCGAAACGAATCTTGCTTAGCCGGGCGTTGTGTGTCGGAGCACGCGCCTCGCTAAGGCTGGGCAGGCGTGGGTGGTCCCGTAGCTCTGAAGCAATCCTGTACAGGTAGAAATCATTAGGGAAGTTGTACGCGATGAAATCGATGGCTGAGTTTAAAAGCTCTGTAGCAAACGGGTCATGGGCGTCGGCTCCCTCGGCGTTCAATCGTGAGGTCGAGGTTGCCGCATGAAGACCGTAGTGAAGAGCCTGCTCCAAGGTGTCCCATCGCAGCAGCGCTTTGGCGATTTCAACACCTCGAGCTTGCATGCTGGGAATCTGCAGGACACTGCCGGCTGCAATGTAGCTGAGAAGCTGGTCCATGCGCCTGCGAGCATCCTTTGTGACTTGAGTATGAGGCAGCTCCGGCGTGTAGTGGCCAAGACCGTACAGGAAGGCTTGCATAGACAGAAGCGGCGCTCCGTAAAGTACCTTGATGGCCTCTTGGATGGACTCAGCAGCGACGAAGGGATTGGTGGTAAGCACATCAACAAGGCGGCGCGAGTCCCTGGATCGATGAGCGGGAGGAATGCTGCGACGAACGGCGTTGGCGATGACCGGGCTGCGGACTACCACGATTCCATGCACAGGTATGGAAATGTACTGGAACTCGGGCGAACGGACTTGCAAGACAAAGTCGGCGAACTCGGGATTGCCGAATTGCGTGGACAGGTATGAGGCAAGCTCGAATGGCGATTCACTCATCTCCTCCGATCGGGGACCGGTGCCATTCTGTTGAGGCTGCGCAGGCTGTGCATCCACCCGATCAGCGCCGGGCAACGGCTCACCGAATTGCGACTTGTTAGGCGACTGTGAGTGCGACGTTGCGATGCCGTTGGTAGCAAAACGTGGGTCTTCTGGAGAGAAATGAGCCTGGTACGGGTCCGGGCCTGCAGAAGGGCCTGCAGTGAACGGGGGCGACTGGAACTCGGTCCCATTTCCATACATTGGCTCCGGGGGAGGGGGCATGGAGTATGGTGGGTAGAGCCATGGAGCGCCGGCGTCTGACAGGTGATGGGCGTGACCAGGGAAGAAGGCAGGCGTGAAGTCTGGCGGAGCAAAACCTGGGGGGATGCGCGGCACAGGCTGTCGGTGTCCATGTCCAGCAGCGTCATAGCCGTGCGGGGTGGCGGGCTGAGCTGGCGAGTCCTGCACGACACTGCCCATGGCGTCATCCACGGTTGGGCGAGGTGGGTGGTAGACATTGTCATGGTTCTCCGCGACAGGCGTATGCATGCCACTCATGCTTGACGGGTAGAAGGGAGGCGGGAGCTCCCTCCTGTGCACTCCGTTTGTGAGCGGCTTGCTGTCGATGGCGGTAGCTGGAGGGGGGGCGTGAACATGGCTCGGTTCGATTTCCGTAGCTGGGACTGTAGCACCATCGTTCAGCGGCTGTCCACCTGGCTTCTGCAACGTGAATCCCAAAAAGTCTGGAGACTGACCTTGAGCTTCGGCTACTTGCTGCACCTGCTCGTTGTGCGATTTCACTGGCGCGCTTGCCAACGTTTGAACTTCAGCCTCCACCTCGGCTTCATGCTTCTCGACAGACGCCTTGGACTCGGGAGTCAGTGGCGTCTGCACAGCTTGTGCAGGCTCTTCCACCACCTTCTTTTCCTCTGCTGCCGGCGGGGTTTGGGTTTGCGGCGCCGACTCTTGCTTCTGCTGAGCCACAGCGCCTTTGTGCGACTCGTCAGGAGTCACGGGCCTTGCAGCTGGCACAGGGCGCGACAGACGGTGGGGGATGGCAGGCACAATGCGCGAAGCTGGGCGGCGCGCCTGCTGCTTCTGCACTGGCCTAGCGGCATCGGCAGAAATTGGAGCCATGGTGGTGGAGTTGGTCTAGGCAAAGGAGCGTCTGGAAAAAGCGACTCCAAGATAATTGCGGATCAATGGGCTTGCCAATTATCCTGGAGCGCCGTGGGAGGTGTAGAGGGCGGCGAGAGTTCGAGCGGTGGGGTGCGTCGCGGAGATCGCAAGTGCAGTTTTGGAAGACATCCATCCATGGACGCGGGGACTTTCTCGTCATAGCGCAGCTCGGTTACTAAGCAGATCTTCATGCAGCAGCCTCTTTGTGGAGACTGCATCAAAACAACTGCGATGGCAGCCTCTTGAGCAACTGGTCAAGTATCATGATGCCAAGGGGGGGTAATCAACGCATTGCGTGATACAGCAGGCATCGCGCCTGCCTCGAATCCTCCCTAGAGGCCCGAGAAGAAAAATATCATGATGGACAGTAGTAAGATGGTCGTCGAGGATTACGAATCTCTCACTGCGAACAAGAGACAAGATGTAGGTGTTGTTTACTTAACAAAGAGTAATGCTTATGGCCAGACTCGTACTATACGTCGTCATCACACGAGGTGCTTGTGTCTATAAATTGAATGCACCGAAATTCAACTCCATAGAGCAGACATTCATGCATCCCCGGTGCGTAAGAGCAAAGAGTGCTCATACCTTGGGGACTAATCTTAGCCTCAACACTTCCATGACGGCCCTTTCCTTGCAGACGCCATCATCTCCGCTCCTACCTCCGGCCATCCCACGCAGCCATTACTTCTTTCTCCATACCCAGATAGCAATCTCATGTTTACCCCTCTAAGAATGTCTGCTTTGCCGCTCCCAGTCACTCACGTTCCACTATCTACCCTAGAGTTACAACGACATCTCTCTTTCCTAGTGCTCCTAATCCACATTCCCTACCTCTGCACACCTGATTATGGTCTTCAGACAGCCACGAACCTCATACAATAGCGGACTGCCGATTCAAAGACCTCCTCCAGCTCGAACGTTGAAAGACAACCTTTGCTTTGAGTGCCACTTGGGCACTCCACTGGATACCCACCAAACTGCTTGTCTCCACCAGAATGAGTTTGCGCCTACGCGTAGGTCATACACTCACATATACCAGTAATGGAATGCTGACTGCACGTAGCGAACCGCTTCAGCATCCTAGCCGAGCTCAATCCATCCCCAGAGACCACTTGGGCTTTCAATTTCGTCCCCACCTCCACATCTGGTCCAAAACGACGTGGTAAGCGGGGTGGCAAGCATCAGAAACTCAAGCGCGCTCTGAAGAAGGCGTTCGAAAAGCGTGAGGCGGACAGCCCGGATGACCTCTGCGCCCAATTTGCTGCGCCGCGCCTGGACCGTAATGCGCCAACAGCAGCACCGCGCACTTTGCATCGCAGAACGTGCTCAAGCACACCATGCGGAAGCTCTACATTCGATGTGACAGCTGTTAGGCATCACTGGGCTCCACAGTTCCGTCCGAATTCGCTACCATTACCAAAGTCTACCGTGGCTGAGCCGAGAAACGTGCAGCCAAGGACCCTTTCCCCAGAGCCACAATGCAAGAAGCTTGTCTCGAGTTCGGTCCAAGACCCCTCAGCGGAAATTCTGCCAAGTGGTTGGAGAAATTACCCTCGATTTCCCCTGTCAGCGTTTCTGAAAGACATTGCTTCTCCAAACGACCGCGTGGGATACTGGCCACCAAAGTCCTCAGCACCTGCACCAGCGTCTCTCCCACAGATAACAAGTCCACCCAGCCCATCCACAGCTGCTTCGCCTGCAACAACAGTCCAATCTGCAGCGGCAGCGGCAGCGCGCTGCGCTCTTGTACTGAGTAAAAGCGCCGCTTCTCCGGCAAATAATGCAGTAAACCTCCAACAGGCCGTACCAACGATATCGGCATCTACCAATACGGTACCTACATATGAATATTTCCCTGCACTTGGAGGCCTTCCATTTCCGACACTCCCTGAGTTGATCCCTACAACCCCGCTCACACTCGATGCACTCGATGCACTGCTGGCGCCGGAGTTGACCCCTACGTTGCCAACTTCTCCACAGCCAGGACCGTCTCCAGCAGGCACGCCCAAAGCATTGACCACGAGTTCCAGGCCAGCCGCATTGTCAATCCCTGCGCCATCATTGCCAGTGCTACATGAGTCCTTGACAACTCGTCCATCGCGTCCACCACCTTTACCAAGATCGCCTTTTGGCTGGCAAGAAGTCTCTGAAGGGATCAACATGTTTCACGCTTCACCGAAGGCCTTGATTACTGCCCCCGTTACATCTCCGTATCCGTTTGTATACCCACCAAGCCCATGGAAGGCGACAGCTGTATCTAGGGATCTGTTCAAAGACACCGCCGCGGTACCCAGCATGTTGAAAAGGAGACTTGCGTTTCATTCTCCTTCTCCCGGGGTCCAGAAGGAGCTAAACGACTTCCTGGATATGGGTCATACCAACGACTGCTGGTGCTCCAGCTCCAAACGCCAACAAGCAAACAGTAATATGCTGACCAGAAGCACTACTGTTGGCCAGTCAAACCTACTTACACTTCAGACAGGCTTGGAGGACTGTGCAGGAAGTTTCCACGCAAAAGAGCACCAGGTGATAGCAGAAGCAACGCACACACGTCATGACCAACCAGACTTGCGCGATAATGTCGAGGATGACTCCTCCGACAGTGACGCTGTACTTGTCACGCCATCATCGGATGGCAATAGCTCTGAGTCTGAAGACTGGTTTCGTCTCGATGAGGCTATGCGACCTTCCGATACGGACGATGATGAGTGGGTTGCAGTGTCTCCTCGCTTGAACGCGCAACGGCCCAGCTCGATACCTACCTCGCGAACAGTGTCGAATGCGTCGGTGCATACCTTAGAAAGAGTCTCTGCTGCGGCCCTGCCAATAATCTCTCTGCCATCGCCTCCGCAGACTCCTCCGCTGTCGGCATATCAAGTACAGCTCTCAGAAGTTGAGACCGAGATGGACTAGGGAGACTTTCGCTCCTGGGATGAGCCATTTGTACAGTCAGTACTTGAAGAGAAGTGGGACGCGATCATAGCACCCGACATGGCATGCACACGTACTGTGGAGTGGCCGACGCTGGGAGAAGCTGCACAAGTCAAAAAGACAGAGAAGGAGTCAGGTAGTCAGCTTGAGGATGAGTGGGGCGGTAGGGTGTGGGACGGCGTTTCGGACTGGTTCATGTAAGTGTTGGACTCGTGTGGATAATGGACAATGGTGAGATGCGGAAGGCAGGGAACAGGCGAGGATAGGTATTCCCGATAGAAGGCATTCGTAGAATAAGGTCACTACAATCTTCTACTCTTCAGCCTATATAACTCCATACATTCGAAGATCTTCATGAATGGTTATAGGTTATCGTCATCCCACACTCCGGCACCACCATCCTTCTTCTTCCCTCCATCATCAACAACAGGCGCCATCGGAATCTCTACACCTTCAATGCTCCACTTCATCCCAATATAAGAGTCACTGTACACACTTACATCAACCTTCTTTCCCTGCGCTTCAGGCGGCAGCGATACTTTGGCTGAGGCATGCAGTTTGGCTCCACCAGCTGAAGCATGCGGCTTAGTTTCACCAGCCGCAGCGCCCAATTCATTCCCATCGGCAATCTGCTTCTGGCCTCTGCCTCTGCCGGCGCTACTTCCACCACCACGTCCACCTCCACCTCCACCTCGACCGCCACCACCACGTCCACCTCCACGCCCAGCAAACCCAGGCCGACTCGGATCCACCCAATTCACGCGCTTCAACGCAATCATCTCATCTGTCCCACTATACACCAACGCCAAAAAGAACCCCTCAGTCTGCGGCTTCGGGTACCTCGGCGCATAAATCCGGACACCCCCGTTTTGCAGGCGCGCAGGGTTCTGCCGCGTGATGTTCACGCTGAAGGAGATGGCGTTGTATGCGCCCAGCGCGAGGGATACGATGGGGAGACGGGCGAGGGGCTCGGATGTGCGTTTTAGTAGCGTAGCCGGGACGCCTGCGATGCGCAGGGCTTTTTCGAGGGCGGGGGTGGGCAGCGTGGTAGCTTCTCGTAGGGTCTTGGGGGATGCGCGGGGGTGCTCGAGGCGTTTTTGTTCGGTCGTGGGGTCGATGTTTGGGAGGAGAGAGAGGGGGCCGTCGGTGGGCCAGCGTGCGGATTTAATGCATGTGAGGAGAGTGATCATTTGGGTCGTTGAGCTGACGTAACCGAGTTCGGTGAGGACGTCGATGGAGGCTTGTACGATTCGAATTGACTGGTCGAGGACGGAGTTTAGGTCGCCTACGTAGTCGCTGATTGGCAGGTCAATGCGCGAGAAGTGGGCTTGGAGGAGTAGGAAGGACTTCACGTGCGGATCCCACATGGGCAGGCCGAAGTGATCTGCACTGAGGGGCAGGGCCTTGGAGAGCTCGGCGTTGATGAGGTCCTCGTTGTGCCGGACGGGTAGCTCATCGTATTCGGTTGCGTGCGAGATCCAGGTTAGGGCATCGAGGAAGGTTGCGTCGCGCTTGGCGTGGGCGACGAGGTAGCGGATGGTTTTATGCGAGAGGTAGTAGTAGGACATGATCTTGCCAAGCGGGGTGGACTCGACTTCGCCCGTGGGCTCGACGGCGGCGCAGGACGAGTCGTGGAGTTCCTTGAGCGAGGTTTCGACTAGGTCGACCATGTAGTCGTTTGCCATGGTTTGGGCGGCGATAGTGTTGTGCTCTTCGGCAGAGATTTCGAGACCATAGAAGGACGGGTTCTTGTGCAGACGGCGGAAGAAGAATGTCCACGTCAGGTAATCAAGCGCGTCTTGCTTCGTGCCAATGGTGCCAGCTGAGATTTCGGCGCCCAAATGATTATCGAGGACTTTGTGCAGAGATGACTCGACTGGGAAGCCTGTATGCAGGAAGTGCTTATAGAACTCTTTCTTCGCATCTTGTGTGAAGATACGGGCGATACCTGACGAATCGAACTGAGGGCGTCCGGCACGACCCAGCATTTGCAGCACGTCTGTCAGATCCATGTCTTTGTAGCCTTCCGATTTGGCATCGAAGAACTGAGTACCTTTGACGACAACAAGATGGGCTGGCAAGTTGACACCCCAAGCTAGCGTACTGGTGGCGACAAGGATCTGGATCTTGTTGTTTGCGAACAGCTCCTCAGACAGCGAACGGTCAGTCTCGACAAGACCGGCATGATGAAGTCCGATACCAAAACTCAGTGCTTCCCTCAATGCATCATCCTTCACTCGTTCAAGGTTGAGAGCCAGATCATCTTCAGACATGCGAAGGAAACGTCGGGGGTTATCTTCCATGCCGCAGAAGTTGATCAGGTCACGAGCGGTCAGGCGTGTTTGACGACGCGACGCAACGAACACGATGACTGGCTTCTCTGGCGAGTGCTGCTTGATGGCGAGGAACGTAGGTCTGTTCATTGACTGCATGAGTGCACAGAACCCTCGCTGTTCAGGGAAACCATCGATGAAGATCTCCAGCGGCACTGGACGGACTGAGTGACGGAAGTTGAAAAGGCCTTCCTTCACACCAAGCCAGTTGCCCAGATCTGACGCGTTCGCGCACGCAGTCGACATACCGAGAAGTCTGATCGAGCCACCCTCCTTCTGCGAGGCGATATAGTTCATACGAGATACAATGATCTCGAGAATGGGGCCACGGTCACCACCGAGTAGATGGATCTCATCAATAATGACCAGACTGACTTGACGGACGTAGCCACGCGTCTGCCAGCTACGACTGATACCGTCCCACTTCTCAGGGGTTGTAATGATGATATCTGCGTCGCGAATGGTTCGAGTGTCTGGCGTGTTGTCACCAGTCAGTTCGACAAGTTTCAAGCCCATCGGTCCCGCAAGGCGCTTGCCCCAGTCTTGCACTCGCTCTCGAACGAGGGCTTTCATGGGTGCGATGTATACGACCTTGGAGCCTGGCTTCTCCCTGAATGCCCACCACATGGCAAGCTCAGCCGCGACCGTCTTGCCACTACCAGTCGGAGATCCGAGAAGGACGTTTGCTGGGGTATGGTACAGACAATGAAAGATTTGCGTTTGCATAGGATTGAAGTACTGGAAGCGTTGAGCGTACAGCTCTTCAAGAAGCGGGTTCTTCAAAGCTGAGATAGGCAGAGGCTGCAGGTCGAGCAGGTCGGTGTAGACACTCTCGGTGTCTGGCCGGATAAGATGCTGGAAAGAGATGGGGTGTACGGTCTCTGCGCCCAGCCATCGATCAGAAACAGCGCGTACGTAGATTTGTGTTGGCAAAGGATCTGTGAGTGGGATTGTGAAGTTTAGCTCGTGATCGTCGTAGAGCTTCTTGCGAGACAGGATAAAGAACTCGTAGTGGTAGATTTCCGAAGTCTCCGAATTCTCAACCCAGATCCAGAACGATTCTGACGTGCCGTGGTGGCGGTCATTCCACTTGAACTCCGGCGTGAGCCACAAACGAATGCGGAGAACATCGCGGTTCAGAGGCGCAATCTCAGATTCAATGCCAAGCGTTGGGAAGTTGTCCAACAGCTTGGAGATGACGCCGCCCATTTTGGTGTTGTGCACAAGATCGCCAATCTCTCGTGGCTCCATGTCGCGCAAGGCCTCGATTGATGTGTACCTTTGATCGAGCGCTCGCAGTACTGGTTGTGGCAACTCAAATTGATGGAGAGGGTGCTCGATAGACCAAACCTGATGCTCGATTGACTGGCAAAGACTCAGCAACACCAAGCATTGGTAACCCCAGCGCCTATTAAGCGCTATCATGAACAATGCTCTGGCGATACGCGATGCGTTCTGCTTGATGTAGTTGGTGTCCGAGACAAGCGTGAAGTCCTCCAATCGCGCTCTCGAGATGTGAGCTTGCAATAGGTAGTTTGTCTTGCCGTGGGGTGTCGCGTAACCGCCCTTGACTTCAGTGATAACGTAGCCCTCCTCCTTCAGCGCTGAGAGCTCCTTCTCTTCGGTCTCGCGGGATTGCACTTGGTCGAACTCGCCGCTCATACTGACCATTGCCAGAGCATCAGCATCAGTGCTTCGTGGACGCATCATAGTATTGAAGATCTCGATACTTGACTGCTGCACATAGAACTGACTCGCAATGCGACCTACGTCCTTAGAGCGGAGGTCTTCCGTAGTCTCATTGAAGACAATCATCTGGCTCTTCTGCAGAATTCTAGCAGCGTCGATGATAAGCTTACGTCTCCTTCCCACCAGCTGTGGGTCGTCCCTAATCTCGGCCCACTCGATACCGTAGAGGAGAGGACTCTTCTGCATCCTTACGAACAGGTAGGAGTATCCAAGCCATTGCACAGCTTCTGACACGGTGGTAACGGTGCCAAGCGAGATCTCAGCATTGAGGTTATCAACAAGCTTGCTCGAGAATCTGGACTCAATCGGCTGCTGCTCTGTTATAGCTCGCATGTAGTGATCAAGGCGATCATGGGTCGTACAGATGAAACCAATACCCGTGTCCTGGAATTGAGGCCGACCAGCACGTCCAAAAATCTGCAAAACGTCCAAGATACCCAGATCGGTGAACTTACCCTCCTGTGCGTTGTACACTTGCGTGCCCTTGATCAGGACGGCGGCAGCGGGTAAGTTGACACCCCAGGCCAGGGTTGCTGTACAGCAAAGGACCTTGATAACACCCTCGGAAAACAGGCGCTCAATGAGATTTCGATCTGAGCGAGGCATACCAGCGTGGTGAGTGCCCATGCCTTTGCCGAGCAGCTCACGGAGTTCTCGGCCCTTGGACTGCTTCATGTCGCGAACAGCAGCATCGTACCTGGGGTGTTCTGTCGGGTCGAAGAGGTCTGTGCACTGATCATCTGCAGCTTGGTCGAAGAGCCTTCTCGCTGTCTTGACGGTGTCCTTCCGAGAGTGTACGAAGACCATAATCTGATGTCCTCGCTCCAACATCTGCTTGACCTTGTCGAACGCTACCTGCTCTAAGTTCTCTCGCGATTTCATTGAACCAGGTTTACCCTTGGCGCCAATGAAGTGTTGCTCAAGAGGAACCGGACGGAAGGAAGCATCAAAGTAGAAAAGTCCGGCCATCTTATTCACGCGGAGGAAGTCGGCTACGTCGACGTAGTTGGGTAGGGTAGCTGAAAGGCCAACGATACGGATGAGAGATTGGGTGCTCTCCACCTGTCTCTGTGTCCTGGCCACCAAACTCTCCAGTACAGCACCACGCTCGTCGTGCAGCATGTGGACCTCATCAATGATGAGTAGCCTCACCTTCTGAACGAGCTCAGTGTCTCCCGTGCTTTTTCGTGTCACAACGTCCCACTTCTCTGGTGTTGTGACGATAATTTGAGTGTCCAGAATCTCGGCTTTGGTGAGGTGCATATCTCCAGTCAACTCACGTGCCTTGATGCCCAGCCAGGCCAGACGCTTGCCCAGCTTCTCTGTAACTTCAGCAGCGAGAGCTTTCATGGGCGCCACGTAGATGATTTTGAAATCCTCCATCATGACGGTGAAGTCGGTGGCCTCAGGCTCTTCAATTGGGTTGGGTACCATGTTTTTTCCGATGGTGTTGAGGATCGTGAGCATTGCCGCATCTGTTTTACCAGCACCGGTAGGCGCGCAGATGAGCATATTCTCGCTCGTCTTGTACGCTACGGGGTACACTAAGCTTTGCATGCGGTTGAGAGCTTTGTAACCCTTGAAAGTTCGCTGGCACAAACCATCCAGTTCGCGGATTTCGACAAGCTTTCGGCCTACTCCAATGGTCCCGACGGGCATCGCGGGTAATTCATACTCTTCGTAGAGGTTGTCCTCGAAGTGCTTGTGGTTCGTGGGAAGTGCATACTTCTTGCCATAAGCAGAGAGCTTGTTGCCCGCTGAGTAGGTTTGGTAGACATGGGGATACTGAGGCCCGGTGCGGTCAACTGCGGCTGAGAGGGTGGCAGTCTTGTGCTCCCAGTCTTGCCTGCGCAGCGCTTCTTCGCGCTCCGCTCGTGTCATGAGACGGCCTGATATGCCGTTGTGTTCTCCGGGAGTTGGCTCGAGCAACGACCGCGTGATGTCCTTGCGGTGTGAGATGAGGTCGGTAACTAGGTCTAGTTCTTCGTAGCCAACGATGTCTGCTAGCATCATCTGCAACTCTTCATTATTGCTGTCGCTGCTCAGAATGGCCAAGAGCTGGTCCTTCAATGCGCCCGCATCAAGACCAGAACCCCTTTGGGCCACACCCTCGCACTTTTTGGTGAGCCATCGCTGGTCGTAGGCGCTGCTTCCACTTGGGCTTTCCTGGACTTGTTCGAGGTGGTCGCTGCTGTACTCGTCTTCATATTCGTCGCTAATAATGTCCCAGATGTCTTCTCCGCTGGCAGTGCCTGAAAAGTCGTCGTCGTCGAACTCCAAATCATCACCGTATGCTGGTGCTTTCTCGGCATCAGCGGGCAGATTTAGGTCTGCAATGGCTTTGCGCATAGCGGCGAGCTGCTCCAGCCATTGCGCCTGCGCTGCATCCATTGAAGACGACATGGTGACCAGAGACGTTGTTGGTGTGTTTGTCTCTTGGCCAAGAAAATTCGACGTTGTTCACACAACCTCGTGTGAGTCGATGTGAGTCGAGGTTGCTCGCGCTCGCTCAAAGTTCCCCGTCGATGACGGCGCTGCTTGCCTAGTCGCGTCGACTTGCCCCACCCCCACACTAGCGCAGGTTGGCCATGCGCGGTGGGACAGCGCATGAGCATTCGCAGCTGTGCCAGGCACCTGAGATCTGTAACAACTACCAACACGGCTACCAGCAAGACACCCTCTCCTTGCTGCACTCGCCCCTCTCACACTCCAGACGACCCCCACCCACCGCCGCCATGAAGGTTGTATACATTGGTGTAGGCACCCCTCTCACCGCCGCGTGCGACAGACACAAGCATCTGACAAGCACCGCCAGATCTTCAACAACGAGGCCAAGCCTGCCGTCGAACTGACCTGCGAGCGCGACCTCTCCGCCTATGGCCGCTTCACAAGAGGCAGCATCTCCGAATTCGTACGTCCGCCACCCACGAAGCGACCCTGCACCCACCATGCTCGCGTAGCCTATGTCACGATTACAGACGAGAATCGAGGACCTTGCAGCTAACGACTGGTAGTTGACATTCTTCGCGGGTGAAGTCGCCCAGCGCACAAAGCCCGGCCAGCGGCAGGATGTCGAAGAGAAGGGTATGCACCTAGCCTCCTACCCGTAACCCAACCACACCCAACAGCGCTCACACATACCAGAGTACACATTCCACGCCTACGGTCGCACAGAAGGCGTCTGCGGCATCGTAATCACCGACGATGAATACCCCACCATGGTCGCCCACCGCGTCCTCTCCAAAATCGTCGACGAATTCGTTTCCAAATACCCGCGCACCGCCTACGCTTCCTTCACAAAGGGCACCCCGCACCTCAGCTTCCCCGAGCTCAAGACATACATCACGCAGTACCAGGATCCCGCGCAGGCGGACAGCATCGTCAAGATCCAAAAGGAGCTCGACGAGACCAAGATTGTACTGCACAAGACGATTGAGAGTGTGTTGGAGCGTGGCGAGAAGATTGATAATCTCGTGGCCAAGAGTGATGGGTTGAGTGCGCAGAGCAAGATGTTTTATACGCAGGCGAAGAAGCAGAATTCCTGCTGTGTGGTGATGTAAGGTCTGGAATCCGAATGACAAGGAGACAGCATGGATCTACGGATTGATGGATGTGGCTGGCAAGGCGTTGGGCTTGTAGTTTGACTAGTTTGTGCAATGAACATACCCTTTGACTACCCACGATGGTACTTGGATTGATTATATTTGGAACGCGAATGATTGCGTACATATTGTGTTGAAATCTACGTAGTGATACGGGAAAAGCCTCTGCTCTTGGCTTGGCTTGAGCATTGTGTAATGCCTTCTTTCTTCTCTTCTTCTCTTCTCATCTTCCTCTATTCAACCCATTGTAGACTCGACCCTTCACGACTCACTGTAGAATCGACTCAAGGACAGCCTTCTTGGCAGCTCGCAACTGCCTCTGGCAGTTGAGCACCACGTGCTACGTGGCCGTGATGCTTCGAGCGTGCTCTTGCTCTTACTTTTGCTTTACTTAGTGCCTGGCTCTGAGGAACACAGCCGCTGTTCAGTCCTCGCCAAACACCACGAAACTACAATCCTCTTCGGCCTCGAAGTAGATGTAGTCGCTCCCATCCGTCTCGTTGTCATCGTCCATATCCTCCCATTCACTATCGTCGCTATCGTCGTCATCATCCATCAGCTCAAGCCTGGACACTTCGTGATCCTCAACCGCTGCAGCTTCTGCTTTGCGGATTCCGGCTTCGCTTCGTCGGATGACATCATTCAATACGCCAATTGTTTGCATGTAATCGTAGAAATTCACGACAGTTGAGTTCGTCTCGCTCGGTCCCTGTTCAAGCAGGATGGGCGCGCGGGCGTAGTCTTCCGAGTCTTCCGACACCATGTCTTCTTCTTCGTCATCTTTCTCCTGTGGTGCATACCTGCCAGGTGTGTAGCGCGGAGACCTTCGTTTGTAGTAGTCTTCAGGCCGGCGTTCCTCAAATTCGGTGTCTGGGGCGAAATTGACGGTTTTGACCTTCTTCGGCTGCTGTACCCGCGGCTTGGTGGGTGCGCCGTTTTCGGACCAGTACAAATCCAGTGCTCGGCTCGCTGTGCGCACATCCTCGTTCTTCCACTCCGTGTGCTGCGCCTGCCACTTCTCTTCTTCCTCTGCCAATCGCTCAAGCTCTGTCAAACAATGTAATGCTTCTAGCTTGCCCGTGACAAAGGCAGCGTATAGAGATTCTTGATAGGGTGTGGCGGTCATGCACGCACGTGGTGCACGGCCCCCAGCTTCTCTCAGCGCCTTCTCTAGCGCTCGCGTGTAGCTAATGTACATGTCAATCGTACAAACAGGACATCGCTTTCTCAATTGGCCGGCTGTGATCGGATGCATAGTATGTCGGCACAAGATCGCTGTGGGTGGCTCGTCTGCGGTGCATGGTTTGATGTGTTCGGCCACATCCTCGAATATGTCGGAGAAATAGCCGGAGTCTTGTTTTCGGAGCCACTGTTGGAAATCTTCGAACTCGTCGGCTGTCGGAAGGAAGCCTTGCTCATTCGGCCTCAGTGTCGTGTGTAAATTCTGCCATCGTCGATACTGCTTCAATTCACGTGGAGTGAAGAGTGCATTTGCCGAAACGTCGCTTCGGACGCGCGAGGTGGGTGGGCGCATGTTGTTGCGAAAGGTCCCTGGACCGGTGGTCTGGAACATCTAAGGTCGGGCTAAGTCGACAGTCGGTAAGTTTGCGCTTCGGGTAGTTGTGGTAGAGCGCGTCAAATCCACAAGCAAGTTGCTTTGAAGTAAAACAACGCAGGATCCGAGCTTGGTGTTCACCCACAATGCGAATGCGCGTTGTTAACGCGTGCTTTGTTGGTGAGAGTGAAAGTGACACGCTTTGTCTCGGTTGCTCCGTTGTGTGGATCGAGATCTCTCGCGCTCACAATGTCTGTGTTGCAAGTCCCGGATGTCGCAGTGCGTTTCGCACTGCAGTGGCAGTTTGTCTTGTAGGAATAATTCGTTTCTTGTGTGGCGCGTTCAGACTCCGTGGCGACCGCTAACAAGAATGATGTCGCCAAACTTCTCAGTCTTAGGGAGATTGGAGTACCACATAGAAGCCATGACTCTGGTGCAAAGATAATCCATTCCAAGCTCTTTTTCCGTTCAGTGTTTGCTGGCTCTACGCGCGGTTGTGCACTGTATCGCGTTGTCACCGGTGCTGATGCGGGGTGAACGCTGTCGCAGCGGGTAAGGGATCTTTGCTATGAATGTGTTGTGCAAGCGTGTTTGCTGCACGCGGTGTGTGATTCTTAAGGAGCCCTGTGGTGGGCTCGAGCGGTTGTTGGTGAGTGAATGGTTGAAGGCTGAGCGCCGGCGACGGTCGGGAGATCAGAGGGTGTCGCAGTGCGTCATGAACGCCCAATGTAGCACGTGACTTGACTCATGCCGGAAGGAGCTTCCCCGCGGCTCAAATGATTGGCCTTCCGATTGCACCTTCCGTTTGCGCGGCCATTAATTATAACATTCCTCCATCCACAAATGCACCGAGACAACTTGTGATTGTGAAACACTCCGACCCCTCTTACTCCGCGACTTGCTATTACGGTCGGTCCGTGTGTGACGCGAATACGATCAAATCATTTCCGCCTCCTTCTGCACTCACAGAGACGCGCAACATGGCAGCTGAAAGATGAGCGAAGTCCTACAGAGGCATAGTATCCTCTGTCCAGGTTCCATCTTTGAATGCATGACTGTGTCGACAGGCAACACTTTGAGTAACCAGAGAGTTTGAGGCTGAGGCCGCCTCTGCACGGATTTGAGCTGTCCTCTCATCTCAGCTGACGCGACGCTCGCCTGAGCATATTGCGACAAACGTGAAAAAGCATTGAAAATATCGGTAAATTAAATCCCTGCTATATCAATCTTTGAGATGACCGTCCCAGCAACACCAGCGTACTTGAAGCCAGGCAAAGAAAAGTTCACAATGGAGCCCACACGTACTTCTCGCATAACATCCCATTCTTCATCTGGTCAGGCCACTTTACTTGGCACTCCCAGCAGTGTCAGCTCAGAGATGACTCTGTCTCAATCTGAGGCGCATCATCGTGTACCTCAAAGCAGCCGCGACCTTTGAATCATCCTCGCGTAGCAGGACAGTCAGCTGCGCATCCTATCGAAGACCATGTCTCAAGGCTTCAAAGTCATGATTTACTTGCTCACATTGCTAACTAACTGCGCGTGGACCCAGGTATATTATTGCGATTCCTGGATGGATATGGACTTGCTCCTGTTATGGCATATACGTTCTACCATTTTCGCCACTGTAGTAAGCAAATATTTAATCATGTACCAGAGAACAGAGTCAAACGAGTCACCCACCATCATAACCAAGAGGAGGATAAGGTCATATGTACCAAAAATACCATCAATGTCATAAAAAGAATGCGTAGACTGTACACTATACGCAAAACAGGATATATGCAAAACACACTGAACCCCAACAGTGAGCGTACGACCATGGGTCATTCCGCCCAGGGAGACCCATTCACATCACCATCCTATTATCCAGATGACCGGACGCCGATATACACAAAGCCCATACATCCATCATTCAGTCATCGATCCCCGTACTTTCCATCTACGCCGTAGAAGCCGTGGAAGCATTCCTAATTCCCCAAACGCGTCCAGTCCGATTTTTCAAGATGCCAGGCCAAAGGTTCTACTCCTGGCCTTTTGTGCCGCCCATGCGCTCGATGTTGGACAAGAGCCTGCTCTTGCCTGCACCGCTCTGACTCCTGCTAAGTGCCGACTCGCCGGCCGCTTTGAAGCCGAAGCCACCGGGTGCGCGCATTCCGCTTGGCTTGGGTTTCGCGTCACCAGAGCGACTGCTAGAGAGCGAGGATCCGGGTCGCGATGCCGAGGAGCTGACTGAGCTGCCGCCTGCTAGGAAACCCGTGTTACGCATTGCCTGCTCGGGCGCTGGTTGCTGTCTTGTTGGCTTAGAGGTTGGTCGGGGCTCAAGGGGAGGCTGTGCGGGAGCTGCTTGACTGCGGCGGAAATCTTCTTGTTGCATTGACTCCATCTTCTCGCCACAGAGGACGAGCATCTGTTCGGCGGCTGCAACAAGCTCGCCCTTCTCGACGCGCTCTGCCTCAAGGTCTTCGAGAAGATTTTGTTGCGATTTGCGAAGAGAGTGCAGTTCGGACTGAAGACCTGCGAGCTTGGCTTTCAAGCTCTCGATTTCGGAACGCTGGACTTCGAGGCTGCGGACATCTTCCGGATTAGAGACCGATCCTGCGGCTACGTTCTTCGCGCATGTCTCGCAGGGGCCGTTGGACTTTGATCCGAATTCTTCGAATTTACTGAATGTGTCGTCGCGCTTGTCTTCTGCGTCGCCGATTTGTCGTTCCAGTTTGGTGATCTGTACCCGGAGCTCCTTGCAGCGCTCGTCGGCCTTCTTCTGGTAGTTGTCCTTCAGCGCCTTGATCTTCTTTTCATGCTTTGCCTTGTAGGCAGCGTGGAGATCGCGAGCTACTTCGTTGACCTTCTCAGCGATAGCAGACTGGCACTCCATTTCTGAGTATATCTTCTTGTTCTCGTCCTCATCGTTGTTGATGAAGGTTGTCATGTCGACATTCTTGCTCTCAGCCTCGATGAGTCTAGTCTCCAGCTCTGTAGAGCGGTTCTCCGCATCTTCAGTGCGCTTCTCAGCTTCAGCTAAGCGTGCATAAAGTTGGTCCCGCTCCTCGTCGTTGCGTGCAAGCTCAGACTGTACATCTTGAAGGATAGTCTGCACTTCCTCGCCTTTCTTCTTCCAGTCTTCCATCTGGGCCTCAGCATACTCACGTGCGGATCGCTCGTCACGCACAGTCTCCTGTGCTTCACCAACGCGGCGCTCAGCATCTGAGATGGCCCTAGATAGCGACTCAACTTCAGCTTCTTTTCCTGATAGACTGGCGGTTAAGGAAGAGATCTGGGATTGGAACTGAGATTTGGCCGACTCCATCTCTCGAATAGTCACAGTAGGGAGCGACCGTGGTGTGGGTGGTGGAGGTAGTTCAAAATCGAGAAGGTTCAACAGCGGTCGGTTCTGGCTGGGTGTACCTGGAATGTAGCCGCCCTTGGCTGGCGACCGCTTGTTCTGGTAGTACGAACGGAGGTTCGGTTCTGTGGACGATTTGCCGTTGCCTTGCGAAGGAGTACCATTTCGTGATGCCCCAAAACACTCCATCTGGGCTGTGAAGTCGAGGAGCAAGTTTGTGGTATCGTTCTCCTTGTATGAGCGACGAGGAGTAGGCGATGGTGTGCGTTCCGATCGACGAACTGTAGAAGGGGTCATTTGTACGCGCGCTCGTGGCGTCGCCTAGAGACGCGTCAGTACCATGTTGTCACGCGCGGTTGCCCTCACTTACATCTCCCCTCTTTGTGGGGCTCTTCCTGAACGATGCGAACTTGGTCATGTCAAGACCTGGCATCTCGGAGAAGTCGCTGAAGCGGGTATCGTCGAAGTCCGGTGTTGTAGCATCTGGGTTGAAGTCTGTGATGTCGGCCTCCATGTTCACCTCGTATTGGTTTTCGTGCGACTTGCGTCTCTTATGACTTCGGCCCACGTCTGCATCCTCGATGAACCTGTTCGCGGCAACGGTGAGCCCCTCGTTATCGCGCAGCTCAGCGCCGGTCCTTGAAGGCGTTTGCGACGGCGACGGACGCTTCGAGGGTGTGGGCGCCAAGTCAATGGCAGCGCCGAGCGATGGCGCGCGTGGTGTCGCCTCTATGTCGAAATCAGAGGGGACGGAGGAGAGAACGGAGGATTTAGACGGCGAGCGGCTCTTGCGTGTGCGATCACTCCTTGAAGATCCAGGGCGCTCCTCGGCAGTGTATGATTTGGCAGGCGACTTGGCCGGAGAGCCTCGTATGGTGCTTGCGCGGCTTCCGTTTGGAGTTTGTACCGCTGCGGCTTCGAAATCGTCGGCCATGTGTTGCTTGGATGGCGAGCTCTTTAACGTGCTTGCGCGGCTCCTGTTGGGTGTCTGCACTACGGCATCCTCAAAGTCCTCGAGCAAATTCTTAACCGGCGACTTCTTCAGCGGACTGCTGCGCTCCTTCAACCCATTCTTCTTCCCAGACTCAACCTTGAACGCCGACTGTGGCACGCTTTCGTCGTCGAAATCAATGAGTTGTCCCTTCAATGGTGTCGCCGCAACACTGGGCGCGACGTTCTCTTGGTTGTCGTGCTCAACGTTCTCCAGGAACGGGCTGGAAGGGCCCTCGTCGTAGATATCGAGGTCGTCCTCATACTGCATGGCATTCGAGCTGGCGTTTACTTTCTCTGGGGAAAGCGTCGACATGGGTTCCGCCATGGTTCGTGAAGTCCAAAAACGCGTCAATGCTGTGAGGTCAGTGTGGAAGTTCGGAGGCGCGAGGATCGTGTTGATGTTGATGTGTTTTGGTTTAGCCGCTTTAGGGAAGCGCGGTTGCTAGGCTTATTTTCCTGTTCGGCGTTTCAGACACCATCATGTCGATCACAACACTGGCCACGCACGTCGTAACGAGAACTTTGAGCACAAGTCTACGATGTGAATATGTACGGTTATACAAAACGTCCTGCGCCTGCTTCTAGCTGTTGTTCCACTGCACGTGTGTACAATTAATGCTACGCTAAAGTCTACAATTGGTGAATCGCACTCCGCATGGCCGCAGCAAGTCGCTGATAATCTTTCAACAGCTCCTCAACCTCTTTTAGCTTGAGATCTTGCGCGTCCTTTGCTTCTAAGAACTTCTTGAGTGGCGGTGTTGTCTTTTTCATCTGCTCTAATGCAGCGATTGCTTTCGCTCCCTTTTCGTCCGCAACCGTCCCTTCGCTGCGAGTTGAGGGCTCTGGAGATGGTGCTGCCGGCGATTTGCTCAGCTCCGGCGTTGGTGATGGCAATGTCGGTGTGCTAGCGCTACTGACGGCTCGTCCAAAGCGAGGGAGAACATTGACGCTCCTAAAACTGTTCAATGGGTTGAAGCTGTTACCCAAGTTGCGGAGAGAGTCGACAGCAGACGGTGTCGTAGGTGCTGGATCAGCTTTCACAGCTGCTGGTGAAGGGGTGCTCTCCTCAACTCCCTTTGATGCAAATGCTACGCGTCGCGCGCTGTTGCTGCCTCCTGATCGTGCCGAGTCAACACTGCGGTCCCGTACTGGTCGCTTGCCAGCGAAGAGATCGCTCATTTTCGCACTGAGGTCTTGTCTGACAGGAGCGTCTTGACGATCGTCCTCGCTCGCGGCGCTAACACTGAGGTTATCATCATCGACCTGCAGGGCTCGTGTAGGGGAGCTGACAAGCTCTCGCACTTCTTCTAGTGTCTTCGGCAGCGCCGGTTGCTCTGACAAATTGTTGTTCGGATCTTGTTCACGGAGACCTCCAAAGAAGAACTTGAAGCTAGTGTCAAGTGTAGTGTTGATTCTACCTAGTGCTTGGTCCGCCGAGTCAAGGATCGAGTCACGGACAGCGTCTGAAGCTGATTCGATCCGGGTTGTCTGGGCCTGCACCAAGTTACTAAGTCGGCGCTGGATCTTCGTTGTCGTTGGACTTGAGGGCTCTTTGTGAGTTGCTTTTGAAGTTGGCGTTGCTGGTGTTTGTACGAGGTCGGGCGCATCAGATAACCCTAAGAGCATGGGAGTGACCTCTGTCTTTGGCGTCGATGGTCGTGAATTTGTCCTCTCAAGCGTGCTTCCCTCCTCGGCGCGTAGTGATGAAAGGTCTACTGTCTCCAGGAATGAGATAGCTGCCTCTAGATTGACCAGACAATATGCTGTCTCGCCGTCCATCCTGCTTGCACCGCGGAACCTTTGGATGAAATTCAGGTCGCTGATGACGTTGAGATACGCTGGCGGCAGAGTGATGAGGGCGTATATGAGGGTCGGTAAGATCTCGTCTGCTGATGATGTCGCTGGGAAGATCTTCGATAGGGCATCCACGATCGACTTGTGCGCCGCTGTTAGGTGCTGCACTTTTCCGAAAGGATACTTCTCGTGGTTCATCTTCATGATGTCCTGTCGAGCCGCAGACAGGAACTCGCGAATCTCAGGCTCCTTCTCCTTGGCCTTGTTCCGCTCCTCTTCAGTCATCTCTTCGCCAGTCATCAAGAGCTCCTTCAAGCCAATACCAACCAACGAAAGCGCCGCCGTTCGTGATCTGAGCTTATGGTCCCTCTCTTCATCATCAGTACTCCGGTGTCGCCAGATCCTGCCATACACCTTCTCGCAAACGGCTCGTTCAACGGCCTCCTCCAGCAATGCTCGTTTTGCTTCGAGGGATTTCCTGGCCTTCTTCCTGTCGGACATCTCAGATGCACTTAGCATCTGCTGTTCTGCAGTGGGGTCGCTATCCTTTCTTATCGAGCCTGCCCTGCTTGACGGTGCCGAGGCTTTGTTTGCCTGTGCTATGAACGTCTCGCTCGTCAACCGAGCCGACAAAGTTGCTATGTGTGTGTTGATCTTGGCCGAGGCCCGTGTGTAGAAGTCTTGGAAGAGGTCGGAAAGGCTGTCGGCGGTGGGCGGACTTGGGTGCACTTTGGCTGAGAGGGACTCGAGGAACCTGGAGAGGTCAGTATGCAGCACCAGGGTCGATTCTGCGAAGATGCTACCTCTCTGTCAAGCTCCGTATCTCAATAGGGAGCTCCTCAAAGACATCTGGAGCTTGCACCTGTGTTTCGAGCCCTTCCTCCTCCTCTTTCTTGGCAAAAACATCGCCGTCGACATTCTCGTCCTCCTCTGGCACCACGCTGGTCTTGAGTGGGTCTAGCATGTCGGGCACATGGGGTCCTTGTAACGTGCTCGCGCGACTGCGGGACAGCGTGCTCTTCGGCGCAGCGTCGAGGCGGGAGAAGGAGCGGGACGGATGCAGGTCTCTGGGGCGTCCAGAAGACATGATAGCTATGTACGGCAAAAGGGTAGGTTACAGCGAGTGCCGTGTGCCAGCATCGGAGTTGCGGTGCTGCTGAAACCAAATGTCGAGCTTGAACCCTGCACCACTGGGCAACGTCATGCGCCTGGGGCCGCGGCGGGGAGGACGTATGCCTGGAGAACTTCTATCGTCCCAAGTCACCTGGGAGCTGTGCAGTCTGCCCCTGGATGCGATACTTGCAGCGTGTAAGGTACGAGTGAGTGGATTGGTCTGTCCGCTCCAGAAATGAGCACGAGTCTGTGCCCTTGAATTGCGGTATCAGATGCGGAGACGGCGAACATGGACCTGCTATCGCTGCTAGGCCGCGTTCAGCAAGGCTGCATCGCGGCTGCATCCATCAGTGTTGCCCCGGAGCCGCTCTGTGACACGTGCGTGGGCCGGCGCTCCACTGGGGTCCTCGTGAACGGCGTCATCGAGGGCGACCGTCACGATCCACTTGAACAACAACAGCCCAAGCCGCTCCGATAAACCTCACATACACGCACAACATGCGACGACGACCTCTATGCACCTCTGCGTCACGTGTCACAGCTTCCCTGCTGCTGTCCTTCCTTGCCATTAGCAGCGCTGCGGAGGTGCCTCTACTCCCGCTCCCGCCGACATCGCCCCATGTGCACAACACCGAGAAGGACTTCACCCTCCGCCATATATACCACCATGGTACCTACAAGTACCCCGAGCTGCACCGCCGGCTCGATGTTCCGGAGAAGGCAGCAGTATACATGCTTGAACACGAGGACTCAGCCAATCGGGAACCGGTGCCTGCCTTACGCGCCAAGTCGGAGCTTATGAGCATCGAGAGGATGGTGCACAGGGACAGGGACACCATTGACGGCATTTTGGATTATGGCCGAATGAGAGGGAAGGCGGTTCAGCTGGCTGCCGAGGACTGGACCATCGACGAGCTGTCTGGGCCCAATGTGACCGACAGGGAGACAGTGCTCAGTTTCGCGCGCATGGCATCAAACGCCTACATATTAGAACCCGGCACGGGGGAGTGGGAGGATGTGGGAGGCGGTTTCAACTACACCGAAGACTTTGGCTGGGAGGCAGATGGCTTGCGAGGGCACATCTTCGCCGACACCGAGAACTCGACTATTGTTATAGGCCTAAAAGGCACATCGCCTGCTATGTTCGACGGCTCAGAAACGACTACGAACGACAAGATTAACGATAACCTGTTCTTCAGCTGCTGTTGTGGTCAGGGCGGCCAGTACCTTTGGCGGCAAGTCTGCGACTGTCAGACTGCAGCATACACTTGCAACTCGACCTGTCTCGTCACCGCTCTGCGAAAGAAGAATCGATATTACTATGCAGCCCAGGACCTGTACCACAATGTCACGGCGTTGTATCCGCATGCTGAAGTTTGGTTCGCCGGTCACTCACTTGGAGGCGCTGTCTCCTCGTTCCTATCGTTGACGTACGGTCATCCAACCGTCACCTTCGAGGCAGTCCCTGAGGCCATGCCAGCAGCCCGACTTGGCTTACCAACACCTCCCGGCCACCAAATAGGCTCGATGCAGCAACGCCAGATGACCGGCGGTTACCACTTCGGCCACACAGCAGATCCAGTCTTCATGGGCCAGTGCAACACAGCGACCAGCGTGTGCACAATCGGAGGGTATGCTATGCAAAGTGTATGCCATACCGGCAAGAAGTGCACGTACGATACTGTAAAGGACTTCGGCTGGCGTGTCGGTATCGGGACCCACAAGATCGCTGAAGTGATTCGCGATGTGATTCTGAAGTACGACCAGCCCGCCAAATGCGAACCCTACGTCAACTGCACAGACTGCTACCCATGGGAGTATTTCGAGAGCAACGGCACGGAGACAACTACTTCGTCCAAGTCCAAGCCAACGTCAACGTCAACCTCGACTCTTACACGCAGTACCCGCACGCGAACCGAGACATGCAAAACACCAGGTTGGTGGGGTTGTCTTGACGAGTCAACCACCGGCAGTACCACAACCACCTCCAAAACCACCTCAACATCATCAACCTCTACATGCAAGACGCCAGGCTGGTTCGGCTGCAAGGACAAGGACCCCTCAGAAGAGACATCCACCATCACTACCGTCCCCAGTCCTGCGCCCGCGCCTTCCATCACAACCACGCCGCACTCTCCAACCTCTTCCGCATCAACGTCATCGTGCATGTATCCCGGCTGGTTCGGCGGCTGTCTCGACGGCGACGACCCACCCGGCCACTCGCGCAGTTCGCACAAGACGAGCATACCAACACCGACTGCATCCACTACAACATGTACGGAAGAAGGCTGGTTTGGACTCATCTGCTATGACAAGACCAAGACGAAAACAAAGACAAAGGGGAAGACGACCGAGAAGGATACTGTAACCGAGAGGATGGAGATGTAGACTGTCCTTCCGTTGAACCGTTTTCATTTCTATGTTTGCAGGTTATCAGGGGTTGTTATGGGGATTGGGACGCATTATATCCAGGCGTTGGATTGCATGGGCGTTATGTAATTGAGCGTTTTTACTAGGGGTTAGGTATGATTAGTGCATATAAATTGCATTATACTGTTTTCGAGATCTTGATTGAGGCGTTGCTATGTGTGCGGCGTGTTGTGGGTGCTCGTGCGTTGTCATGGATGTCCATGCAGCGTGCTGGTTGTTTACCTCGTTTTTTGCGTTGTGATTTTGGCGCGTCTTTGAGGCTATCTTGGTATCATGAGTCTGGCTTACAAACGAAAGTATTATCTCTATTGCTTGAGAAAGAAAAACAAAAAAGAATGGGATGTAAATTAAGAATTAAATAGTCAATTCCATCAACTCTCAAAGGTGAAAACTTTTCTCCTTTAACCTAACTATCACAACCAAACTTTCGCTAGCATCAAGAACACAGATAAATCCTTTCCAACGCATAGTGCAAGTTAGAGTTTAGTCTACACTATTCCTATCCTGTGTACGCCTACGACACTAATATGCCCGTCAAGGCTGATTGAATATGCAATATGCCGTATCTGCTAGTGGTTTTTTCTCTAAACAATATCAGCGGTTACAGAAATCGGTGGGCTTGCTTCGACGTAAAACTGTCTCCCTCTCTACCTGCAGTAGCACCAGAACTAACACGACTGTCAAAGAGTCAACAGTGTTACCTTTGGGACATTATTATGGATGATGTTACGCATGTAGGTTTTCCCCTTGTACACCTTGCTGCTTTGCTAACCAACGTAGCAGTTTGACTCTATAACAATCTTACGGCCCTGTACTACCACATACGACCATAGGACGTTGAAAACAAGGCTTCCCGTTCGCTCAGCCCTATTTAAGCAACGTACCGGTGGATTAGTAGTTAGGTGGGTGACCACTAGCGAATACCCACTGTTGTATGTATTTTTGCCATTGTTGGTTTTTTGCTGCGCTTATCAGCAAAGTCTCCGACAACGTTTAGGGCCGTAAGGTCAGTGATGCATAATTTTTTCACGCAATGTTCTAATTATACGCCCCCCTGGCCGCTGGTTGGTTGACCTGACATTGAAGCGGGGGGAGTATGAACATACGGCTTGAGTATTGTCTACCGACAAGGTACGACATGACCAAATGATACCAATTGCCAGAAACAATAGATTGTCGATCTAAGACGCGCCAATGATCATGGTCGACCAAGACCCTGTCTAACAGAAAGTTGCACAGGAACTCTCTCAGAAGTCCTCCTTGTACTTTGCTTCTGTATGGGCAACCTGTTCGCCCTTGTACATGACAAAGTACTCGAGCGTGGTGTTATCTAGACGAATGCAGAAGTCGAAGAGTGCGCTTCTCCATTTCTGCCTTGTTGACTTGTCTTTGAAACTTCTTTCTGCCCACAACTTTGAGCGTTGTACTTTGTATTCGACCTTGCAGAGTACCTTGACGCCTGTCGCAACGATTAGCAACGCTAAATGACTCACACAATTGACTTACTAGGCTCTGCTCTTGTCGGCGGCACATCATCAGCGCAGTAGTACAGCGTACTTGAGAAATCCCATGTCTGGTCGTCAAGGAGCACGTCAAGGAAGCCTGCTTGTACGTCTTCTGTAAGGGCAACATGGAGCTCCCTCCCCTCTTCAACCCTTTCACCCTTCTTCAGTTTCCAAATCATCTGATTGTCAATTCGCCATTCCCCCTTTCGATCCACGAAGCCATCTTTGATTAGGTGACCTTTTGAATGGTCGAACGGTTGAGTACATTTAATACCGTAGCTGTATCGTGCAATACGCGATTTCACGGTTTTCTTGAGGGCTGGACTTCGCTGGGAATGCTCGAGACCCCACATAGTCGCGCCACGACAGATCGACGACCATCTAACTTCATCAGTAGGCATTCGCAGTGAAGTATCGGGGGGTCATATACCCTCCATTAGTCATCAAAAATTTGGTACCAGCTGTCTTGTATGCTTCATTGAGCCGCTTGTGTAGATAGCGGTTGGTGCCAAAGCCACCGACAAGCAAGATTGCCTACTCTGCTCAGTCAGTGATACAGCCTTCGAAAAGAGAGAAATGCTTATTTCGCTGACCTTGACAGTGTTGCCAGCATCGCTGACCTGATCTACTTGCTTCTCGACTAGACGCAAGATCTGACCTATAACATGGTCGAAGACGGTCTTAAGCGCTGAGCCGTCGCTGTGGTCAGCAGTACACATCAAGAAGGATCGGTTCACTGACGATTTTACTATGATCATTTCATCCTCTATGCCCACAGAAGGATCGTCTTTTACATCCTGCAGCTCTATCTTGAATTCTTGGTTATCGCCAGCGTAGGCTCTTTTTATGGACATTTCAAATTCGTTCATCATCTTCTGCTTAGATCGGGGTTTAAGTCGACTCCACTGCGACTCACCAACGATGGTTGTGATGTACTTTTCAAAACCTTGGTCAAGATAGACAGAGCCGCAAAGTCCACCTATGAATAGAGTCAGCATTGTAGTATGTGTCAAGCCGGGGTATAAAGACCATCGCCAACTGCGCACTCTTCCACTTGGAAAGGGTTAAGTGCGCAAATTTTGTAACTGATCTGATCGACAGTCCCGCCTCCAGCATCGCAGACTACGAAGCAATCTCCGACTCGTAACGCCTCACCTTCATCTTTCCTTTCCCGAAGAACTGCCAGTGCGGCAGCCTCTGGTTCGCTGACAAGAGAGACATTTTCTGGGATTCCAGCCTTTTTCGCAATCCTTAGAGTCCTACTTTTGGCTGCCTCTGACCAGATAGCTGGAACAGTCAGGACAGCCCTGACTGTATAGATCCACTCCCAATCATCTCCGCGCACTTTCCGTATATCGTCTTTTGCATACTGCCATACCAAAGAAAGATCGTCGGCGGCGACATCTTCTGGAGCTTTATTAAGTGCCTCAAGCTGCTGTAGCGTGCTCTTCACTTTATCTGAACCACGACCGACTTTGTTTTTCTCGTCGAGCAGAAGTTTGAACCAACTCAATGACTGCTCCCTGTGGTCGACATTGTATCCCCAGCGGGCCGGTTTCCAGTTCTGGTATGTGATCTTCGACGGCACCTTGTCTGATGTTGCGACAGCGATGGGATTTGGCCAGTCGTTGACTACGCGGATCGGCTTGTTTCCTGCATTAAAAGCCCAAGAAATCCCCGAATAGCTTTGTCGCGTCAACAGTTTTCTGACGTTTTAAGTCTGATCATGGATAAACTCACGTTGTGCCAAAATCTATGCCAACAACAATCTCAGATGCCAATATGGAAGACGAGTGTTTGTTGGACTACTGTGTGATCTCTATAGCGGGTTCAAAAGACGTGAGTACTTCTAGATCAACATAGCGGGGAAGTAGAAAGACCTCGTGAATGGCGAGCTTCAGCCTCGTCGGTCAACCATGCCAACATGGGTTTCACACAGCCCTCCCAAAGCCGTAGTGGTGTGTTTAGACAAGAGGTTTGCATATGCAATATCACTTTCATGCAAGGCTTCGATTTGGCATAGTGGCGTGGCGGCAGCTGGAACACTCGTCTTCTTCAGCCTTGTTGCAAGCGCAGTTCAGCTGACGCGCCAAGAAAGTCAGGGCCGTGGCTCGGTACAGTCCCGAAACAAGAGTACTTTAGTCATTGAGGGTTGCGGAAAATGTGTAAATCGATAATCTTGAGATTGCATTCACATTTGGCCACGTTCATCTCAAAACTTTTGATATCTCATCAAATGCGCATGGGCAAGAGTCTTGCCAGCGAGAAAACACAAAACTGATAGCCAAGATGAATGAGAAACATGACCCCGCTAGCATGATTGTGGTTATGGGTGTTACTGGGGCAGGCAAAAGCTACTTTGTAAACCAACTCGCCGGCAAATCAGTTGTTGAGGAAGGTGCCGACCTTGAGTCTTGTAAGTTGCTGTAGCATTGAAAATCTTGCGGCTCTGATGCTTTCTAGGTACAGAGAAATGCCAAATGGTACCTGTCAAGATTGGCGGCAGTACAGCGCTGTTGATTGACACGCCGGGGTTTGACGACACCACCCGTACAGATAGCGAGATCTTGACCGAGATCGCTTGTATTTTGTCTGCTTAGTATGCACTTGGCGTGCAGCTGAAAGGCATTATTTATATCCATTGAATTACAGATGTTTGGTACAATCGAACTGCAGTTGAAACTTTTGAGATTTTCAAGAAGATTTGCGGCCATGAAGCACTTAAAAATGTGCTGTTGGTTATGTCTTGATGGGATGGAATTGATGAGGCTAAGGGCGCAGACCGCGAACGGCAGCTGAAGGAAAAGTTCTGGGCGTACATGGTTGATCGTGGGTCAAACGTTAGCTGATTCTATGGCGATCGGGACTCCGCCATCAGCCTTGTAAGCTAACTTTTAGTTTGGGATAAAGTGGTGCTACAGCTGCAGAAAGAGCTGGTTGACGAGGGCAAGGATCTGAATGCTACAGTAGCTGGCTCATACGTGGACGATAATCTGGAAAAGCTAAAGCAGCAAGTCAAGGACGAGCTGGCTTTGATCGAGAAGCTCAAACAGGACCTTCTTGAGAACGATCGAGCCATGAAGCGGCAGGCTCGCTTGGATTGGGAGCAGGAGTTAGCAAGGCTTAGAGCACTCTAGAACCAACAGGTTAGTCTCTAGCGCCCCGTCGGTAGTGAGGTTTGTCAGGAGATCTAGCAAAAGAAGTCGGGGCTGTTATTAGGTCTGTTGTCAGGGCTAGCAAAGGTGGTTTCTTTTGTTCTATTAGCCATCAGCATACTGGCGACTTTTTGTGGATTATCTCCTGGCCTCACGGAGATTTTCACCGGATAGATGGCTGATACTGGGTCTAGTTGATGTATCTCTTTCTAGTAGATGAGTAGCTGTTATGTACACAGAATTGATCTTCACCGAAACAGCCTTATAGGCAGCCTTGGAATCATGACCGTAAGCATTATATACACACTTACGCTAGAGCCTGCCTGTGATATGACCTGCATCGGGTAGGGTTGGAACTTAATTCCGATGATTCTGGTGCCTTCTTCAAAAGTTAATAATTAAATCGCGCAATGCAAGTTGACCTGGGCGAAGTCCAGACGTTTTAGCCCTGTGGTATTTTACAAGGCTAAACCCTATTGTGCAGGCTCGCTTCTCCACATCTCTTATTTAGTAGCCTAAGAGCTGTCTCCACATACCTGATAGAGCTTTCTGATTGTTTTTATATAGTACTACACATGTAGGCCTGACACAAGCAAGCTGGGGCAAGCGAACTTAGGCCTTCTAGCTGAGAGCTAGGCTACCTTTGAACGTGCGTCTATTATCCTGAAGAGCATGTACACTTGTATATTATCAAGCTATTTCTAGTTCTACTAGTAATGCCCTTGTAGATAGTAGCTGCATAGTTGCAGTAGCCGTGTAAGTGACAACTGTCACAAAGCAAGCCTGGTGACGGTCTGTAACATTGTGTTTAGCCTACTCCCGGCACCCTTTTTATCCTCATTCTATCTCCCTCAAAGGGATAGACATGGCAGGATCCGAGAGTTCTTAAGCGCGGCTATCGACAGAGAAGCAATTACGTCCAAAAGCTCCAGCTCTTGCTCCATCAAATACGCATCAGGGGCAGTTCCAAGGCTCTTTGCCAGGACCTTCGCCCCGACCCTCTTAACAGGCACAACCTCCTGCCTCATTACCGCCAGGGCATCCACCTCATGGTCCTCCACCTTAGGGTCGTGGCTATAGAGCCCACGAAGTCGCACCTGTAGATAACTATAAACGTGAGGTCGCGAGCGTCTATTGAAAGACTTATGCTAACATCACAGCAGCCCTAGCTCGCATATATTCTGAATAATACTTAGGAGAGCAACATTATACAGACTATCTGGCTTACGGACCCCATTCTCGTCATAGAAATGGCAAACTTTCCAAGAAAGAGCGAGGTGATCCCACTTATGACCGCGGAGTCGTAGATGTTGGGCGTATAGGTAGTAAATTCAAGAAAATGTTCCAAGTCGAAGAACGAGGCGATTTATGACCTGACATGTCTTCCAAGCAGAGACATTACTGAAACGAAGAAGAACGCCTGAGAGAGGATAGGAACTACTATAGGGACAAGTTTGAGGCGGTTGAACTAATAGTGATTCAGCACCAGGAAGAAAATCGTAGATTGCGGGCGGACTTCAACCAAGAGCGGGACCGCGTTGAGCGAGCCGTACGCTTAGCAGATCATATGCAGTCGACCATGGAAAACAGGGAGTACTTTCTTGGTGAGCAGGCAAGCGACGATGATGTGTGCACAATGTTCATCACACTCATGAACGAAATCAAGAAAAGGTTGCAAGCCTTCAGCAATGGTAATGTGAGAACTTTACGGGAAGAGCGATTCTAGGACTATTAGAGGGTTACTCCCATGTACATCACGTTTCGTGATCTGGAGGATACCACGGTAAACAAGAAACAGAAACGCTTCGTTGTCCGGGGATGGACAGGATACGTTATGTGCATAAGACTGTTCCGCAACCTCGAAGGCCCAGCAGGAGGTCTCGCAGAGAATGCATGGTTAGTGAAACCAATTGCAGACAGTTTTCGGTTCCTGGAAGATCGTCTACTGCTTGCGGGTTAGTACCCTCGAAATTCTGCGCTACATTTACTAATACCGAGGAATAGATCGCCGATTAGTGCCATACAAGTCCTTTAACGACTGCGAGCTTTCACTGCTGAGCTTCTGGGGAAAGCAGTACACATCCAAGATGGAGGGCCCGTTAGCCAGGTGCCAACTCTAGTCGGGCTTGCGGTATCGGAGGTGATGGATGCTATAAGGGCGTGGTACAAGGGAGGGACGCCAGAAAGCATGAAAGTTGACGAGGATAAGCTGTACGCAATTTTTACCGGTGCTGTGCAATTGGCACAGGTTCTTCGTCGTCAACGAGCTCTTTGGAGTGTCTGTCTCCCTTGGGCACCAGGAGGGGTTGGGACGGTTCCACCGTTGAGATTCAATCCCACCTGCATGGAAGATGAGAGAAATAATGACAAGGTCGGTGTGGAAGAGCTTAAAACGCGATTCGTTGAGTTTATTGTAACACCTGCACTCTACAAACGTGGGACTATGAATGGCAAGTGATTTGACAAAGAGGAGGCTAGATGTAGAGCTGCGGTTGTTATAACTGGGCTCAACTGACCCGAGGGTACGTTATAGAATGCTCTGTGTATGGAGATTGATAGAAAAGCAGCTTTGCAGCTGTTTAAACAAATCAAATCCAAAGTCCGTTCCATGATAAATACATAAAAGATCTTAGTCTCGCTAGTTTGATATAAAAGGTCTCGAAACCAGCGCAAAAAGTCGCCCTACACTTTGCCTTACTGGGGTAAGGTTAAGTTATGCATGTGGCGAGAGGTGCCGAAACTTTGAAATGATACAAGCGTGTTGATTGTAACGATCATCAACAATTTCTTCGAAGCCTTGGTTCTGGCCAGTATCTTCTACAACCTCTGAGAAACCACATTATCATTTTTATCACCGCGGTGCAGTGGCATTTATGGTGGTGCTGTTGGACGAATTTAGGTCCATGATTGAGATTATTTCTCTCTACGCCAAACGGAACGTTGTTGAAAAGCATAGTAGCTATGAAATATATCACTCAAGCGCCAAGTCCATCGCGTCTATGGTCATGGATCTTCCGAGCACGCTTGTAAACGCGCTGTGGATGAATCTTAACTTTGTTCTTCATGGCCAACCTTCGACGCGAACCAGGGCCTTCGTTTTCTTCGTCCTAGTCTCCTTAACGATTGATTTAGCGGTAAGTAGCTGATAATTTGCTTTGCAATGTTCAAACTAACAAGATCATACAGATGAGTGCGTACTTCCGTTTCTTCGCTCCCATTTCGAAGACGATATCGGAAGCAACTGCGCCACTTTCCGATAATCCTTCTTATCCTCGTAATCTATACCGGGGTTTTCCTTCCAGTTCCATACCTACGTGGATGAGTATCCTGGACTTGTTGGCTGAGCCCGATCCTTTCGGGATTCGAGTCGAGCATGGTCAATGAGTTTCATGGCAGGGAGCTTGAGTGTTCAACTTTCGTCTCATCAGATCCCTCCTACCTAAACGTCACCGCTAATATGTGAGCAAGTGTTAATCAAGTGTTGGTTGCTGGTTGGAATACAGTAAGCGACATCACATACATAGTTTCCAACTTTTCCTACGAGTATAGCCGAAATTGGCGCAACTTCGGAATCATCCTTGGTATGACAATATGAAATCCATACCAGGAATGACTATGCCCTACCTAATACTAGTACCTACCCAAATTTTTTAACATCTTCAATGTGATCATTACATATTGTTGAGACTACATAAGTATTACGAGTACCTTGCTAACAAACGGACGTTTGATTTCTGTTCCCTGATGGAAAATCACGACACTGATACATAACTAAACTACTCAAATTCTATTAACTCTTTAGGAAAAGATCTTTTTTTATTTAGCTACTTATTCTGAAGCTACTGCTGAAATTGAAAATACAGGTAAGTCTCCACCAACCCATAGTAAAAAGTCAGGATTGAATCTTCTACGCTACAGTATATCCTGCAAACGTTTACCACACTGGCTTACTCTTTAAGGCTGATAATATATGCAGTTTGCCGTAGCTGCCCAGTGTTGGTGTCCAAGTACATGAACGTGTCGGCGATCACCACCGGCAACCACGGGAGCATGGCGCGATCCTACGGGGCATATTTTGGCGTTGTCCTAACTGCCAATTCAAGTGTTTAGTGTCGATCCTATCGCACATGGAAGCATCTTGCGCAATCGCCGGGTGTTCCTTGTCCGATGCGTATGGGATGGGTTTCTACTATTATCTCGCATTGGAAGACTTAACCGGAGAAAACGCGGTTTTCGAAGACATGCGGTCTCGACCCAGCTTATCATGCATGTTACTCTATCGTCGGTCCGATGTGCTAGAGCCGCGCCGCCTTTGTCTGATGTTGGATCCAGCCTGCGAATCAACTCAATCCTCCAACAATTATCTTATGGTTTGATTCAAGCAAAGAACAAGCACATCTTGGATCCTTGAACAACATCAAGCACCTGTTATGGAAGAAGTTAATTGGACATATCGTTTCACGAAAATGACAGCCAAGACCGCGGGAACTGTGCCACCGCTTTGACAATATGTTCATGCAACCTTTTGTAGCTAGTCAGATAGCCCTGACACCCGGCTAGCCCAATTTGTAAATTGGCCCTGCATGCCTTGAACCTCCCAGAAAGTACTGTGCTGTTGCATTGCTGACAACCAACTCACTGGCGTGTAGAGTATATCATACGACCAAAGATGACTACCACCAGCCTTGATGAGCTAGTACAGTAGCCTCAGCACATTGTGTGATTTACTACCTGCCCTTCATCCGCCATTCTTGATGCAGACAGCAACCTACCCAGGACATCGCTTCAAACCCAAATTGTTGAGTCGAGTGACTCGCAACAATATGCCCTTTTTTTTCGACAGCCGAAGAAAGCTTGTTCCGACTAAATCCAGCCCAATTCGACTTCAATGTGGAATTTGAGCAGCTTTTCTTTTCTGTCATCCCTTCGGCCGTGTTCATTTTTGCCTCACTATGGCGAATGGGCACCCAGTTCCGGAAACCTACGGTGGTTGAATGCCCCTGTGCATCGCCTCACAATCAAATTAGTCTGTTCACACATCTATCTTAGTATTTTCCTCTTCCTAATAACAAGCTGCTCAGGGCGCAATTTTGGTCTATACTGGACTCGAATCTTCACTTGTCATTCTCATGACCGTGGGCTCATTCCACGCCACTCGTTTGTTCGCAGCGGCTTCCATATTAAAACTTATCGCAGCGTCAGCGATGGTTTTCGTAAGCTTTCTGGATCATAGCAAAAGCCGAAAGCCATCGGTCCTGCTTAATAGCTACATTGTGCTGACGCTGCTCCTGGATGCAGCGCAAGCCAGAACGCTGTTTTTGTTATCCCAAAAAAAGCTCGAAATTGCTTGGCGCAGCATCTTCGTTGCCGCCCTCAGTCTGAAATGTGGCATCCTATATCTGGAATCACAATGGAAGTCAAGATGGATCCAGTGGGAAGAGAAGGAGCACAGTCCTGTGGAGACTAGCGGTATACTCTCACTTGGAGTTTTCTTCTGGCTCAACCTGATTTTTCTGAGGGGTTACTCGCAGATTTTGACAATCAAAGACCTTTTTCCTCTCGACATTGAGATGCAGGGCCAGTTGCTCCACCAGAAATTTCGAAAACGAGTTGGTTATGCTCAATCAAGAAGAGCCAAAGTTGAGCCCCTACCAGCGTTAGTCTACACACTCAAAGGACCTCTACTACTTCCCGTTCTTCCAAGGCTAGCACAGCTTGGTTTCCACATATGCCAGGCTTTCTTTATCGAAAAACTGGTGGAGCACTTGGGCCGGCTGAAAGGTGTCGAAGCAAATGCCGGCTACGGCTTTATTGGCGCGAGTGTGCTTATTTATTCGGGTATAGCCATCTCCACCGCTCTCTGTTGGTAGGTCAAATTACTTTACCGCTGTCTAGCCTTATCGGACGTTTATTGAGTTTTAAGGTACTTTCATCATAGAACTCGTATCATGGTGAGAGCAATCCTGGTCACTGAGATCTACGAAAAGGCAACAACGGTTCGTGTTAGAGCTGGCGATACCAGCGCTGCTGTTACTTTGATGAGCACAGACGTTGAGCGAATCACTTACGGCATGAGGACCATACACGAGGTTTGGGCTTGTATTCTCCAAGCTGCTATTGCTGGTTATATGGCATACCGTCATCTTCTGCATGGCGTGTTTGGAATATCTCCTGAAATTTACTGGAAAAGCGCAGAAAGCTTGGATGTCGCAAGTCCAGAAGCGAGTCGGCATGACTGCAGCACTAATCGCCAGCATGAGGAATCGAAGATATCCGGACTATCAACTGCAGTCAGCGAGCTTATACAGCAGCTTCGGGCTGAAGAACTGAAAGCCGGATCAACGTTCCGAAAAATCACTATTCTGACCGCCCTGTTCGGATTCGTTCCATTTTTCCTGAGTCCAGCTTTGACGCTTGCATTCGCTCAGAGACAGCTGGATGCCACTAGAATATTATCCAGTCTATCGTGGCTTTTTCTGTTGACAACCCCTCTCGGACAGATCTTCCAGTCTATACCCCAGATCCTTGCTGGTGTGGTGTGCATTGATTGCATACAGACTTTCTTGGAGTCTGAAAGCACCGTCGATTACCGCGAGCCTTCCAACGCCAGTCACGATAGCTTAGAGAAAGCACTGGTCGTTGATAAACCAAAATCAAGGGTGGGAAGTCTATTTACCATAAGAGATTGCGAGTTTGGCTGGAACCGTATGAGCCCGTACTCAGAGACATCAACATCGAGAATCCAAAAGCTTTCGCTCAACATGGTTGTTGGTTCTGTCGAATCAGGGAAGCCGACCTTCTGCAAAGCTCTGCTAGGTGAACTTGTGTTGAGCAAGAGCAGTGTAGAGCTCGGAGCAAAGATTCATCGCATCGGATATTGTGAGCAAGTTGCATTCCTCTCCAATGGATCCATCCGTGAGAATATCGTTGGTCATTCGCTGTTTGACCCCAAAAGATACACTGAGATTATGGATGCAACGGGTTTGAGTGTGGACCTTAAATTGCTGCCAAATTCAGACAAGACCATCATCGGATCTGATGGTATCACACTTTCTGGAGTTCAAAAGCAACATGTGTCGCTTGCGTGAGCTTTGTATCTTCAATCTGACCTACTTGTGCTTGACGATAGTTTTAGCGGTTTGGACGCGGATACCGAGAAGCATGTCTTTCACAAAGTGTTTGGTCCGCTACCCATTTCTCGGAGTGCTGCTTTATGTTTTGTCAAGATATTATCTATGTACTTCTAGACAAGTTATACTGCTTGACCTGGAAGCGAAATTGCCACTATAGTGAGTCCACATACGACCGAGCTGTCGGACACTCTGTACTCACACACGATCACAGCACACACTTCATTGATACGCTAAAGGGCATCGCTACATTCAGAGCTTTTGGTAAGTTTGTACAAAATGGGACAGACCATCTGTAGTCCCACAAACGATCTACTACATTACCACGCCCTATGGCTGATCAGAATACTTGCTGATGTACACGCAACGCAGGCTTTCTCTCCGAAGAGTTAAAGAAAAACGTCAGATTCATCGACACGAGCCAACGGCCTGCCTATTTCCTTCTGATGATTCAATCGTAGTTAAATTTCGCTCTCGATGTCGTGGTCATGATTATGGCAGCAGTACTCACTACACTCGCTGTGCGACTACAATCTAATACTGGCATTGCCGGCGCATCCTTGGTCTCACTCACGCAATTCGGCGAGAGCCTATCGGGCATCGTCATATTCTATACACAGCTTGAGACTTTACTAGGCGCGATTGGAAGATTGAAGAATTTCGAGCAGACGGCAACGCCAGAGGATAATGAGCATGAGAATATCGTTCCTGACGAGTACTGGCCGCACAGCGATCAGAGCGAGTTCAAAGGCGTATCCGCAAGCTATAAGTGAGTTAGAACCTCTCTAGTCATGAATTGTTTAGAAAACCGGGCTCAACCATGTTTAGTAAGCATGAGAAGTCAGGAGAAGAGCTTGAATTGGAAGAAGAGCTTGACTTTGCGATCAAAAATGGTAAATTCGATATCCAGTCGGGAGAATAGGTTGCCATCTGTGGACGCACCGGAAGCGCCAAGTCTTATTGCTCTTCTTCTCAGACTCCTCGACCCAACGCCCCTCACGAAAGCGAATATTGTAATCGACGGCCAAGCGCTTCAGCACATCGACCGTACGACTCTTCGCCAGCGTCTCATTACTATTCCACAAGAGCCTGTCTTTCTGCCCGACGGAAATCTTTCTTCTCCAACATCGACCCATTTCAGGTGTCTATGCCTGCCTAATGCCGGAGCGTCCTTGAAGCTGTGAAACTGTGGCATTTCGTTGATCAGCGAGGCGGTCTGGAAGCAGGCATGAGTACCAGTACCTCGAGCGCGGGCCAGCGCCAACTTTTGTCTCTTAGTCGCGCCTTACTATGCCGTCGCGTACTGGCTCGAAGTCGCAGCAGCATCTTCCCGTATTCAGAAAGTGGCGTTCTCCTTCTTGACGAAGTGAGCTCAAGCGTAGACCATGAGACCGAACGCCTGATGCAAGACGTCATCAGCACAGAATTTGAACACTACACCATCGTAGCGGTGAGTGAGCCACCGTTTGGGCATGGTCATGGATAAAGGGGAAAATGTGGAGGTTGTTAGCAGAGCAGGATGGGTCAAAATTTCGAACTTTAGCAGAGGCTGCTGCTGGGTAATTACTGCTGAGACCACGTGTTTTAATATGGAAAGAGTATTTACTAAATGGAGAGCTGCCTAGATACGTAGCAACATACTCATATTTCATAGTGTCTCTCAGTATGAGGACAAGGATCTGTCTATTGCGCGTTTGTTGCGCTCGGAGTGCTTTCTCCAAGGGGTTTTTTAGCTCTGCGTTTCTGAGCCTAATGCCCAGCCTCGCGTGTATGTAACTTTGCCAGTTCTGCTCCGAGCCTGTTGCGTCTGTGGCATCGCTGGGGTCATCGTCACGACTAATGCGATGTCAGCATATGATCTGCTCAAAGTAAAGACATCTCGTGGGACTTTTATCGTGCCTCTTGCGATTAGCGTACAATAAGTTGTTCCTGAGGTACCGTCACTTTCGACATTTCCTTGTCCTTGGGTGCCAATACCTCCCTCTACCCAGCAAGCAGGGGGAAACTCGTCGCAAGAGTACATTCAACCATATCGCTGTAGAGCTTCAGCGAGCGGGCTACCCCTCCCATCGGCAACCTCTTGGCTGGGTTCTACGGGCAGGGGAAGTTTGCGTCTGAGTCATAGCTCAGACTGTCCATGGATGGTGTAAAGGGGCGGTACGAGTAAAGGTCGATCCGGCTCTGGACATCTATACCTACATTAGCAAGCTTCTCGTTCAGTCGATCGGGGTAATCGCCAATGAAGCTAACAAACGTACCTTGGATTAGCCCAGGTGCCTTTCCACGTTTTTGAACATTGACTGGCACGCCTTAAAAATTGTGGACCCTTATTATTTTATTCCGGAATACGAAATCTCTGTCCGCTGTCGTAAGTGAAGACATCTGGTTGTTTCCCAGTCCCCTGTGATTCCGATGCGTCTGCTTCCCACTGCCGCACGTTGTTGCATATGGCAGGCATCTTATGGCAGTTTTATCTAGATCCCGTTTAGTTGCAAGTCTTCGTCAGTTGCTAACAGCATAGGCTCACTCGAACACAACCCATGGGAATCGTTAGCGAGAATGTAGCGATTTATTCGAATTTTGTTCAAAAAGGGTGTTCAAAGACCGCAGAACAGTCCAGGAGAGACGCATGAATTGAAACGGATGACAAATTACGTTCCTGACGCTGGAGAGAAATGACCGGCTGAAGTGGCTTTGTGTTCGTTCGTCGCCAGTGAGGCTTCGGCACATAAACGCCGTTCGTGTCCGGGGACCCTACCAAGTTCCATCTCTGAATGAACTGTGCCTGCACCAAACACTGCAATAGAGTAAAGAAAGAAAGCAGATAGTGATCGCCGTGGGCAAACTCGATAGTGCCATTTGTGGCTAACGAGAGGAAAACCGAAGAAGGTTCATGTATGCTTGAACAGTAGGGTACTGTGGAGATGACAGAGCTAGTTGATGAGCAAATTCATCCAATTTCAAGAAGTCAATACGCTACGTTAAGCGTTACCATGATCTGGGCCGCCAAGACAGAGCAGAGCGGAAATTGACGGTTTGAGAAGGAGGTCGCAAGGGAAGGCTCGTTCTGTGCAGAGGAACACCTTGTTGGTAGTAGTGAATCTATGCTACGGAACATCTTCTCATCGTATGCACAAAATAGTTTTGCAAGCCAGGTTGGGACTAGGTACACATCCGTCCTTGGCAGCATCCACTAGCTTAACTGTATCGCTGCTTCTGCCAGAACGCCTTGGTGGAAAGACCAGACTCGCCCTCGGCAAAAGTGAACAAGTTGACGAGTACGTGGCGCTCCCAACTGTTACCTCTGACTTCCTTAAAATAGTCTTTCAATTCTTGTTGGGGTTTCTGCTGGCCTTGTCCAGTAGCTTGGATATCTGCAGAACTATTACTAGCATCAGAGCTTATATATATGATCTTCTTGTACGCAGTGATGATTCGTTTGAACTTGTTCAGATGTTCATGAACTTGGGTCCCAAAATCTCCAACCGTAATTGGATTTCCGTCTTCATGTTCAATAACCAACATCGGGTACTCAAAGTCTTCCGAGACGATCCTGCAAGCTTGGGCTTCTGTGATATCCATACTGCTGATCTCCACTCGGCTCAGCGGCGGTCGAGAGAGTGATTGTGTTGCCATGGGATGTTCGAATAGTGGAGTGTGCATCTTTTGGCCGTGTTCGTTGGTTCCAGACACGATTTCGATATCCTGCAAATCTCCGAATATGTTCCAACGGAGACATGCCGGACGGTCTTGCCTAATGGACATGTTATTTGATACTGCAGTCGGAGTAATCGAGGCAAATTCGACACAGTGTTTGACTGCGGCGTGGTTCGTGAATCTACTTTTATATAAGGTGTGCTTACCAAGATTTTTGACCGCTTCCTGTTCGGGCACACCGAGCCACCAATGTGGGGTATTTTACTCGATTTTCAATCAAGTAAAGCGAATCCATCAAGGAAGGCTGTGCTAGCTAAGTGATTTCCACTAAGGATGAGGATAGAGCCCTGATAAATTTCCCGCTGTGTCGTCATAGCTTGGTGCCGCAAGGTGTAGCTTCGCGTTTGGACGGCGCCGCAAGAAATATTGATACGACTTCCCTCACATTCTAGGATTGATTCGTTACGCAGTGTATAGCTTGGCTCTTGGCAAATCTCTAGTACTTAGATATTTTCTGGCAGTTGGCCTTAAATATTCCTTCCGTCGCCCGGGAGTCAATTTCCGATCTGCTATAAGCCGAGATTTCAACGATGGATTCTGTTCACGAGCATGAATCAGCATTAATGAACCTGGGAGAGGAGTATGGCAATTTGTCGTCGTAGGTAAGATCACATTAAACCGACCTATCACTTGCTAACATAATCATTCACGCAATTTGAACGTCCGGTGTCTTGAGTATCTTTTCTCCTTGAACCAGTCAGTTTTAGTAGATTACGATGGAAAGCAAGTGCTTGGGAAGGTTGTGTTAGGTATTGGAACTTCGGTCGCCTCAGGCTCGCAATATCTCTCGAGTAGCACACACGCTGATGAGCGGGTTCAGTTCAACTGAGCGAGTGCAGTTAAAGATAGCTATTCCAGTGTGGCTCAGCAATTGGGCAGCTATTGTAGTGAGCTGCAAGAATCGGTTCCATGTTTACACTCCACTTTGCTGTATTGGTCAGTACGTCCCAGGTGGGTCGGTTCGTTGGTCAACGGGGGTTCAAGCGTAGGTCATAATACCCAAGAACCAGTAGGTCAAGTCCAAGTATTGTCCTATAAATATCTCGCGACGAAGTCATGTTTACCTGTGCTAGAAGAGCTGGTCAAATAGAGCTAGCTTGCCCGCAATAGGTAGGGCAATAACCCATCCTCCACGATTCGTATGAGGTCAGCGACACCGTGATTTCAACGATTTTGTAGTACCTTGTAAATAAGATAGTAAAGACGCATATATAATCCTTCAAATAAACTTAAGTAGCTTTAACTATGAGCACACTCTGTTTTGACTATTAAAATCCTCATTACGTTGCTATTCACTGCTGATGGGGTTGCTGACCTCGTCCAAATCGTGGAGGATGAATTATTGCCGCCCCTGTTGCCCGTTACTTTTGTGTACCAGGAGCTACATATGTGCCACAAATTGAACAACTATTTAATAAGGTCATATTGTCGGAACTATTTTCCAAGGTTGATTTTTATTGCACAAGCTAAAATTTGTGAACCCGTAGGCATTAATAGTATTATTACAGGATTCTTGCGGCTTGACCTACATCATATCAGTAAGACCCCGTAACATCAAAGTGCATACACCTGCAGTATAAAATTTGCAAGCATCCCTTACACACACTATTTTGCTGATGCCAAACGCGTTACAGCAGGAGCCCATCCTGTTCAAGTACAGAAATCCGTCGATCGCCATGCCATTCGCTGTCACCACGGGGTGTACAAATATCCCCCTGCTTGTTAATGTTGAAAGACTTACGTTGCCCGCGCAACGCTTGGTCGAGCAGTCTTGGTGACAAGAGACTTTGTAGGTGGGACTCAACTCGCATATTTGTCAACATTGTTTCCTGAATCGAACAATCCAACGAAGGACTTCGAATTACTACCGTCGTAGAAGTCAAATTGCTGATAGACGATCTTAGGGCAGCAAAAGTCCTTCGTTGGAGTTCCAGTACTACATTCGACATCGCGTGCCTATTTGAGAGGTGCGACCAAATAACCTGCGGACTCTTTGATTCCTTTACTGAAACCGTTAATCAGATGAAGCCACCTCGTTCCTTGTACTGTCTCGAAACCTTGAGCAACCTAGTAGAAGTGCTGCTCAACGGACTCGCCGTCTTCACCTTCTGTCCAAAGTTCGATGCCGAGATGGCTCAAACCGGGCGTGATGATCCCGAAGAATTGGTCAAAGAAGACCCTGGTATCCATTGGAATGTCATTGGGACTGATGTTCAGGAAGGGTGCTTTGGCCTCGAGTATATCCTTCTTGTGGGCCATGAATTGAGGCGAAAGATGATCGACAACGTCTCCCACTGTGACCACGCCACCATCCTTTCTGCGGACAACCACTGGCTTCGGCCGTTTATAGCCATCAGACTCCCATTCGTCTAGGATCACAACGCTAAGAGTGATATCTTTCAGGGGTACCTCGGAGGCTCGCTCTCCTGCGATTCGGTGGCCAACGAAAGGCTCAAGCTCGGCGCTTGAATCCTCTGAACTGGCATCGGCCACGCGAATGTCCGAGATGTCTTCGAAGACTGACCAACGAATACGAGCAAAGGCGGCGCTCATCGCCGTGGCCACATTGCTAGTAGTCATAGTGGGTGGGCCAGCAAAGAGATTGCGACAAAATCACGACAACTTAATGAAAGATGGTTGAGGGCTTAGGGTTGAGGGGAATGATGTGAATAAAAAGGTTCACGAGCCCCGTGTAAGGCACTACGATGAGCGACGCCGCTTGGATTAGCTATCTACTGGATACGGCAGTGCTGGAGTCCTTATTATTACAATATAAAAGTAATTTTCGAGAAGGCTTTCACATACGACCATAGGACGTTGAAAACAAGGCTTCCCGTTCGCTCAGCCCTATTTAAGCAACGTACCGGTGGATTAGTAGTTAGGTGGGTGACCACTAGCGAATACCCACTGTTGTATGTATTCCTTTTTGCTCCTGCTATCTGCATGTGCTGGTCTGGTGGTTCAAATGTAGATTCAGGGCAATTCCTTATTCCTGTGTCCAGAATTATGTCTCTTGTGCCGGGCATGGACCTGGATTCTAAAATCTTCAATTTTAGTTAGGCTTGACAGGCCGAGATCACAAAAGTGTGCTACCGCCCTACTAAAACAATTCATAGTAAGGTCTATATAAATAGACCCTTGTTCGACTAGTTAGAGCTTTAATTTTAGTAACATTTTACAGACTGAGGCTATATCTACCTAGTCAACCGAGAGAATAGAAACTTAGATATTGTTCCTCTATATATCTTCTAATTTATTGATCGTGAATGTTAGGTCTTATGAACAACTAAAATGCCCAGGTTGCTCCAGCACAGCTTGATGTACATCCAATGAGACATCATACCCGTCCTCGGTACTTCAACTCATGAGGACTGCCTTTGTGAATGCTTCTACTAATGCATCGCCGCTTAAGTGCCGTAGTGTGTTCAGGAGATTATGCTGCTGTTGGACGTCACTGAAGGAAGGTATGTCAATGCTTTCATTGGACTTGGTTGCAACACGGATGTTATCCTCGAGGCTCGCATCCAGGTACGTAACGGCGATATTTGAAAGCCGTTGCCACAAGCCGATCTCCAGAAGGATGCACCCCAAGGCATACATATCGAATTGCTTTCGATATCTTTCTCGTCGGACACCTCGCGCTTGTGGGTGTCTGTATAGATCGTTCCTAAGCTCTGTATGCGGAAGTTGGGTGAAAGCTGCGTCACTGGCAGTATCTGGTCGAGCATATTCGTAACCAACGAGATATGGAGCACGCTTCAGAAATTCGCCGGCACTGGCGCCGTTTCGGGCGAAGTAAATGATGTTGTCTGTCCTGAGGCTTTTATGCAACCACCCTGCGGTGTGGAGTTGCAGTACAACCCCAGCCAACTTCCTCGCTATGTCAAAGCGACAGCCGAGCGAAAGATGGCGTTCTTCGGCAATAAGATCAAATAATGACTTGACGGACCAACTCTCCTGTGTGGGATCATCTGGGAGCTCATGGACGAGCGCGTATAGTTCCCGATCCTCCCACGGTTGATAACCGATACAGAGCAGAGATTGACAACCTTTGCCAGCTGCGCTTACCAGCATTACAGCAAGGCATTGCACTTGTGATTTCATTTCCTTCCACAAGTTACGCTCAACAAACTTCCACTCCACGAGGACCGGTGTCTGATCATGTCTCGCCAGCTTCATACCCTCATAGGTCAGGGGTCTGTGCCGTGTGTAAGGACCAATCTTTTTGTACTTCAACTTTCTGATTGTCGACATATGGTCCTTGGTTTGCTTGGTTACCACGGTGTGGACCTCGTCCTCTCACAGGTAGGCTGCGATGATCAGACGAATTTGTTTCAGTGTCGCCGCTGCTTGCAATGCTTCGTTGCTCGGCAATGGAGACGACACTAAGAGCTGTTGTATCTGGTCTACTTCCGGCGCTGTCGACGATCGTGATAAGATATCACGCAGCAGAATCTCGAGAACGCGCGCTCGCTTCTGTCGATCAAGCGAATCGAGGAGGTGACATAGCCTTGCAACCAAATCGCTGATATCGCGGATGATGGCGTCAGCCTGGTCTCTACCCATGGTAGTCCAGCGCAGTCGGTTGAGCACGCTGTCGTTCTTTTAAACGGTCTGACTCTTTAAGGTCAGGATGGACTATCTGCACCCAGAACGATTCACTTATCTTGTGGCTCCCTTCACGTCTTCTTTCCTTGATGAACTTGCACATTTTTCAAACCGGGAGGTAATATTTCAACCCCAATAAGGCAAATTAGTTGCTCAAAATACGGCTCGAACGCAAATATGTATTTGGTTCGAAAGGTGTGAACCATGGAAGAAAATTATGATCAGGGTCTGAACCAGCGTTTGCATTCACTTCACTGTATTTAACTGCGCACAAATTCATCAGGCCAACGCTCACACTTTCAAGTAACACCAACTTTTCGAAAGAACCTTACCATCATGTCTACTCGTGCCCACCAGATTTCTGCTGAGAGCGCCGCATCCTATGACAGCGACCTCGCCACGGATGCGCAACTTGCTCGTCGCTTCGAAGCAGCCTTCGAAGACCGCGATAAAGAGGACGACAACAGTGAGGAGAACGACGAGAGCGATGAGGAAGACGAGGGTGAAGAATACGAGAGCGAGGAGGACGACAGTTCGTCAGCCTACACGACTTCGAAGGCTTCCACGGAGGTAGATGCCGATGCAATCGAGACGCTGCGCCGCAGCCTCAGCATCCGCTCCCAGATCACCACCACCTCCAGCTTCGCTGAGAGGATGGATAAGGCTAAGCTCACGCCGAGTGCGCCTTACAATGTCATCGGTCGTGGCTCTGCCGGTACAGTATTCGAGATTCCGGGCACTGAATTCGCCCTCAAGAAGGGTTCAGTCAAGCAATCGATTTGGGCAGACTGCCAGCAGACGAACCTGGCCTGCACCGCCGTCATGGAATGCAAGCGTTTTTTTGAAAAGCGCTTCCCCGGCATATCAGTTCCTCGAGTGCCACGAGTCCACGACTGGGTCAACGACGAGGACATGGGAAGTTGGTGGGGGAAGAACGAAGACCGATTTGTCAATATTGAACACGGCTTTGACGACAAGCAGCGCGGTCATCTCTTCTGTGTGCAACGCATTCTGCCCCTCCCAAAGAGCGCCTGCGAAGCCCTCATTTGTGCCTATTTCCCCAGAGATGAGGTGAAAGACGCGCTTGCGGATCCTCGCAACAGGGCCTGTCTTGTACGGCCTTATCTCGGACAACGCCGTTCTCACCGCGAGCTCATCAATCCACAATGTACTCTTGAGAACTTCCCAATGTATCTCGATCAGCTCCTCAGCATCGAGCTCGACCTCGCGCACTACACCGAAGAAATAGCTGTTGGACTTGCGATCGTTCACTGGCGAGCACAACTGGACGGAATGGACATGGAGTTCGTGATCGGCAGCGCAACCACCACGGGAGAGCTTCCCTCCGTCATGCCAAATTGGAGAGATCAAGCTCCGCTTGTGGCCGCTGCGGGAGATTTCTATCGCCGCACTACACATCTCTGGATGCTAGACTTCGACAAGGCTCTCCCCATCAACCTCTTCGAAGATTGGACCGCGTGCTGCAAGCAGATAGTCACAGCCGTCACCGCCAACGATCCTTACTTCCCCAATCCGGTCAGTCAGGGCCAGGAGGAGCGGACCATCTGGAAGATCTTCGAGAATGCGTATCTCAAGGCGGCAGGTCTCATCATCAACAACGACGGAGCCCTTGACAAAGAAGAGAAACGGTCGTCGGAGAAGCTGCTGAAGAAGTTCATCAAGGCTTGGAAGGTAAGGGCTCAAGAGCAGGCTGACAACGAGGATGGGGCCTTCATTTCCTTTGGTTGAGCAAAGACCTATTCAGTGTTCCCGACCATGGATTCCGCGGTACCCGGGCGATGAGTGTAGGTTCCAGGCGTAGTGGTACTCTCAGATTAGACTTCAGCCTCACAATGTCGTAGCCTCCAAATCTAAGTCTTCTTTGCCTCCTATCGTACCCCTGCAAAATATGGTGGCCTTAGGAGAGTTGAAGGGCAAGCGTTCATCTAAACTCCGATAATACGACTGTCGATGTCAAGTAACGTGGTTTGACACCGCATCGCTGAACTGAGCTGTTTGAGCGCGGTGAGTGAGGTCACAATGTAATCAGATCTATCCTTGCATATCTGAACTTTATCTGCTCTTGAGTTGACTAATTGGCGATGTCGTGTTGACTTCATGCCACCGTATATCATAATCAAAGGTGCTTGCCATGGATTTGCGCATACCGAAATTCTCCATAGAGGTCAAACAGTGTTACTTGATTTTAGATCTCCTGATATCCGACATGCTTGAAGACAGTGGTGTGCTTCGAATGTGTGATTAAGCAACTATAGTCTTCACCCACACATTCACCATTTGAGCTTGGCTGTTTAGATAACTTTGGATACTTCCGTTAACTCATAGAACACACACAAGTAAGGAATATCCGAAAGTTATATGATCGAAGCGACGTGGAGGTCTAATATTGGCAGTAGGTTGAGGAGTTTTAAGGCAACAGTCATGGGGAATAGCAGAAGCAATGGCCCGTTGCAGAACCTGTTTCCGACGTACTAGTGTCACATGTGATAGACACGACCTATTACATAAACTATGTACTTCGAGATGTCACGAGAGCTGGGCACTTAACTATTGCAGCATCGCTTCAAGCGGCCAACTAAGCGCACAAAAGCTAGTTGCTGGGAAACCTCGTTGTCTAGAGCCCCCCTCGCAAAAAGTTTGGACATTAGGTTGATACTCTGGATTAATCCTCCCAAATTTTTGCAAACGAGTTTTGATTGTACCTAACTTATAGTGCTCTCAAAAGTATGCGCCATTACATCTAGAAAGTTGTGAGCGTGATCAATGCCGGTTGTTCCCGAATACGCACCTCGAGGATTGACTTCCTTGATCTCTCCACTCAGTCTGCGAACAGAAGATGATGCTGTCCGGTCCAGGGTAGTCAATCATCAACTTGGCGTCTTCTGGCAGTGGGATATTGTCGTGTAAGTCCCCAGCCGCCTGTAAAATATCTTCTCGCAAGCCTAGTGCCCAAGGATGAACTACAGAGACAAAATCGTGAATTGTGACAAACTTCCCAGAAGCCTCGACCAACAGCGAGGCCTTCTTCTTTCTTGGCCGATCTTCCCCACAGCACCTCAATAGAGTGTTTGCACCTTCGTCGTCGTCCGAGGAAAGATCAGCAAGCTGGCCGAAGCGAACTTCACCATTGTCCGCACGGGGATCTTCGGGCTCTGCGTAGCCATAGTGAAAATCAAGCCACGTGTCTTCCCAATCATCGAGCTGTTCGATATTCACAATAACAGATGATATATTATGCTCAGTGAGAGAGCACTGTGACAATGTAGACCACTTCGTCGAGGGAGTCGTTGTATCACCATAAGGCACTGTTGGAGTTTCGGGGTCGTAATAAGTTTGTTCCATAACATGACTGGCACTACTCAGATCACCCTCAAGAGTCCATTGGAGTTGCAAGGCATTTTCGGAAAGTCGGATAGGCTAGTGTGCTTTTCGGGTAGTCTCGTAGGAAGTAATAGCGCCAATTTCTGTTAGCCTAATAGCCTTTGCTACTATATTAAAGAGTTAGTAATTATTATAGGACTATAAATTAAAGATAGAATATTCTTAAGACTCTAGCTATAGTACATACTTAAGAATAATATATAGTTAATAATTATATTTTAGTAGTAATTTAGAGTAATAAAGAAGTATATTTTACTTTTTCTTAGTCTATAACTATACTAACTTATATATCTTAATTCTATAGTTATATTACTATCTTAGTAACTATTAAAGTAAAGCTTATAGTAAATTATTCTCTTAGTTCTTAGAAATAAGTATATATAGAAGTATAATAGGTTATAGAATTATATAGAATAATAGCTAAATATTATAAAGTAGTATACTTAAATAACCTATAGTATATAGGTAGACTACTTTATTAACTTAGTAGTTAATAAGAACTTAATATATAGTAGATTATTAAATTAAATATACTATTATAAAAGAAGTATTTAGAGATATTTATCTATAGCTATAGTACTCTTTTCTTAAATATAGTATTTAAAAAAGTAGTATAGTTAAATAAATTAAAAGCTATATTATTCTTAATTAATATATTATATAGGACTTATTCTATAGAATAATTAAATTAGGCTATAGGCTTTTCTTTAGTTATTTACTATTAAGGTTATAAACTAAGTAAAGCTTATAAATACTTCTAAGGTTAGTTCTCTAGAATAAGTACTATGCTAGTAGATAAGAAGTATACCTAGTATAGTTACTTGTTAAACCTAGCAGCACTAAGTAGAATAGAAGAGTTAAGATAGTTAGAGATCTATTATAGCAAGATAGTAGTAAATAATAGTTATTATAATATTAATTTATATTATATTATCTACCTATATCTATTTCTTTAGAACTACTACTCTAATACTAACTAGACTACTAATTTAGGCTAGTTACTAAGCACTTCTAGTACCTACTATAGTAGCTACCTTATACTCTAGTATAAGCCTTCTAACTCTAAAAGCTTAGCCCTATTAAGTACTACCTCTAAGATTATACTCTTCTTATAGTACCTATCTATATAAAGAAACTCTAAATATCTTCTTCTATAGAGTCTATACTACTTTAGTAAGTAAAGTATTAATAAGGTCTACTCTTAGAATAAGAGTAACCTAGATTAGGTATTTTTAAAGCTTATAGTAACTAAGTTCTAATATACCTATATTCTACCTCTTCTATTATTATATAGATAAGAATAGTTAGTATATCCTTTTAGGTCTAGGAGTAGCCTATAAATATCTAAGTTATACTATTTATTTATTTATACTATCTATCCTATATATTATAAGATTTATTATTAATAGGGTAGTTACCCTTAGTTATAATAAATAAGTAATAAGGTATACCTAACTCCTTATCTACTATATATACTACTTCTTCTATATCTATTACTTATACCTAGTAGTTCTTAACTATTATAATATTAGCTATATAAGTCTCTTTAAGGTACTTGTTTAATTATTATAAATTTATCTTATTTAGTATTAGGTTAATTTCTCCTATAACTATAGGTAAATTATATAGTTCTTAGTAGTAGATAGTATAAGATATTATAGATTTAAAAACTAGTAGAATATTAGCTAGAAAATAGAATAGCACTCCTTTAAACTTATTCCTATAGCTAGAGAGTAAAGTAAAAGTACTTTAAAGTTACTAGTATACTACTATAAGCTATAAGTAAGATCTTATATTAGAGTTCTCTATTATCTCTCTATCTTTACTAATAAGTATAAACTATAGTAGGATAGTCTTTTTAGTCTTAGTTACTAGCCCTATTAATCTATAGAGTAATAAGAGGTATAAGATATAGATATCTCTATATTTATAGATATACTATACTAGTAGTAGAGAAGTATACCTAGTATAGTTACTTATTAAACCTAGTAGTACTAAGTAGAATAGAAGAGTTAGAATAGTTAAGGATCTATTATAGTAAGATAGTAGTAAATAATAGTTATTATAATATTAATTTATATTATATTATCTACCTATATCTATTTCTTTAGAACTACTACTCTAATACTAACTAGACTACTAATTTAGGCTAGTTACTAAGCACTTCTAGTACCTACTATAGTAGCTACCTTATACTCTAGTATAAGCCTTCTAACTCTAAAAGCTTAGCCCTATTAAGTACTACCTCTAAGATTATACTCTTCTTATAGTACCTATCTATATAAAGAAACTCTAAATATCTTCTTCTATAGAGTCTATACTACTTTAGTAAGTAAAGTATTAATAAGGTCTACTCTTAGAATAAGAGTAACCTAGATTAGGTATTTTTAAAGCTTATAGTAACTAAGTTCTAATATACCTATATTCTACCTCTTCTATTATTATATAGATAAGAATAGTTAGTATATCCTTTTAGGTCTAGGAGTAGCCTATAAATATCTAAGTTATACTATTTATTTATTTATACTATCTATCCTATATATTATAAGATTTATTATTAATAGAGTAGTTACCCTTAGTTATAATAAATAAGTAATAAGATATACCTAACTTCTTATCTACTGTATACACTACTTCCTCTATATCTATTACCTATACCTAGTAGTTCTTAACTATTATAATATTAGCTATATAAGTCTCTCTAAGGTGCTTATTTAATTATTATAGATCTATCTTATTTAGTATTAGGTTAATTTCTCCTATAACTATAGGTAAATTATATAGTTCTTAGTAGTAGATAGTATAAGATATTATAGATTTAAAAACTAGCAAGATATTAGCTAGGAAATAGAACAGCACTCCTCTAAACTTGTTCCTATAGCTAGAGAGTAAAGTAGAGGTACTTTAAAGTTACTAGTATACTACTATAAGCTATAAGTAAGATCCTATATTAGAGTTCTCTATTATCTCTCTATCTTTACTAATAAGTATAAACTATAGTAGAATAGTTCTTCTAGTCTTAGTTACTAGCTCTATTAATTTATAGAGTAATAAAGGGTATAAGATATAGATATCTCTATATTTATAGATATACTACTTCTATTTAATATCTAATTATTTAGTAATCTCTAAAGGAAAGTCTTACTTATTATTCTACCCCTTAATATACTTATTTTATTAAGTAATACCCTTCTTAGTATACTACTCTAGGTATTTCTTAACCTTAGTATAGAACCTAGCTAGAGCCTTAGTATAATTCTCTTTATTCTTATTATTAAATAATATAGATCTCTAGATTATATTTACTCTCTTACTACTTATAATAGTATCTATTAGGTTATAGTTAATATACCTAAAAGTAGTAGTATTATCTGCTTTAGTATACTTAGTATAGTATAGGTAAGAGATAAAGTTTATTTCTTATTAAATTATAGTATAGTAGAGCTAGTATATTAAATTACTATAGATAAGTTACTAAATAAAGGAGTAGTATATTATCCTATACTATTCTAAATTACTCTTACTATAAATCTTCTAGGTATAGTAATTATATATATTAAAGCTTATATTAATTATCTCTATAAGTTCCTAGTTCTTAAAGAGGTTATTAAAGATATACAAGATTATAGTTCTTTCTGTTTTAAACTAATTAATAGCTTTTCTAAAGCTAAACTATAGATAGTAATTAATAAGTATATTCTAGTTAATACTTAGTATAGAGGGGCGTAGTTAGTATTAGTAGAATTAGAGATTATCTATAATATTATTGGCCTAAAGGTGTTCCTAAAACAAGATATAAGTTACTAGGTCCTAATACTAGCTAGCCTATTTATCTAGATAGTTATAGTAAAGTATAAGGATCTTAATTATAGTCTTAGAGTTTATAGTCCTAATAAGTAGTCTAACTCTACCTACTATAAATTAAAGATAGATAAAGTAGACCTTTAAAAAAACTAGTATAAAAACTATTTACTTATTACTACCTACTATAACTACTATAGGTTAGATTTCCTTATAACACTATTAAACCTAATATTCTATTAGGTTTATATATTTATTATTAGTTATAGGTTCTTAAATAGCTTTGTTATAGTAGCTAATAAGAGAGAAGGACAAGTCTTTATATTAATATTATTAATTACTTATAATCTCTAAGAAGGTCTCCCTACTAATTAAGTCTACTTCTTGTTTTTTAGCTATATCCCCTCCTTATAGCTTATAGTTATCTATATATAGTTCCCTACTAGAGCAGTTAGGCAAGTTATCTAGAATAGAAAAAGCTTAAATCCCTTTAGATATAAGATAGCTCTATAATACTATTTTATTAATAATATTCTATTAATCTACTCTAAATTATACTCTAGCAGTCTATAGGTTATTAAGGTCTACTATATCTATTAATATAAGCTAAGAGTATAACTAACCTCTGCCTAACTATATATCTTATATAAAGGTATTACTTACTATACTACTAATTAACTCTCCTTATTAATAGTACTAGGTCTTATTTAGAGTTAAAGTATTTCTAGATAGGAAGCAGCTATAGGTTAAGCCTTATTAAGTATCTCCTTCTACCTAAGTAAGAAGCTAAGCTTATATTAGAGATAGTATTAAAGTAATAGTCTTAAGCTATTTTTAGATATTAGTATTAATAGACTTTAGTATAATCTATCTGTTTAGCCTAGCTATTCTGTTGTCTACTAGCTACTAGTCTATAATATAGTTAGTAATAATAAAACTAGTAGGCTAGTTATTTAGAAAGTAATTTAGTGCTAGATCCTTTAGCTAGGCTTAGATAGTATTAATCTAGAAGCTCTAATCTATATTATTAGTAGTTAGTCCTTAAAGCTATATCTACTCTTTCTTTATCTTACTAAAGTCCTTATAGCCCTTATACTTCTTAAGCTAGGTTCCCTTAGGCTTATATATATTATTCTTAATAAAGACCTATATAGTTACTTTAAAGTTCTTAATTACTTTATAAGTATTGCACTAGTTAAATAATATAATAAACTTACTCTTAGATTATTATTTATTAAGAAGGTGTTAATAGACAGCAGAATTAACAAATTATACTAGTAAAGAAGGTTTAATTTAATTTAAGCAGAACTAGATATTAGTTAGGCTCTGCTATTTAACTAATATTAAATAGCTATATAGTGTAATAATATCTAATAGGATATATACCCCCTCTAGGTTATCTTAAATATTATAAAGTACCTAGAAAGCTTTATCTATCTACTTCTAGCTATAGTTAATTATAACTTCTACTATAGAGAAGTATACTTTAAAGTTCTTTATACCTCTATATTAGGTAACTAGCTTAGAAGAGTTACTTACTATTATAGCTATAAGGTATATAATAGATACTACTTTATTAAATTCTATAATAGCTATAGAAGTCTAGGACTCTAAAAGGTCTTAGTAATCTAGCAGGTTGCCTTATATAATATATAATATAAACTAAGCAACTATAGTATCTTATAAGTATAGTATAGAGTTAGAACTAATACTAGTAATATTAGCTCTGCTAATAGCTTTCTTAATTTCTAGCTATAAAAAATATACTTTACTAGATTAGCTAGGAGGTAAGCGCAGTATAATACTTAAGAAGTCTAATAATATTATTACTTACCTAGTGTTTATTCTAAAGTACTTAATATACTAAGTTACTTAAATATTTAAGTTATTAAGTTAACTAGTAATTAGAGAAGAAAGTTAGAGTATAGAGTTTATTAAGTATATATTAAGGTAGAGTACTAGGCAGCTGCGCGCTCCTTTACTACCTACTTATATTTTTACTACTCTCTTTAACTTTTACTCTATACCTTTATTATTACTAACCTTTAGTAGGTCTAAAATATTAGTAGAGTTAGCTAATTAGTAGTTACTAGGTCTTACCTAGTAACTCCTAATTAGCTAGATTTATTTTTAAGTAAGTGCTAGTATAGACTAGTGTAATATAATACTAATATTAAGTTTAACCTCCTCCCCTATATAAGAGTCTATTCTAGGCTTATAGTTATAATAAGGAGTTAGAGGTATCTATATTATAGTATTTATAAAGGTTATATTCTTCCTATATAAGTAACTAGAGTTTAATATATAGGATAGCAGCCCTTAAGTCTGCTAGCCTTTTATTCTAAGTTAGACCTATAATCTATTTAGGCTATATCTTTAGTAGACCTTAATACTCTATATTAATATTATCTCTTATTTATTAGATAAATAGCTTTAGTCTCTATCTAGGTACTATATAGAGTATTTTTATACTATTAAGGTCTTCTAATATATATATACCCTATAGAGTAGATATTCTATATAGAGAGACTTTATATAGGCTAAGCTACCTTTTTAAGAGCTTCTAAGCTCTTAATATATTAATATCTCTTACTAAGTTCTATAGTAGAACTAGATTATCTAGTATAAACTCTCTATTCTAGATCTCTTTATAGTTATCCTAGTATTCCTTCTTACTAAGCTAGAGATGCTTAGTCTAGGATATTAAGTCCTTTATAAATTAATCTCTTAAGTTAAGCTATATTACTTATATTAAGAGTAAATTAGTTCTATTTTTAACTACTTAGTATAGCAAGGTTTGCTATATTAGGATTAAAAGGTTAATTAAAAGGACAGAGTTCTACCTAGTTACTAGTTAGTATACTAAATAGCCTATTAATTATATTAAGATCTAGTCTACTAGTAGAATAGTTAGAAGGTTATCTACCTACAGGCTATTAAGTTTAGTAAGAGTATTAATAATAGGCTTATATCTACCTTCTACCTTCTCTATAGCCTATAGATTATAGGCAGATACTTAAACTCTCTTTATATTATATACTAAGGCAAGCTTCTTTACTATATCTGCAAAGTCTAGCCCTTTATTAATAAGTAATTATCTTATTATACTCTAATAATAGATAATATCCTTATATAAGAATTTAGTAACTATACTAGATTAGTTATTTAGTAAAGCTTAAGCTTTAACCTACCTACTTAAGTACTCTTATACAATAACTAGGTGTTTATATTCTTTATATATTAGTATATAGACAATATCTATAGTAACTATTTCCTATAAGGTATATATATAGGTATTTATTATTATATCTACTATCTGCTTTACTAAGAATAACTAGCATTCTAGGTATATATTAATAGTAGTTTTTATATATTAGTATATATCTTCCTACTAGTACTATTAAGCTATAATAGAGTAGATAGTATTTATACCTTAGTAGCCTATAGTTTAGTATATCTTCTATATAGTAGCTATTTATAGGTTAGTATTATTAATAACTTATTAAATAGCTATATTTCTAGAAGTCTTCTAAAACAGCACTCTATCTTATTTAAAGTAGTTTATAGCCCTCTTTTTCTAGGCCCTTACTTGTTTCTAGCCTAGTCTATATAGTATTTAGAGTATATATAGGAAGATTATAATATTCTTAGAGTTTTATAAATATTCTTTTAATAGGATTCTAGTTTAAGTTATACCCTCTTCTATATTAGTAATTAGGTTATTAATAAATCTTTCTATATCTAAATCTAGTTTCTTAGAGTTTTCCTAGCCTTCTAGTTTAGAGTACCTTAATAGAGTATCTATAATAATATTCTTCTTCTTTAATATATATTTTATCTTAAAGTCCTATAGTAAGATTAAGGCAAGCTACTTATTTATAATAGAACCTAGTAGGTCTATAGAAGACCTATTTAGTTATATAATAAGTATTTTAGTATCTATTTTAATAATAAAGTGCACTCTATATAGCTATATCTAGAACTTCTTTAGAGCCTAAACTACTACCTTATACTTAAGTTTAGTTAAGTACTATTAGCTCTAATCTTTTAACTATAGGGTGCTTTTAAACCTACAGAGGTAGTATTAGCTATTATAACCTACTTATTCTAAGACAGCTTCTACACTATCTTTACTAGAGTCTACTAAAAGGTAAATAAGTATACTACTTTTATAGTCTATAGTTATAAGAGCTAGAGCGCTAGTAATATATACTTTTATAGTGTCTATTATAGCCTACTTAATAGGTCCCTATTTTTATTTAGTATTGTCTTTTAGCAAGTTAAATAGTAGTCTTACTTTCTAAGAGAATAATTGCACCTAGATTTAATAATAGATATAGATACCTATAAATATCTAAACTTCTTATATATTCTAATAGCTAGGCTAGTTTAAAATCTTTACTACCTTATCCTTATTTAGTAGCCTACTATTACTAGTTACTTTATAACCTATAATATTAAGCCTATTATAGCCCTAGTAATACTTCTTTCCTAAAACTATAGCTTTAGCTTATTTAATATTAGTAAGTACCTAGTCTAGTTATTAAGTATACTCTAGAATAAACTTTCTTATACCTAGTAGTGCCTCTTTATTATTATAATCTATCTTTAGCCTACTATAGGTAATAATATCTAAAAATAGTATAGTATATAGCTAGTAGTTCTTAAGTATTTTTATTATTATTCTCTAGAAGATAGTAACTAAGTTAGTAGCTTCTTATACTAAAGTGTAGGAGTATAGCAGACTAATAGGTATTATAACTACTATTATATCTTAGCTATCCTTATATAAGGTAATTTAATTATATCTAGAGAAGAAGTCTATAAGTAATATAATTTTATATCTAGTAAATTACTTAGAGAATTTATCTATAGTTAGTAGAGTACTAGTATTCTATAAAGTTACTTTATTTATATACTAAGTATTATTTATAAACTATAGCCCTTTATCTTTCTTAGTAACTAGGTGCTAAGAGTTTTAATACTAACTATTATACTTTTCTAACACCTCTTAGTTAATATATTCTAGAAGTATCTTAATAAGCTCTTCTTCTTAGCTTTTAGCTATAGAGAATGTTTAGACTTACTATACCTTATATAGGATAGTTTAAACTTAGTATAGTAGTATTATATCTTCTTATATTCTTCTAAATTCTTAGAAGGTAAAAGTAATAGCAGCTTCTTAGTTTAGAATTATCTCTCTAAATATATCTCTTTTTTTTAGATATAGTATATCTCTAAACTTCTAGGTAGCTAGCCTTTCTAGGTTAAGATATATGCCTTAAGAGAAGGGAGTATACCTTACTTTAAATATATAGTTAAATAGACTAATATCTAGTAGTTAAAGACTTTAAATAAGTAGTTACTTCTTAATAGCTATCTATTTTTAATTCTCCTTTCCTAGCCTTATTAGTATTACTTCTCTAGGCTTATTAACTAGGCAAACCTTTATCTCTACTTATTTATATAATATATAAACCTCTAGGCTTATAGATTAGAAGCCCTTATTAGTTATTTAGAGTCCTATTAGGTATAAAAAGGGCTTTATAGTCTTTAATATAAGCTATAAGTATTCTTTATCTATATAAGTTTAGTTTAGATCTCTATTCTTAGAAATCTATTTTAATAATAACTAATTTATATAGTAGAATAGGTTAGGTCTAACTTCCTTAGGGCTAGCGCTAGAGTTTATATAAAGTAACTTATAACTAACTATAGCTACTAAGTATATTAACTAGTATAGAGATTTATTTTTAGCTAGGTCCTTACCCTTAATATAAGGACCCTTTAGTCTTTTTTCTACTTACTTTTAGTATTATTAGGGTAGTAGGGTATAGAGTTAGAAGTAATAAAAGAAGTATTTCTTCTCCTATTATTAGAGAGGATCCTATATAAAGCTTATCTAAATATATTATACTAGATAGCTAGCTAGGCAGCTAAGTACTAGAGTATTCTAAAGATAATAGATCTTATTAGGTTTTATATAATTTAGAAATAGGTTATTATTACTACTTCTTCTACTTTAATAGGAATATTCTATATAGTTCTAATAAATAGATTAATACTACTATTTACTATTACTATACTCTTGTCTAAGTCTTAATCTATTTCCTTATAAGTAAGGCCTAAGGCTTAGCAGGTACTAAATTAAAGGAGGTTTATCTAGGCTCTAGTATTAATAAGGTAACTAACTCTATAGTCTCTAATATATGCCTAGTATAATAGCAAGTCTTAGTATATAACTATTTTCTACCTAATAGCCTTATTTAGTTTAGCTATATTATTACTTAGGTTCTAGTCTTCCTATATATTACTAGAATTCTTTACTAAATATTATAACCTTACTATCTTAGATAAAAGTAAGTAGTATTTATTAAGTTAGTCTTAACTCTAGGCCTTCTAGAGATAGAAATCTGCGCTAGTAGCTACTCTATATATTATTAGCTAATTAGGAGTTACTAGGTAAGACCTAGTAACTACTAATTAGTTAGAGCCTTCTAGAAAGTCTAGAGCAATATTTATATTAATATTTACTAATAGTTATACTAATATTTCTCTTATTATAGCTTATAATAATAAACCTATATTCTTTTATAATACTAGGTTACTAATAGTAATACCCCTAACCTTCTAGAGAAAGATTACTACTAGTAGTTTATTTATATTTAGGTAGAGTAGAGTAGTAAGGTTACTATTAAAAGAAAATATATACTTTAGCTTTTTCCTTTATAAGTCTACTATATTTTCTATAGAAGCCTTCTTAGTTACTAGTAGCTTTACTATAGTAAAGGGCTAGTTATATAGCTAACTTATAAAAGAAAGTATACCTAACTTATTATCCTTATCTTCTATTATAACTAAGTAGTTCTAACTAGACTCTTTATCTTAAATACTTTTTTTATAAGTTTTATAATAAGTATATTCTACTACTAGCTAGCTTATAGAAAGGTCTACTATAGACTTAGCCTTATAGACTAAGGTATTCTAGGCCTTTTCTAGAACCTAGTTTATTAGTTAAGTTTAAGACTTTTAGGCCTTTATTATAGTATTAACCTAGTTTAAGTCTTTATCTTTACTATATACTCCTAGAATAATATACTAGCTATTAATATAATCTAGGCTTATAACTTTAGCATCTTTCTTGTCTATAACCCTAAAAGGGCTAATAGCTAATACTATACTAGTATATATATTCTAATTATAGGTTAGAGCACTTATACTATTAGTTAGTTACTAGCTAGAGATTAGCTTATAGAGGTTATTATTTCTATAAAATATTCTCTTTAGGCAGGAGTCTATCCCTTTAAAGAGGTTTAGTTTTATAGATAAGGCTAGCTAGTCTAGTATATCTTAAGAGATATTAAAGTAATTCTAGATCTTCTACTTTAACTAGTTAAGTTAATAAGTCTATAGAGTAATACTAGAGACTAGAGTAATTTAGTAGTATATAGGACTAAAGAAGAAAGTTTAAACTCTAGAATTCTAGTTAAAGTAGTAGCTATACTATCCTATCCTTATAAGGGCTTAGTATAGCTTATAATCTCTTATATAGTAGTTTAGCTCTTTATATATATTATAAGTATTATTATACTCTTTGCCTTAGATTATTATTATTTTTCTTAAGGGGTTAATATTAGATAGAGTAGTAGTAATATATAAACTATTATTCTATTAAGTTTAGCCTCTAGCCTTAGTAGCCTAGGATATAAAATAGATATAGTTTATTAGATTTTTTAGGATACTCCTTACTCTATTGTTTATACCTATAATAGTAGTAACTTTAGCTAAGAATAGTTTCTAATCTTCTATAGCTTAAATAAGCTCTTCTACCTCTTTATCTACTCTAGTAGAGTAAAGTTAAGCTAGAGTATCTAGCTTTATTATAAGTTATTCTTAAACCTATTAGACTAGTCCTTATAGATTACTAGTATAGTTTACCTTTCTAATTAATTAGTATATCTCTACTACTTATATCTTATCTCTTCTAGTAGAGGAATTATATAGGCTTTAGTATTACTTATATACCTTCTTTATAAACTTATATATAGCTTTAAGTTAAAAGGTAGACTAGTTCTTTATCTCTAGACCCTCTAGTATATTAAATAAAATAAGGTTCTAGTCTTCTCTAGAAAGGCTAAGGAAGAAAAAGTACTCTTTCTCTATTAGGAGAATCTAATTACCTCTCTTATAGGTATTACTATATACTATAAAGTTAGTATAGTAATTAAAGAGGCCTAGGAATAATTAATTAGTACTTTTTATATATACTTCTAGGAAGGCTTAGCTACCTATTCTCTAGAAAGTATTATAATCCTAAGAAATACTAAATAAAGGTTAATAATTATAGGCCAAGTGCAGCACAGTTAAACTACACAGAAGAAAGTATTATAAGTAAGTATAAATAATAAGTATTATTAGTTACTACTTAGGTAATAATATAAAGTTATATATTATAATTAGTCTTAGCGCAATTAGTATAATTAGTAATTAGTATAATTAATAATTAGTATAATTAGTAGCTATTATAATACTAAGCACTATATATATCTTCTTAGTATATAGCAATTAGGAATACTACCCTTATAGTATTATATTTAACCTTGTTAATTAACTTTATTATTAGAACTTAACCTAACTTTTAAGCTAGACAGATTAACTATCTATACTACTTATTATTAACTCTATAGTTATTATAGTATTTTACTAGGTATCTATACTAGCCCCTTCTATACTAGCACTTATCCTAGAGAACTAACCTTAGAAGTATTTATAAGCTTTACTTAGTTTATAACCTTAACATTTTAAACACCTATAAGATAAGTACTACTTTAGGAACTAGAGTTACTTCTACTAGCTTATACTTTAATATTAATATAATAGAAGGAACTATTACTACTAATACTATTAATATTAAGTAACCTAATCTCTATAAGGGAGACTACAGCAAGCTAGATAACTAGTTAATATAATAGGACCTATTCTTTATATTCTAAGGAGATAAGGTAGAGGCTAAGAAAAGAGTTATCTTAGTAGCAAGCTATATATATAGAAAAGCGTTTACCTAGATTAAACTTTTTATTTAACTCTATAGCAAGGACAATGCTCTTAACAAGGTTAATATATAAATAGAAGATTTTAACACCTTTAAGGATAAGATCTGCCTAATTTTTAGAGTCTTAAATAAACCTACTATTACTAGACAAGACATCTAATATATTTGTTAGACCTAGTCTGCTACTAATTATACTACTAAGTTCTAGTAACTTGCAGCTAATATAGACTAGAATAATACTATATTAACTATAATATTTTATTAAGGACTTAAGCCTAAGGTAAAGAAAGAACTAATATATACTAGTATAAGTATAGAAACCTTAGATAACCTTATTAATATAGTAATTAACCTTAATATTAAACTATATAAGCTCTAATAAGAGCTATATAATAATCTATATACTTAAGCTATAGGCTAGCTATTATAACTATAATATAACTAATAGAATAACTATACTTATTATAGTAACTATAGAAACAACTACTAACCTAATATAGGTTACTATATTTATAGTAACACCTAGAGTAGGTACTATAGACTTAAGGTAATAGACCTGTCTAATATAAATAAGGGACTAACAGCTATAAAACTATAATAAAATAAAAAAAAGGGATATAATAATAATAAGAGTAATAAGGACTAAACCTATTATAACTATAGTAAACTAGGCTACTTTACTAGAGACTGTTACTAGAACAAAGTGTTCTAATAGATTAATATATTAGCTAGCAGGCTAGATAGTAAGGATACTAGTAATAAATAAGAAATTTTTACTAATAGAATTAGATAACTTATAGAGAATCTAGAGTTAGAATATAATAATAATACTAAACTAGAAGTTATATATAAACTAGCACCTAAGAGGTTATAGGTATAGAAACACCCTTATAGCTATAAAACTATAATTATATAGATATTAAGGGAGAAATATCTTAAACTCCTAAGAGCTTCTAGTATAGCTATAACCTTATACTATAGACTTAGAATAATCTAGACACCTAACACTAAGGATAATATACTATAACTACCTAGATAATACCTAGAGAATAATATAAATTAAGACAAGTTAGTATATTCTACTATAGTATAATATAGGGTGTAATATAATATATATTATTAAGAATATAAGCAACACAAAGCTAAGAAAGCTAATAACAAAGCCTACGCTAAATTATATTAAGACCTAATTATCCCCTCTATTAAGGTAGATAATAATAAAGAAAATTAGTATAATAAGTTATATAAGGAATACTAATAATATTATTAACTAGAAGTATATTAAAACTAGAATAATAATTACCTAGAACCTAATTATAGCCTAGACCTAAGAAACCTATACTATAGAGTACTATTATAGACAGCATACTACTATAATAGTTACTAGATATATTACTTAGAGAAGCTTAATTTAGGATAGTTTCTAAAGAAATATCTATATAAACTATAATAGGAAGATTATAAGAAGGACTACTATATACTACACCTAATAGATAAATATAATAACTAATACTTTTCTAGCTAGAATAAGTCTAAGTATAGATAATAAGGACTAGTAGTAAATAAGTAATACTTTAATTAGTATTAGTAGACCTACTTTAATCTCTACTATAAGACCTATAAAAGAAAAAAGTAAGGTAATAGCTTTAGATAAGAGAATTCTTTTTTAGGGTAGTGCTAGTAGGCGCTAGAGATTAATCTATTAATAGTATTAAAAGTAATTACTAACTAATTAGGTTACCTATTAAGGTAAATAGAAGATAGATAAAGGCACTCTTAGACTCTAGAGTATAATCTAATTATATCTCTTTATAAGTAGTATAGCTAGCTAGACTATACTCTACTTAGAAGATAATACCTTACCTACTTAGAGTAGCTAATAGAGAACTAATACTAGAAGAATCTAAGATTATATACAAGGTAACTATAGTACCCCTCTAGATCTATAGACACTATAAGAAAATAACTCTAGATACTTTTAAAATAGCTACTTATAATATTATATTAGGACTTCTATAGTTAAGAAAGTATAATTTAAATATTAATTAGAAGAATTAATAGCTTTTATTAAGTTAATATAGATATAGTACTACTATATTATAGCCTGTGCAGTTTACAATGCAACTAGTAGATAAGAAAGAAATTAATAATATCTCTTTAATATATAAAATATACTAAGATAGAGCAGTTAACTATATAGATATAGAATACTCTACTAGTTATAAAGTAATAGTTAAGAAGAAGAATAGTATATCTCCTAATATTCTAGATAAATATAAGAGTTATATAGAACTCTTCTATAATAAAAAGACTATAAAGGTATTACTATAGTATAAACTCTAGAATTGTAAGATTAAGCTCTAGGAAGGAAAGGAACTGCCTTTTAGGCCTATATATAGAATATCTAAGAAAGAACTTAGTATACTTAAGAAATATATTAATAAGAACCTTAAGAAAGGATTTATATAAGAATTAGAATTACTAGTAGGATTCCTAGTCCTCTTTGCGCTAAAGAAAGATAGTAAATTATAAATATATATTAACTACTAGAAACTTAATAATATTATAATTAAGAATTAGTATCTATTACTAAATATTAAGGAACTATAGGATTAATTATCTAGAGTATAATACTTTACTATACTTAATTTATGTAGAGTGTATAACCTTATATATATAAAGGAAGGCAAAGAATAGAAGACTGTATTTAGAACATGCTATAGTTATTTTAAGTATCTAGTAATACTGTTTAGGCTTACTAATATACTAGCTATATATTAGGCTCTTATTAATAATATATTAAGAGTGCACTTAGATATTATAGTAGTAGCGTACCTTAATAATATTCTAGTGTATTTAGCAATACTAGAAGAATATATTTACTATATTAGAGAAGTGTTAGAATGCCTAAAAAAGGCAGATCTTTAACTTAAACCTAAGAAATATAAATAGTATAAGGAAGAAGTAGAATTCCTTAGCTATATTATAGGGAGACATAGAGTTAAGATAAGTAAAATAAAGATTTAGGTTATAAAAGATTAGCTAACCTCTACCTCTCTTAAGAGAATTTAGAAATCTCTAGGATTTATTAACTTTAACTAATACTTTATTAAAGATTATTTACTTAAGGCCTTACTACTTATAAAGCTTATATAGAAGGATATACTATTTAAGTAGGTATAAGTATAAGAGGATACTTTCTAGTTACTTAAACAGTCCTATATTAAGCTACCTATAATAATTATATTTAAGAGTAGAAAGCTACTTTAAATTAAGATAGATGCTTTAGATTTAGTATTAGGAGCTTGCGCTATATAAGAATAAGATAGATAATAGTACCTAATTGCCTACTACTCTAGGAAGTTCTTAGAACTAGAGGAACAATATAATATATACAATAAGAAATTACTAGCTATTATATTAGCTCTAGAATATTAGAGAATCTATATAGAAAGCTGCTTAGAACTTACTATTTATATAGATTATAAGAACCTAGTATACTTTACTACTACTAAAATACTTAACTAATAATAAGTATACTAGTCTAAGCTGTTAAGATAGAATAAGTTTAAGATACTATATATACTAGAAAAAGATAATAGCAGAGCTAACGCACTTAGTAGACAATATAATCTAGCTAGAGGAAAAACTATTAACTAGTTTACTATACTTAGAATTAACAAGGATAGGTTATTAGGACTATCTTAGTAGCTTAATAATATAATATAAGTTTAGCACGAACAGCGTATACCTACAAAGGTACTAGAGGAATTAGAAAATAAAATTATAAGCTATTATTATAATAACCTGCTTTATAGACACCCTAGTATAATATAAATAATAGAACTTATTAGATAATACTATAAGTTTAGCTATATAAAGGACAAGGTTACTAAGTTTATTAAGAACTGTGTTAATTACTAATAGAATAAATATAGTATATATATAAAGTATAGAGAGATATAAGTAATAGAGCTACTAATAGCACTATAGACAAATATTATAATAGATTTTGTTATATAACTACTAATCATTAAGAACCCTATTATAGGATATACCTATAACTTAATCTTTATTATAGTAGATAGGTTTACTAAAGCAGTAGAAATAATACTATTTTAATATAGTTATACTACAGAGTAGCTTGCACAAGTGTTTCTAGATAGAATTATCTATTACTATAGTATACTAGAATTAATTATTAGCAATAGAGATAAGCTCTTTATATTAAACTATTAGACTATGCTTATAGCAGCTATTAGTACTAAGAAAAAGCTATTAACTATATATTACCTGTAAACAGATAGATAAATAGAAAGAATAAATTAGACTATAGAGATATACTTAAGGATATATAGTAACTAGGAACAAGATAACTAGGTTTTACTATTACCTATAGTATAGATTATATATAATAATAAATTATTAGAAGTAATAAGTATAATACTATTCTTTATAAATTATAGAAGATACCTAAATCTCTTTATAAGATCTCTTAACAGTAATATCTAAATAGATTTAGTAATAACCTTAGTATAAAGACTAAAGAAAGTATACTAGAAATTACTTAAAAATATTAATAAAGCTTAGTAATAAGTAATCTCTTATATTAATTAGAAAAGAAAAACAGCACCTTAGCTAAAAGAAAGGGATAAAGCCTATCTCCTTATAAAAAACTTATAAATATAAAGACTAATAAAAAAACTAGATTATATTAAGGTTAGACTATTTTTTATTTTTAGGCAAATTAGCCCTATAAACTATTAACTTAAGCTACTACAGGATACTAGAATATACTCTATATTCTATATATTACTATTAGAACTAGCAGACCCTAATATACTAATCTAGAAAGACTTTTACTACTAGGTTAAAGAAGACACTAAGTAGAAAGTTAAAAAAATAATATAATATTAAAGGAAAGGATATAAGAATAAATACCTAGTTAAGTAGTTAGGATACTCTAATTTAGAAAATATATAGGAACCTTCTATAAACCTTATAAACTACTAGCAGCTATTAAAGAAATTTAAGACTAATTAGAAAGTGCTATATTAGCTTCCTAAGCCTTAATTAGCTACTTCTTAAATACACCCTATATACTAGGTAACAGGGCTAGGCTAAGTCTATCTAAAGAACCCTCTAAGAGAATTATCTCTTCCTCTAGCTCCTACTTAATAATACTTTACTTTTCTACTATAATTACTTCCTCTATATAATAATTAAGCAAATCTATTTATTAGTATAACTGCTCTTTATATATATATACAACCTATAACTTCTCTAACACCTTCTTAGAGGCCTTAAGCACTTTATTTTATACTTTATAACTTTCTTTTATCTATGCCTGTAGCTTCTCTTTCTTAGTCTCTAGATATTTAAACTCTAACTATATTATATAAATATTGTAACACTACCTATACTTTAAACATTTACTATATTTTCTAGAGTAAATATAAACTTTATATACCTACTTGTGCTTTTTATAGGTTAAACACTTCTTTACTATAATCTCTCTAAAGGACTTAATAAATTTATATAGGTAGTAATAATAGGCTAAACTTAACTTAGTAGGATATTTAGGCATTATTAAGAGGATATACTGTTAAACAAGGGGGGACCTATATTATATAAACTAAGCTTAAGAGACTAAGCTAAGATAAGAAAGAGATAGTATTATAATCCTAGAGAATACTAAATAAAGGTTAATAATTATAGGCTAAGTGTAGCATAGTTAAACTATACAGGAGAAAGTATTACAAGTAAGTATAAATAATAAGTATTATTAGTTACTACTTAGGTAATAATATAAAGTTATATATTATAATTAGTCTTAGCGTAATTAGTATAATTAGTAATTAGTATAATTAATAATTAGTGTAATTAGTAGCTATTATAATACTAAGCACTATATATATCTCCTTAGTATATAGCAATTAGGAACACTGCCCTTATAGTATTGTATTTAACCTTATTAATTAACTTTATTATTAGAACTTAACCTAACTTTTAAGCTAGACAGATTAACTATCTATACTACTTATTATTAACCCTATAGTTATTATAGTGTTTTACTAGGTATCTATACTAGCCCCTCCTGTACTAGCGCTTATCCTAGAGAACTAACCTTAAAAGTATTTATAAGCTTTGCTTAGTTTATAACCTTAATAGAAGGTATCTTAATTCTTCTAGTGTTTCTTTATAGTATTTTAGAGAGTAGGCTAATTAGTCTTAATATATAGTTTTAAGCGCTTAATAAAGTGCCTATAATGCTCTTTATAATAGTCTAGAAGGAGCTAGACCTTCTAGGTCTTATTTAGACCCCTATTTTTAGTTATTTAATTATAATTATCTAAGAACTTTATTACTTCTTTTCTATTAAACACTAAATAAATAGTATATTCTCTTATAGGTATAAGGACTTAGCAAGCTATTAAGGTAGCTAATAAACTATCTAGCCTTAAGTCTTTAGTAGAAGTACTTAGAAGAGGACTATAGTTAGGTTTAATTTTAGATATTATTTCTTATCCTTTCTTTTTAGCTTTTTAGTAGTATTTTTATTAATATTAGTTTTTTCTATTATATCTATAGTCTTCCTTACTACTTTCTTTCTTATCTCTTCTAGGTAGTTAGCTTCTCTAGATCTAGATCCCTTAAATTAAATAAAACTTCTTACTAGAGTAATAATTTTATATCTAATAAAGTTTATTTATAAGGGGTAATATACTAGTTATTAGAAGGCTAGTATATTATTAGTTTTTTAGAATTAACTAGCTCCCCCTTTAAACTTATATAACATTCTATAGTAATCTAATAGCTAAATACTAATAGTACTAATATTTCTAATACTTTAAGCTTGTATAATATTCTATAGCAATTTAATAGCTAAATACTAATAGTACTAATATTTCTAATACTTTAAGCTTATATAATATTCTATAGCAATCTAATAGCTAAATACTAATAGTACTAATATTTCTAATACTTTAAGCTTATATAATATTCTATAGTAATCTAATAGCTAAATACTAATAGTACTAATACTACTAAGTTATACTATAACCCTCTAGTTAGGTTACTATTTTATACTAGTAGATAAGAAGTATACCTAGTATAGTTACTTGTTAAACCTAGTAGCACTAAGTAGAATAAAAGAGTTAAGATAGTTAGAGATTTATTATAGCAAGATAGTAGTAAATAATAGTTATTATAATATTAATTTATATTATATTATCTACCTATATCTATTCCTTTAGAACTACTACTCTAATACTAACTAAACTACTAATTTAGGCTAGTTACTAAGCACTTCTAGTACCTACTATAGTAGCTACTTTATACTCTAGTATAGTACTAGTATAGAAGAGGTTAGTATAGATACCTAGTAAAACACTATAATAACTATAGAGTTAATAATAAGTAGTATAGATAGTTAATCTATCTAGCTTAAAAGTTAGGTTAAGTTTTAATAATAAAGTTAATAAAGTTAAATATAATACTATAAGAGTAGTATTTCTACTTACTATATACTAAGAAGATAGATATAGTGCTTAGTATTATAGTAGCTACTAATTATACTAATTATTAATTATACTAATTACTAATTATACTAATTATACTAAAACTAATTATAATATATAACTTTATATTAGCACCTATAAGTAGTAGTTAATAATACTTATTATTTATACTTACTTATAATACCTGTTCCTATATAGTTTAACTATACTATACTTAGCTTATAATTATTAACTTATATTTAGTATTTTCTAGAATTACAATATTTACTTACTAAAAAGTAAGTACTACTACTTTATCTATTAGTTAAAGTATTAAAAATATATTAATACTATTAGTTCTAATTAGTCTAGCTAGGTTATTATTAAAGTTATACCTAAGTAAAGCTTATAGTATATTATTCTATTAGTTCTTAGAGATAAGTATAGGTAGAAATAGAATAGATTACTAGAAGGTATAGGATAATAGCTTACTATTATTAAGGGGTATACTAGAGTAAACCTCTAATATATAAATAGGTTACTTAAGAGTATAGGATAATAGCTAGCTATTATTAAGAGATAATAAGAATATAATATATAGTAGATTATTAAGTTAAATATACTATTCTAAGGATAGTATCTAGAGGTATTTATCTATAGCTATAGTACTCTCTCTTTAAATATAGTATTTAAAAGGGTAGTACTATTTAAGTAAATTAGGAGCTATATAGCTCTTAGTTAATATACTCTATAGTACCTATTCTATAAATAAGTAAATTAAGCTATAGGCTTTTCTTTAGTTACTTACTTACTAAGAAGTAAGTACTACTACTTTATCTACTAGTTAAATTATTAAGGATACCTTTATACTAGTAGGTCTAATTAGTTAGGCTAGATTAAGTAGCTAGCTATTTCTATTAGCTAGGTTACTTAAGTATTTATTTTTATTAAATTATAATACTATTCTCCTTCTTTTTAAATTTACTCTAAATCCTTATAAGGTCCTATTTATAATAGCTAGCTATATTTATTATATCTTCTACTAATAGGCACTCCTATCTATATACTAAGATCTACTATTAAAGTAATATAGTATTAGTTCTCTATAATTAATATTTCTTTTCTAGTATTAACTATTTTATTCTTTTAAATAACTATAAGTATACTATATATATCTAGGTAGGATATTCTTATATAAACCTCTTATAGGAGTTATTAGATTAAACTAGAGATAAACTTTAGGTAAAGATAAATAATAATAGAGTAATACTTCTTACTATACTTACTTAATTACTATAAAATAAGAGATTACTTATATAGGTTAATAAATAAGTAAAATAGAAGGCTATATATTTAGTAGACCTAGTAGAAAGTAAGTATACTAGAAAAGATACTATTATAGCTAACTTCTAGTCCTAGGTTAATAACTTATTTATAAGTTCTAGAAGAAGTAAAGTAACTTATAATAGTTTATAAAGTTTATAACTAGCTTCTATATATTCTTAGAGTCTAGGTATCTTAACTATTTTACTAGGTATTCTTCTCTGCCTATTATTTATTAATATTATAGTATCTTTTCTACTTCCTACTCTATTTCCTTCTATACTTAATAGTAAAAATCTTTCTAGATTAGAGTTAATTAGTTAGCTAGTTCTAGTAGTAATATATAGAATACTAGGTATATCTTTATATTCTTTAGAAGGTTAAGATAGTAGTTTATAGAGCTAACTTATTTAGATATAAAAAATAGTCTAACTTTAATATAGTTAAACTTTAATATAGTCTAACTTCTTAGCTAGTTATCTTATTTATAAGTTTTTTATATAAAGATATACCTTATTTCCCTCTCTTAGTATAGAACTCTATTTCTATCTCTTATTAGTATAAAAGCTAGTTTACTCTTATATTTTACTTAATATTTTAGCTAATATACTATATACCTTCTTAATTATTTCTATTAGGCTTATTACTAAGTCTAAGTTAATAGTACTATTAAGTAACTAGGTAAAGAGGTTAGAGTATTAACTATAGTTAGTAAAAAATAGTGTTATTCTAGTTAATTTAGATAGCTTATTATTATATACTATTTATACTATTAGTAATAGCAAGACCTAGTTATCTTATTACTAGTTACTATATATTCTAAGGAATATTTCTATAGTTTAGTTTATCTACTCTATTTAGCTATCTATTTCTAAGTAGTATACTATTAATAGTTTCTTTTTAGTACTAATTACTATAAGGAGTATTATCTAGTAGTTTAATATAAATAATTTATCTCTATTACTTATTATTAACTTAGGTATATTATAGTAGTAAACTACCCTATTAAGGAATACCTATATAAGCTACTTTATAGTATAGTTATAATAGAATAGTATTATCTTAGTATACTTAGTAAATTAATTAATAATAATAAAGATAGTATTATAGTAGTAGCCTATTACTAGGTTCTTAGAGGCAGGTAATTATATAATAAAATTTATTATAATATTTATCTATAGTGCTCTTAGTAGGAGTATTAACTATAGTAGTCTATACTTTATATATACTATATTTATTTTACTAATAGCAAATATAGTATTTAATAAACTCTATTACCTTATTCTTTATATTATTAAAGTAGTAGTATTATATTATTAGTTTAATTATTTATATAATTCCTAGATATCTATAGAGAGGGTTATTATAGTAACTACTTATTACTTCCTCCTCTAGTTCTAACAGTACTCTAGATAGGATAGGTTACTTCTACTAAATCTAGAGGATTCTATTTAGCTATTATAAGGGCTCTATTAATCTATTTATATTAAATTCAAGAATTATATAGTTATTTAATATTCTTATCCTTATAATATTATATTATCTACTTAGTATATCTACCTAGCTATTATTCTTACCTAAGGTATATACTATTCTAAACTTATACTATCCTAGAAGCTCTAACTATTAAACCTACTATTAATTAAGTACTTTAGTTATAGTAAAATATACTAGGTTTTTATAGTCTATATATACTATTAGATTAGAATAGCTCTCTATATAGATCTGCTAGTATTTTAGAGCTAATACTATTACTAGTAGCTTCTTATTATATATATTATACTATTCTTCTAGTCTAGAAAACTTTCTTAAGTAGTAAGTAATAAAGTACTATCTACTATATTATTTCTATATAGCACACGCTCTAAGTACTAGATCTAATATATTAGTCTTAATCTATAAAGGCTTATAACTATAGAATATTACTAGAGTAGGTAGTTTAATATATACCTATTTAAGTAACTTAAATATATTACTCTACTATTAATTCTAGATAAATAAAGTATTCTTCTAAGTTAAAATAGTAAGTAGTAGAGCCTTAGTTAAGTAGTCCTTAATAAAATATTAGTTAAAGTTTATAAATCTAAGAAATTTCTAGATTCTCTTAACTATTATTAGTATTAGCTAGTCTTTTATAACCTATATCTTACTCTAGCTTATCTTTACTCTATTATAGCCTACTATAAACTCTAGAAATTCTAGTTTATTTTTATACTATTTATACTTCTCTAGCTTAAGCTATAGGTTAGCCTACTATAGGTATTCTAGTACTTATCTAATATATTAGATATACTTCTCTATTATAGTTAAGTAGATAAGAATAGTATCTAGGTAAGCTACTACTATTTAATCTAGGTAGGCTTAGAGTATATTATTAATAAGTACCTAGTATATAGCTAGAGTATTTATTAGCTTAAATAGTATAACTAAGTACTTTTAGTAGCTATAGTAGGTATAGAATACTATTTTTTACTTTTTTTCTTCCTTTATCTATATTAGGTTATATACTCCTTGTAGATTAAGTGCTATAAAAAACTATACTCTAGTAAGTTAATTTTATAACTCTAATATATTAGGTAATAAGTACCTATTTTTTATTATAATATTATTTAACTTCTAATAATTAATATATAGCTATAAGCTACTATTCTTCTTTAGTATAAATATAATAGAGTAGCTAGCTAGAGACTCTAATAGATAGATTATATCTTTTTTAAGGTTCTTATTAATATATTTATAGAGTACTATTAGTTCCTATTCTAAGAGTTAATATATTAGTTTAAATATTAGTGCCTTTTTCTCTTCTAAATAAATCTTATAATTCTATAGTTTATACTATAGTAGTACCTTAATTATTTTCTTATTATAAAATAGTTCTTAGTAGTTACTATATTTATCTAGGATATTAGAAGGTATACTAGCTATCTCTTATTCTCTTACTCTCTATATAGTATATTATTTACTATAGGTAGAGTTAACTACTCTATTTTAGTATATCTTATTACTTAAAGAGATAGTACTAATCTCTCTCTTATCTACTAGCTATATTATATACTATATAGAATTAGGCATAGTAGTACTATATTAGTATTTATTAAATAAATAGTATACTATTATTTCTACTTATTCTTTAGTAGTACTATAGCTATAGTTATCTAATAAGATTTATTATATTATCTAGTTAATATATAGGTTATACTTCTATAGCTATAGAAGACCTAGAATAATATTATAGGTAGCTATCCTAAGTATATCTAGATTAATCTATTCTCTATAGTTAAGTACCTAGAAAGGTATATTTACTACCTTATATATAATAGTATTTTTTCTTAGTATTAGCTTACTATTTACTACTCTAAGTAGGTATAGCTAGTCTTTAAAGTATACCTTAATCTTAGCTTATTTAATTACTATATAGAATATATAGTTCTTTTAAGCACCTAAGTCTAAGAGTATAGTTATTCTAACCTTATTTAGCTAGATAGGGAGTTATAGTAGTATATCTTCTAGAATAGTATTAATAGCTTATTCCTAGCTAAGGCTAGTAAATATATTAACCTACTAATATACCTTATTACTTATTTAATAGTTATATATATAGTATCCTAGCTTATTATATAAGTAATATATTAGTAGCTTACCTATCTTACTAGTTTATTCCTACTATAGTCTCTTGTTTAGGTTTAATAGGTCTATAGCTTCTAGTCTATAGTATTTAGCTTATATATTACTATAGATATAGTGCCCTATATTTAGCTAGTAATATTCTTCTTAATTATTATACCTTAGTATATAGCTATACTAGGTTCCTTATAGTAGTTAAGTAGGGTATATAGGTATCTAGGCTCTAGAGTTATTTTAGAGTTCTTATTTAAGTTTATAAAGCTAATTATTAATATTAATTATAGTATACACTAGGTTGTCTAGAGTATTAATACTAGTACTAGTATATATTAGCTCTTCCTTAACTTAAGGCTAGACTGGCCAGGTGGGTATCCCTTACCTAAGGTAGGGTAGAGTTAGGTATAGGTTGCACAGACTAGAGGTTAGGTAAGGTAGAGTTACTAAGGCTTAGAGTTAGGTTAGGTATAGGTTACACAGACCTAAGGTTAGGTAAGGTAGAGTTATATATACTAAAGGTTAGGTAGGGTTACCTTAGGTTAGGTAGAGATACCTAAGGTTAGGTAGGGTTACCTTAGGTTAGAGTTAGTAATATAGGTTAGGTAGGTTATATATAGCTATTTAGAGTTTATATACTTTTAGAATTTGCTTAAGTATACCTACTTAAGTTATTATAGTAACTTATTATAGTAAGTTACTCTACTAGCTGCCTGCCCCTAACTTTTAAGCTATATTTAGTTTCTGCTATAGATACTAGAATTCTTTAAGCTCCTAAACTAGCTAGTGTACTTTGCCTTATAGCAAAGTGCTAAGTTAGAATTCTTAGCCTAAATTATAACCCTCTTAGTATAAATAGTGTTTAGCTAGTAGTCTAAGTAAGGTTAGAAAATAAAAGTAAAACTATAAGTACTGTTACTAACCTTTAAAGTGTCCTACAAGGAATACCTTAGCTACCTCTTAAAGAGCCTTAATTATACTATATTAGAAGTGCGCACTAGGGAGGTATCTAGTATTATTAGTTATCTTATAGACAAGGTGCTAGAAAGGTAGCTTTTAGATAAGTAGCTTAGAGCTCTTCTAGTAGCGCTTAATCTTATAGAGAGCAATAGCTATAGTCTATTAGATTTAAACTATAATAAATAAATATAATAATATATTACTAGGCTTATATTAGTAAGGCTTCTTTACTCTCTTAGGTGTAGACTTGCGTGCAGCCTTACTAGGGAGAGACTTCCTTAGCTACTTACTACCTATAGTCTTATAAGTAGTTTGCTTAGTATAAGCTATATTATATAATAAGTATATAGGTATTATAGAGTTATATTATAGAGTTGTGATTTAGGTTGGAGTATAGGTTACTATACTTATAGTAAGAACCTTGCTAGATTTAGTTAGGTCTATACGTAGTAAGGCTAAAAAAAATACTCTATATAAGCGCTGTTTACTACACACGCAGCTATAATAACTAAACTATAATATATAACTATAATAAACTACCTACTTGTAGATACAAAGAGTAGCTTTCTAAAGATACTATATTTAGGCTAGTGTAGTAAATACTAAATTTATTGTTGTAGGTGCAGTACCTAGTGTTATATAATAGTACTAGCGCCTTACTAGGTAATAGGGCACAGACTACCTTCTAATTTACAAGCTATATATTTAAGGTGTATATAATACTACTAGCACTACTACTACTATACCTCTTAGTTATTATACTCTATAATTATAGTTATAATATAGAGCTACCTATTAAGTAAGAGGATACTAAGACTAAGGACTATTAGACTTCTAGTAACTATAAGATTCTAGCGCATTTTAAAGCTAAAGAATAGATCTAACTTACTAAGGTATTTATTATAGCTAGTTATTATATAATAACTAACTAAGTAGTAGAGTACACTCTCTTAAGACTATAAGATTAATGCTACCCTAAAATCTTATAGTTAGGCTAGTTTATAAAAAGGCCAACCTACTTATATAAAGGTCTAGTTTAAGAGTTCTCTTAGTAATAGCACACACGCTATTACTTAACACACTTAAGCTACTTAGCTAGATTAAGAGAAGAAAGCACTTTAGAAAGCAAGTATAGCAGACTAATCTACTAAATCTTAGCTAAAGAAGAAACTAAGTAAAGAGAAAACCTATAACAATACTTCTACTAAGCAGAGGACTATAATAATAAAACAAGCGTTAGAGAATCTAGATTAACATTACTATAATACCTAGAAGAGCTGTTAGTTATTATATTTATTTATTATAGGTATATACTAACTAATGCTAGATAAGTAGTTAGAGGACATACTCTATACTATTTACAAGAAGTAGAACAAGATTAATAATAAGGTTAATATAAGGAAACATTAGGCAACTATAGGTTAACTTGTTAATACTGCTAATAAGGAGGATAAGGTTAAACCTAATCCTAAGAGTACTAGTAATTAATCTTCTCTCTAAATCTTTAGCACAGGTAGTACCTATTAGCAGCTTATATATAAGAAGTATTAGACTAGCTATAAGAAACTAACTACTAGTACCTTTAAGAGTTAGGCTGCAAAACAAGAATAGGAGGTATTCTATAATAACCTTTAGCTAGATAAGCTTATAATAGTTAATAAGGAGCACTATAAGTTAGTTATTATAGTTTGTTATTATAGGTTCCTTCTACTAACTATATTAGGCGTTATAAGCTACCTTATATTACAGATAAGGCAGGCCTTAATAATAATCTTCTACTTAAGTATAATAGAGGATATATCTTAGGCAATAATAGTAATAAGTATAAGGAGGAAGTAGAGAATTCTAGTAAGGAGCTTAAGAGGTACTAGGAGTCTCTTCCTAACAAGTATAAAGATAAGGAGAAGAAGACTAACTTTAAGGGATTTTTAGATATAGAGGAGAGTTCTAACAAATTATTAGGAGAGAAGGAGACAGGTACTAGTAGCTCTAGTAAGGAGTAGGGTAAGGATAATATATAGGTATATTATAATTAATATCCTAGCGCTATAGTATATAATAATAGCTAATAATTATAGTTACCCCTAAGACTAGCATGTGTTAGACTAAACTTAATAATTATTAATTTTTTTTTAATAGAATAGAGTTTCTAGCTGCTTATAGAGGGTAGGTATTGCAATTCCTATATTGTTTTTTTTTAGTAAACTTATAAATTTCTAAACTACTTTCTTATTGTATTATCTATAATATAACTCTAAGCTCACCTTACCTATCCTATAGTCTTGTGTTTATTATATAAATTTATTATAGATATAACTCTATTACTTTAATTATCTCCTATATATAGTCTTAGCCCCTCTAGCTATATTTGCCCTAGCCAGCCTAGCTATCTCCCTTATTAACTTAGTACCTATAAAGTAGTAATAAAGAAGAGAGATAATACTAGGAAGGAAACTAAGGTCTATATAGTTATATACTCTATATAAGGAGACCTTACCTATATATAGGATAAGTAGTAGCTTACTACTATATATAGCCAAGCTCCTTATAGACCTAAGTAGGGGAGTGCTTCTTATACAGGTTCTATATAGAAGTGTTTTAGTAAAGGAGCAGATATATATAATAGTCTTCTATTTATATACTATTTTAACTATAGAGGTGTCTTAAAGTACCCTATAGCTAGTAGGATTTCTATTAGAATAAGCTACCTAAAGAACTATCTTAATGCTAAGTACTATACCTAGATATAGCATCCTATCTATCTATATAAATATATACTAGCTATTAAAGTAAGGTAGAAGTAATAAGAAAGGCAAGGGTAAGGTACTCCTTACTTCTCCCTTCTAGTATTTAAGGCTAAACTAGTAAGGGTTGCTATAGATAATAGCTAGTCTTTTAGGACAATTATGCAGCCTTCCTTCTAACGCTTTATTTACTTCCTATAGCCTAAGGCTATAATAATAGGATATAATAAATTCTAGGCTATATTTAACTAACAGTACTAACTAGCTCTAGAATCTAGGCTTTATAACCTTAGCAAGGAAACTAAAGTCTCTATATTACTAGATGCCTAGACTGCTGCTAACTACCTAAGCTTCCTAGTAATTAAGGGGTACTATATTAATAAGAGCTAGGAATATAAAGAGATCCTACTTAATTTTATCCTAATATATAGTAAATATACTAGCACCTCCCTAGTAGCTTGTATAAAATCTATACTTATTATAGCTAGACTTTCTAAGAGGCTATTAGCTATAACTTATAATAATGTAAGTAATAATATAGCTATAGTATAGGAGCTATAGTATAGTTTATAAGAGATAGGTATAATCTAGAGTATAAAGGAGAATACTATCCCCTGCCTAGCTTATATTATTAATCTAGTTGTATAAGATATTATCTAATATCTAGAATTAGCCCCTCCTAAGCAAGATAAGGGTAATAAGCAGGACCTGCTTTATAACTCTAAGAGCCTACTATCTATCCTAAACTTACTTTATAAAGTAAGTAGTATTTATTATAGTAGTTTATTATATACTAAGTACTAGTTAGCTATAAGTAATATGTAAAGCTATTAATGTGTTACTATAATAATATAAGTGTTTCCTTAACCTTTAGCGTTAGGCGCTAAGGCCCTTAGCAGTTATCTAGGATGTTTAGATATAGTAGAATTCTATATTTAATATATATAAGTATGCAGTTAAGCTGTAACTATTTATTAATAAATAGTTAGAGCTAGAGATTAGTATAAGGGTAACTACCTAGCCTAGTAATAGTACTAATAAACCTAACTCTAGAGATCTTTAAAAACTTTAACTTAGCTCTAGTAAATAGCATTATATTAAGGCTATTACTTATATACTAGAGAACTTTAAAACTACTACTCTAGACCTTAGTAGTAGTACAGAGCCCTAGATCTAGGCTATTTAGTCTATATACTCTACTCTATTTAACTTTCTAGAGTTAATAACAACAGAACTAGGTAAAGAGTTAGATTATTAGAATCTAGGATAGCCTACTATAGTATAGTGTGCTGCTACTAAAGGTAGAGAAAAACTCTTAAAGTACTATATAAAGACTATAGAGGAGCAGGGCTACCTTTTTAATATAGCTATAATCCTAGATCTAATATAGAAACTTACTATATATAAGGTATGTTTATTATAGTTATTTATTATAGTATATATCTAATTAACTCTATAGAGTAACGCTTAGGAGCAGAAGTAGAAACATATCTACAAGCAACAGTTCCTTAACTATACTATATAGTATAGTAGAGAAAACTACTAACAGCTAACTCTAACTGCACCCCTACTATCTGTATAATAGAGTATATAGTACTAGCAAGCTAGTAGTACTATAAGCAGCTTTTTAAGTAGCTTTATAAGTACCTAGGATTCTAAAGAAACTACTACACTTAATAAGGCTAATAACTACCTAGATATACCTTATATTATAGCCCCTGTTAGAACCTTTAACCTACTATAATAGTAGAAAGATAATAGTAGTAAATTTAGGTACCTAAGCTAGGTTATAATAGATGTCCTTATAATACTAATTACTTAAGTAGAGGTAGAATAAACCTTTAATATTATAAGGGAGGTTATTAGGGTAAAAAGGTACTATTTTAAGAGTATAATAGTCTAGAAGATTATAATAGTTAAGGACGCAATTATAAATAGGTATAGTAGTAACTATATCTATATATAACAACAAGAGGAGAGAAGAGAGGATAAAGAGAGTCTGCCTAATAAGAGAGATAATATACTTAAGTTGTCTATAACTACTACTATTCTCTGTTAGTGTCTAACTCTAGTGCCTGCTAAACCTCCTAAGATTATCTAGGTAGAAGAGGTAGTAGAGTCTATAACACTATTACGCAGAACTTAGTAGTAAAGGCAGCAGCCTAGGCAATACTATAATAATTAGCTATAATAATTTAGTACTGCTTAGTATATTAAATATTAATTATAGAAAACTACAACTACGCTTTATATATTATAATAAGCACTCTATAATAATTTACTATAAGTAAATAATTTAAGCCCTAGATCTATATAGTAACCCTACCTAACCTATATATAACCCTAACCTAGATACCCTACCTAACTATATCTAGGTTATATAGTACCTAAACCCTACCTTACCTAAGTTATAGGGTACTTCTACCTAATAAAGATAGGTAGGGTATATAAGGTAACCTAACTCTACCTTACCTATTAATTATATAAATATACCTAACCTTACCTAACCTTGCCTATCTGCTAGTCTACTTAAGGCTTAAGGCCTTATTAGAATATTATTATTAATGCTAGGTTATTCTAGCCTATAAGTATAGTAAGTTACTAGAACTTAGTAGTATAGTTAGTAGTAGACTTAGTCTATTAGATATATTAGATATTTTATTATATAATAGCTAATTTATTATAGATCCTAAAAATAAGATAGATTCTATTCTTAAAGCTATTAAAATCTCTTATCTAGCTATTTTCCTCCTTTATTATTTTACCTTAGTTATACTATTAGATAAATAGCTTAATCTATTAGAATATAGTTCTATATATATAGCTAGCTATAAGAGTAACTTATTACTTACTTAGCACCCTACTTTCTTAGAAGAGAAAGAAGAGGTCCTACTATATAAGCTAGTTATCTAGCTTATATTACTCTTTATAGAAGATATCTAGCTTATTAATACTAAGTATACTCTAGGCTAGTGTTATAATCTACTTATAACTAGCTAACTAGAATACTAATAGCCTTAGATACTAATAGATCTAATATAATAATTATATAGGGCTTCCTATATAGTATAGTTATAGTATAGTTTTATTATAGGTTATATAATAAGCTTACCTCTTAGTAAGTAAGCTAGGTAGACTATATATAAGGGCTTATATAGTTTATATTAAGCTTAGTAATCTTAGCTTATATAGCTTATAGTAAGCTAGGTAAGCTACTATAATTATTATAGTATATAGTAATTAGGAATACTACCCTTATAGTATTATATTTAACCTTATTAATTAACTTTATTATTAGAACTTAACCTAACTTTTAAGCTAGATAGATTAACTATCTATACTACTTATTATTAACTCTATAGTTATTATAGTGTTTTACTAGGTATCTATACTAACCTTCTTCTATACTAGTACTTATTCTAGAGAACTAACCTTAGAAGTATTTATAAGCTTTACTTAGTTTATAACCTTAATAGCTAGAGTATTAGTATTTAGTATATCTATCTTACTAGGTTAGAAATAACTTAGAGTGTCCTCTATATTCTTTAGAAATATACTTATTTTATAGATATTTAAAGTATTAAAGTTATACCTAAGTAAAGCTTATAGTATATTATTCTATTAGTTCTTAGAGATAAGTATAGGTAGAAATAGAATAGGTTACTAGAAGGTATAGAATAATAGCTTACTATTATTAAGGGGTATACTAGAGTAAACCCCTAATATATAAATAGATTACTTAAAGGTATAGAATAATAGCTAGCTATTATTAGAAGTTAATAAGAATATAATATATAGTAGATTATTAAGTTAAATATACTATCCTAAGAATAGTATCTAGAGATATTTATCTATAGCTATAGTACTCTCTCCTTAAATATAGTATTTAAGAAAGTAGTACTATTTAAGTAAATTAAAAGCTATATAGCTCTTAGTTAATATACTCTATAGTACCTATTCTATAGAATAAGTAAATTAGGCTATAAGCTTTTCTTTAGTTACTTACTTACTAAAGAGTAAGTACTACTACTTTATCTACTAGTTAAATTATTAGAGATACCTCTATACTAGCAGGTCTAATTAGTTAGGCTAGATTAAGTAGCTAGCTATTCCTATTAGCTAGGTTACTTAAGTGTCTATTTTTATTAGATTATAATAGTTATTTAGCTACTTATTTCTATTAGCTAGGTTATATAACTACTTATTTCTATTAGCTAAATTATTTAACTATATATTTTTATTAAATTATAATACTTACTTATAAAGTATATTATATCTTATAATAGCTTATCTACTATATACTATACTATTTTTTCTTCTTTAGTTTTATAAAGTACTTTAAATTTAGCTTATAGTTATATTAAGGTTATTTTCTATTATATTAGTTTTAGATTATTATTTAAGATACTTTAAAAATTACTATAGTATATTTTTTAATTTTAACTTACCTAGATTTAATACTAGTAATAGTACGCTAGATATATTCTTTAGTATATATTCTATTTATCTTATATTATTAAAATATATAAAGAAATTAAAGAGTTTATAAGTTTATATTTAGATAATTTATATATTAGATAACTAATCTTATATAAGATTAGATAAATTAACTATATATATATATATATATATATATAGTATACTAGAGGATAATATACTCTAGTCTAGAAAGTTTAGTATCTATATATTATTTAATCCTTTACTTTATATATAAGCTAAGTTAAAGTACTTTAAGTTAGTATTAGATACTTTAATACTATTCTATTATAATAAAATATAATATAATATTATTATAAGTATATAATAATAGTAGAGAGATAATAACTTACTATTAGAGTATAATAGAGTTAGTATAGTATAATAAAGTTAGGTTTTATAATCTAATAGAAATAAATACTTAAATAACCTAGCTAATAGAAATAGGTAGTTAAATAACCTAGCTAGACTAATTAAACCTAATAGTATAAAGGTATTTTTTATAATTTAACTAATAGATAAAGTAGTAATAGTTACTCTTTAGTAAGTAAGTAGCTAAAAAAAAAGATTATAGTCTAATTTAATTATTTTATAGAATAGGTACTATAGAGTATATTAATTAAGAGTAATAATATAGCTCTTAATTTATTTAGTTATACTACACTCTTAAGAGCTATATTTAAAAAGAAAGTACTATAGCTATAGATAAATACCTCTAGACACTATTCTTAGAATAGTATATTTAACTTAATAATCTACTATATATTATATTTTTATTAGCTTCTAAGTTATTTAAGTAATCTACTTATATATTAGAAGTTATCTAAGTATACTACTTAATAATAGCTAGCTATTATTTTATATAACTCTATAATCTACTATATCTCTATCTATACTTATCTCTAAAAACTAATAGAATAATATATTATAAGCTTTACTTAGGTATAACTTTAATATTAAAATAGTAATAAGTACTATTTTAACTCTATTATTCTATACTAACTCTATTATACTCTAATACTTTCTTATAAAATATATTAGCTATATTATTTATTATAACCTATATAAAACTTTATTAATAGTTTAACTTAAACTATAATAAAAAAAACTATTAATATAAATACTCTACTAGGTATAAAGTATAACCTTTAGACTAACTTTAGCTTAACTAAAGCCTTTTTATAGTATATATTTAGAATTTATTTAATCTTAATTTAACTTCTATCACTTTAGTAATAGCTACCTATTATACTTAAATCTATTTGTCTGCCTGTAGTAACCTTATATATATAATAGGAGATGCTTAGATGTAGACACCCTGCTAGATACTAGTTAACTGGAATTCAAAGGTCCCGGTGTCGGCTTTGGGCGGGAAGGCAGATTAATCGGCCGGATGGGTGGCTGGCCAGGCTGAACAGGTTTGGGGGTTTTTGAGGGTGTGTCAATTTGCGTATCCGAATCTGAGGTTCCACCAGTCTCAGAGTCAGATGCTGGATCCTCTATCTCTGGCGTTCCGGGTCGCGAAGGAGTTCTCATGGCGATAGCAAATGGTTGGACTTTAACGGTGGTCTTTACATGCGTCTTTAATCTTTTCATTCACGCTTCGAGTTCGGTCTTAGAAGCTTTTGCAGGTCCATCCTGGAACTCTGCATATGTCTTTGCATCTTCCCAATCGCTTTCGAGCTCTTCAAACAGGTCCTGCAGTAGGTCATGCATGGCCTTTGTTCGCGTTTTGACAAAGTTGTTGATCCAAGTTGGCCATTGAGTGGCAAGCTTGACTGACTTGTACATCTTGTTCGCCTCATCTTCTAGGGTTTTATCACCACCCTTTAGTTTGAACCAGTAGTTGTCTGTAGCACGTATATAAGCCTTGTTGTCGTCCGACTCTATCTCCAAAAGTGCATCTCGTATGCGGACTGCCAGTTGTTTCCAATACTTGGCGACGTCAGGGGTGTTTAAATACTAGAACTGTGAGCGTGGAATCCGAATACGACGGGATGTAGTCAACTTACGCCCATCAAGAGGATGACCTCTCGAAGCTCGTCTATTTTCTGATGGAACGGCATTTTTGTGAATTCCTCTGGTGAAACAACGTTATCTCCATCAATGCTGAAGACCGATGCTTTCTTGTTGTTCAGACGTCCAGGTAGAAGCAAAAGTTCAGCCTCGTATTTCTGATCGCTCGGATACGATGCGAGGAGCTTAGCCACTAAGGCAGGTTGGTTAGCGTCTTGTTTATGACGATGACCTAGAACGAGCGCGGCTCACGCAGAAACCAAGATACAGTGATCTGGCGCTGACTCAAGAACCAATTTTCTCTGCTACTCATGCTCGGGGGATACTTACTAGCGTTTTTTTCCTTAGTTTCCCATCTTTTGACCCAGAATTGTTCGAGATAGTCGCATTGGTTCTGTTGGGTAGCCTTTCCCTTCGTGCTCGATATCCAGTCTGTTGGGATGTCCGTTCGCTTAGTCTTGGCTGATCTTTTTGCTCCTATCGCTTCACCCGCTTCCATGTTCCTGTTTGTTATAGTCACATCTTCGAACATGTCCTGGAAAAATCGTTTTATAATCTGTGCATCCATGACATGCTCAGTCTGCCAAGAATCTTTGGTGTCGGGTGCCTTTTTGGAATCCGCTGGCGTGCTCTTTTGATAGGGCCAAACGCCATCGGTTTTAGATTTTGGAAAAGGCTTCTTGCCAAAAGTGTAATCATTCTTGCAGGGATCGATCGTCTTCGCGTTGTAGACCGCCATCATTTTCTCCCACTTAGGTCTGGTGGTTGCCTGTTCGGTCGCATCGCCACTGCTGGGATATTTTGGGAAGATCATATTGACTTTGGTTCCACAGACATGCATAGATTTTGTGCCCGAGGCTGGAGCAGTCCAGTCATCGGGGGCGGTGGCCGGCCTCCTCTTAGCTTTCTGGGCTTTGGGTGTTCTCATGCTATTAGGTACCCTCTTCGGAGTCCTTGCTGGAGACTTCCCCGATTTGTCTACATTCTTAATCGTGGTTCCTTCAAGCTGGGTACCGCATTCCCCTAGTTGATATTCTTTATCCTTCTTGCCCTTGGGCGTCTGAGGAGCAGGTGTTTGAGGATCCGGTTGCTTTCCTTTGCCATTCTTATCGCCAGGAGGAGTGCTTCCGCCTGCTCCTGGCTGTGTGACCGGAACAACGACGGGAGCTTGGGGGGCACCGGAGCCTCCTTTCTTTGGAGGCGAACGACCCAAAAGGCGACCATGCTTGACTTCCGCATTCGTATCTTGCCGACTGTCGACAAATTTGGCTTTGGCAATTTGTAGGTGCTGATCGGATCGGTTAGGCAAGGTAGCCGGTAATGCATTGCTGTCTTGATGAAGAACAACAAGACTAAGCCAAAACAAAGACTGTGAGAACCGCATGATGTATTTCGTCTGGTGATAAGATGCAAAGGTCGGTAAAATTCAGAAATGAATGTTGTCCGTCCTGGACCAGCAGGAAAGTTAATAGCAAAGATAAACCGGAACGAAAGTTTTGACACACGACCTGCGCTGCAATGAAGTGAAATGATGCCTTACACAGGGAAGAAAACGCCGGTTTTATGGTAGGACATTGTCAATCGTCTTGCCCCGGCAAAAATCGGTGGGCAGGGTCGTGCAACGTGTGTCCGATCAAGCAATACTCCGGTTACTGACAGGATGGTGATAGTCCTCGGAGTGATATGCGAACGCTAACTTGTAAGGAATCCAAGTCCGCCATGCTACGGATGTCTGTACAACGTGCGATTTGAACGGATTTCGAGATAGCAATTCATATGTATGTTCTAGGTACGTCATACAGGACGACGAGTTCGTAACTTCATGACTCACAGGAGCCGCATTTAACGCGCACGTACAGAGGAAATCAAGGTAGGAGCCATAGCACTCCAAGGGTTTCGCTGGTGCGTTCTGCAGCCTGGCTTGCCCAGTGCGGTAAGGCGCCGAAGTGGAATGCCGAGATTAACCCAAAACGGCTAGCCGTCCTTGCTGTCTTACGCTAACTATAATATGTATATCCCCGCCACTCCCCAAGTCCTAGTTCTCACCTATCAAACCCAAACATTCTTGCAACCTCATAATTTACCATGGCCGACTTGCCCAACGAAATCATCCACCAGATACTGCGAGAATACCAAGGAGAGACATTTACCTGCGTCCTACCCTTAGTTTGTATAAATCGAAGCTGGCAGGCTGTTGCGGAAAGTTACCTCTGGCAATATCTGCGAATCAGGCCCCGACAGATCGGATGCTTTCGGGCAGCCTTTAATGAAAACCCAAGACGCAGAAGGGCGCTGAGATCTCTCGATATCCGCTTCGAGTACTATTTTGCACAGGAATATCACCCAAGGCAGGAGCCAGCAAGCACTGATAATGGTAACAGCGATGAGGAAAGCTCGAACGAAGACGACAACGATCCTTGTAAAGTTTGCCCACGTGGACAGTGTACAAGGGACAAGAATCCATTTGGTGACGAGGACCACGTTCGAGGGAAGAGTGGCGAAAACGTGTCCCCTCTTAGACGTCTCGCGAGCACCCGCACTGAGCACGAACGCTTCTTCCGCGAAGTCAAGACAGTATGGGACGAACTGGCTAGTTGGAAGGAAGATCTACATGTGACTGACATTCAATTCTATTTGTACGGACGTTCGCTCTACGACTCATTTGGCCAAGAGATCTGTGAAGGTGGCTCCCTTGACAACAAGGCGCTGCTAGAATTTCCGGAGGCTTCAATGTTGCCTTCGCTTACATCAGTGAAGTCGCTACGGGTTCGCGAGGAAACCAATTATGAGATTGATCTTTGGCCTGCAACTGTAGCATGCAACATTACAAGTTCGCTACCTATGCTCGAGTGCCTAGACATTATAGGAGTGGACAATTGGCGTCTGTGGCCGCTGGCTAGGAAAAATCTTCGACACAGTAAGCGTACTTCTCTGATAATGCAAGATATGGTTACTAACCAATCCGAGGTTTTGCAGACCAGATCGCAATGCTCCCAGCGTCTCTAAGAACTCTTCATCTTCATCTCGAATATTGCGGCATAGAAAATCATACAGTCCAGCCTCCGAGCCTCTTGCTCCATGGCCAGGACCATCTGTCTCAATCCCTCCGAAACGTATCGACTCACCTCACCACACTTGCTCTGCGTCTCGGAGAGATTTCGACTTCACTTTTCTGGGTCCCGGAGACGGCGCTCACTGACGCTTGTGGCACAATATGGCCTAATCTTCGGGTACTTGACATTAGTACTGGCCTTGAGAGAGCCTCAGGAGATTACTGGTTGCGCCCTGCTGCTGACTATCCCGAGCACGAAAGGTACGATTGGCGTAGTATTGAAGACGAGCGCGAGTATTCCGACGACAACCATACAAGGATGTTGATAGTAACAGGCTTATGGCCTCCGCGTCGGTTTCTTACGCGGCCTGAACCTGCTTTCTTCGACGAACTTGCGAAGAGCATTGCACATGCAGTACAGCAGATGCCGAAGCTTGAATATCTAGACATAGAGTTCAATGCTATGCATCAAGGACGTCACCATTCTAATAATGACTTTTTGCAGGACCTTGGTAGGCCTGGAGGCTTCCAAAATAACTTCCATCAGTATGAGGGCTGGTCATTTCATTATCGTGCATCCAACAACGCAAGATTTGCTTCTGAATATCCGAAGCCCTTCTGGTTCGAGCACGAACCTGGCCTAGACCGAACTGAGATAGAGCGACCGCGTACTGAGTGGGTTTTCCAATGTCCATATGGCGACTTGCAGTGGGCAGAGCCAGATCCAACGAAAGATTTGTGGCGCAAGAGATGTGCACAGACTGACTTTGACGTTATCACTCTGAACAGCTACGGTACATCATGGGAAAGGCGCAGAAATGGAGAGTTGGCCCCGCTGTTAGGAGATGGCTTCGCCACGAGATTTCCAGGAAGACGCGACTTAGAGCCAATTCCGGAGGGGGTTAGATAGTAGAGTAGTATTCAAAGCTAAGAGGCTCATCTACTGCTTCTTTCTTGGCCTAACGAATCGTGATTTGCGGATCTATACCTCTTGCATTTACACACCAAAACTTGGCTATTAGGTTTTAGGCAGGAAAGTTTTTGTTAAAGTTATACCTAAGCAAAGCTTATAGTATATTATTCTATTAGTTCTTAGAGGTAAGTACAGGTAGAAGTATAATAGGTTATAGGAAGGTATAGGATAGCAGCTAGCTATTATTAAGTAGTATACTTAATAGCCTCTAATATATAGATAGGTTACTTAAGTAACTTAGAAGTTAGTAAGAATATATTATATAGTAGATTATTAAGTTAAATAATACACCCTATAGGCAAGCTACTTACTAAGTAAGCTACTTACTTTTACTAAGCCTCTACTAAAACCTACTCTATTATAGCCTAAAATACTATAAACTAGTACTATATAAGCTAAAATAGGCTATAATATTACTTAGATACTTCTTCTACCTTATTTATATATATCTATATATTATATCTAGTCTTATTATACTATTTATAGCGCCTTTAGGTTAGCTTAGCCCTATTAGTATATACTTACTTCTTTACTTTCTTTTTATTACTATATACTCTAAACTTCTTTAGAATAGTTAATTACTACTTATTTTTAACTATTAGAGTCTCTTCTACCTTAAGTTACTTTTTTTTATATAATTTATATTATATAGTAGCTTTATTAGCTACTTAAAGCTTAGTAATTTCTTATTATACTAATACTAGCTTATATATAATAATAGCTACCCCTTTTAAGACCTTCTTAAATAATTTAACTAAAGAAGTTAGTAAGCTATCTATATACCTCTAAATCCTTATCTTTATAAGTATTAATTATAATCTAAGTTCTAGAGTATTACTTAAAGTTTATAACTACTAAGGCTTCTTATTAATAGAGAGTTATAGTAATAAAGTATATAGCTTTAAGAGTAATTATAGTATTATAGGTATATATAAAGTATAGTAGAAACTTAGTCTTTATAATATAGTTAATTTAATTATATATAAGTATTTTAGGTTAGTATCTATATACCTTCTTTAAAGTAGTAAAATAACCTATATTAAAAAGCTATATAAAGTATAATAAGTAAAGAATTAAATAAAGAGTAATTATTTTATTATCTTTATAGTATTACTAGAATTTAAGAGAGTTATAGCTCTTATAACTATTAATAATAAGTAAATAGTAGCTACTAATAGTATACTACTTTATATACCTATTAAAGTACTCTATTTAGTCTAGACTAAGCTTATTAGTAGTTTAGCTATTATTAAAGACTCTAATAACCTAGCCTTAAGGTAGATTTTCTTCTTTATACTAGATAGAGAAGTAGTAGTTATAATATAATCTTAGAGAAAGAAGTATAGTATAATAAAGTTATAGATATAGATTAATAGTATAGGGCTAAGAAGGCTATATAATATCTTATAATTCTATAAGAATAAACTATACTAAGAATATAAGATAGTATAAGATACTATATATATATTCTATAGAAAACTATAAACTACTTATAAAAACTATAAGGCCTTTTATAAGACTTTATAAGATACTATAGAAAGTATAGAATACTCTTTAGTATATAGTAATTAGGAATACTGCCCTTATAGTACTATATTTAACCTTATTAATTAACTTTATTATTAGAACTTAACCTAACTTTTAAGCTAGATAGATTAACTATCTATACTACTTATTATTAACTCTATAGTTATTATAGTGTTTTACTAGGTATTTATACTAACCTCTTCTATACTAGTACTTATTCTAAAAAACTAACTTTAGAAGTATTTATAAGCTTTACTTAGTTTATAACCTTAATATTTTAAATACCTTTAAGATAAGTACTATATTAGAAACTTATACTACCTCTAGTAACTCTACTAATATAAATAGTAATACTAATATAGAGGCTGCTACTACTATACACTCTATTAATATTACTAAGCCTAACTTCTACTATAGTAAATATACTAAGCTAGAAAATTAGCTTATATAGTAGAATCTCTTCTTTATATTTTAAGGAGACTATATTAATAAAGATAAGAAAGTTACCTTTATCTCTAGTTATATAAAAGGTTAAGCTTTCTAATAAGTTAAACTATTTATTAAGAAGTACTACTCTACTACTAACTTCTATAATATTAATAACTAAATTAAGGACTTTAATTAATTTAAGAATAAAATCTAACTAGTCTTTAGAATATCTAATAAACTAATAATTATATAATAAAATATCTAGTGCTTATAATAAAATATAAATACTACTAACTATATAGCTAAATTTTAATAACTTACTACTAATACTAGTTAGAATAATATTATACTTACTACTATATTTTATTAGGGACTTAAACTATATATTAAAGAATAGCTAATATACTATAATAGTACTATTAATATATTAGATAAACTTATTAATACTATAATTAAAATTAATATTTAACTCTATAAGCTCTACTAAAAACTAAGAAAAGACTTATATACTTAAGCCTAGGCCTAGCTAACTTAAGTACCTCTATATAATTAATAAATAAATAACTAAGTTTATTAAGAAAACTATAGAAATAACTACTAACTAAATATAGGATACTATATCTATAGTAATACTTATAATAGTTACTATAGACTTAAGGCTATAGACCTATCTAATATTAATAAGAGTTCTATAAATATAAAGCTATAATAGAATAAAAAGAAAAGATATAGTAATAATAATAGTAATAAGGATAAGACTTATTATAACTATAGTAAACTAGGCTACTTTACTAAGAATTCCTAGTAGAATAAAGTATTCTATTAAATTAATATACTAGTTATAATACTAGAAAGTAAAGACACTAGTAATAAATAAAAGATTCTTACTAATAATATAGAATAACTTATAGAAGACCTAGAATTAGAAAATAAAGTAGATACTAAGTACTAAGGTATAAGTATTACCTAATCTATAATACTCTATTATAAGTCTAAGGCTACCTAGATATCTAATACTAAAGAAATTATACTATAACTACTTAAATAATACCTAGAAAATAATAAAGATTAGAATATATTAGTATATTCTACTATAGTATAGTATAAGGTGTAATATAATATATACTATTAGAAATATAAGTAATATAAAGTTAAGAAAGCTAATAACAAAGCCTGTACTAAGCTATATTAAGACCTAATTATCCTCTCTATTAAGGTAGATAATAAAGAAAATTAGTATAATAAGTTATATAAGAAATACTAATAGTAATATTAGCTAGAAGTATATTAGAACTAGAACTATAATTACCTAGAACCTAATTATAGTCTAGACCTAAAGAACCTATACTATAGAGTCCTATTATAAATAGTATACTACTATAATAGATACTAGATATATTACTTAGAGAAACTTAATTTAGAATAGTTTCTAAAGAGATATCTATATAAACTATAATAGAAAGATTATAAGAAGGACTACTATATACTATACCTAATAGATAAATATAATAATAAATACTTTTCTAGCTAGAATAAGTCTAAGTATAGATAATAAGAACTAGTAGTAAATAAGTAATACTTTAATTAGTATTAGTAAACCTACCTTAATCTCTACTATAAGACCTATAAAGAGAAAAAGTAAAGTAATAAATTTAGATAAGAGAATTTTTTTTTAGAGCTATGCTAGTAGGTACTAGAGATTAATCTATTAATAGTATTAAAAGTAATTACTAACTAATTAAGATACCTATTAGAATAAATAGAAGATAGATATATATACTCTTAAACTCTAAAGTATAATTTAATTATATCTCTTTATAAGTAGTATAGCTAGCTAGACTATACTCTACTTAGAAGATAATACCTTACCTACTTAGAGTAGCTAATAGAGAACTAATACTAGAGAAATTTAAAATTATATATAAAGTAACTATAGTGCCTCTTTAGATCTATAAATACTATAAGAAAATAACTCTAGATACTTTTAAAATAGCTACTTATAATATTATATTAGGACTTCTATAGTTAAGAAAGTATAATTTAAATATTAATTAGAAGAATTAATAGCTTTTAATAAGTTAATATAGGTATAATACTACTATATTATAACCTATATAGTTTATAATATAACTAGTAGATAAGAAAGAAATTAATAATATCTCTTTAATATATAAGATATACTAAGATAGAGTAGTTAACTATATAGATATTAAATACTCTACTAGTTACTAAGTAATAGTTAAAGAAAAAAATAGTATACCTTTTAATATTCTAGATAAATATAAAAGTTATAGAGAACTCTTCTATAATAAGAAGACTATAAAGGTATTACTATAGAATAAACTCTAGAATTATAAGACAAAGCTCTAGAAAAAAAAGAAACTACTTTTTAAGCCTATATATAGAATATCTAAAAAAGAACTTAGTATACTTAAAAAATATATTAATAAGAATCTTAAGAAAGAATTTATATAAAAATTAGAATTACTAGTAGAATTTCTAGTCCTCTTTATACTAAAGAAAGATAGTAAATTATAAATATATATTAACTACTAGAAACTTAATAATATTATAATTAAGAATTAATACCTACTACTAAATATTAAAAAACTATAGAATTAGTTATCTAGAGTATAATACTTTACTATACTTAATTTATATAGAGTATATAACCTTATATATATAAAGAAAGGTAAAGAATAGAAGACTATATTAAGACTATACTATAGTTATTTTAAGTATTTAGTAATACTATTTAGGCTTACTAATATACTAGCTATATATTAGGCTCTTATTAATAATATATTAAGAGTATACTTAGATATTATAGTAGTAGTATACTTTAATAATATTCTAGTATATTTAGTAATACTAAAAGAATATATTTACTATATTAGAGAATAGACTAGTAGATAGGTAAGGTTAGGTAAAGTTAGGTATAGTTATATAATTAATAAGTAAGGTAGAGTTAGGTTACCTTATATACTCTACCTATCTTTATTAGGTAGAGGTACTCTATAACTTAGGTAAGGTAGAGTTTAGGTACTATATAACCTAGATATAGTTAGGTAAAGTATCTAGGTTAGGATTATATATAGGTTAGGTAGAGTTACTATATAGATTTAGGGCTTAAATTATTTACTTATAGTAAATTATTATAGAGTGCTTATTATAATATATAAAGTATAGTTATAGTTTTCTATAATTAATATTTAATATACTAAGTAGTACTAAATTATTATAGCTAATTATTATAGTATTAACTAGGCTACTACCTTTACTACTAAGTTCTATATAATAGTATTATAGACTCTACTACCTCTTCTACCTAGATAACCTTAGAAAGTTTAGTAGGCACTAAAGTTAAATACTAATAGAGAATAGTAGTAGTTATAGATAACTTAAGTATATTATCTCTTTTATTAGGCAGACTCTCTTTATCCTCTCTTTTCTTCTCTTGTTATTATATATAGATATAGTTACTACTATACCTATTTATAATTATATCCTTTACTATTATAATCTTCTAGACTATTATACCCTTAAGATAGTACTTTTTTACTCTAATAACCTCCTTTATAATATTAAAGGTTTATTCTACCTCTACTTAAGTAATTAGTATTATAAGAATATCTATTATAACCTAGCTTAGGTACCTAAATTTACTACTATTATCTTTTTACTATTATAGTAGGTTAAAGGTTCTAATAGGGGCTCTAATATAAAGTATATCTAGGTAGTTATTAGCCTAATTAAGTATAGTAGTTTCTTTAGAATCCTAGGTACTTATAAAGCTGCTTAAAAAGCTACTTATAGTACTACTAGCTTACTAGTACTATATACTCTAATATATAGATAGAAGGGGTATAGTTAAAGTTAGCTATTAGTAGTTTTCTCTACTATACTATATAGTATAGTTAAGAAACTATTACTTATAAATATATTTCTACTTCTACTCTTAAGTATTACTCTATAGAGTTAATTAGATATAGGCTATAATAAATAACTATAATAAATATACCTTATATATAGTAAGTTTCTATATTAGATCTAGAATTATAGCTATATTAAAAAGGTAGCCCTGCTTCTCTATAGTCTTTATATAGTACTTTAAGAGTTTTTCTCTACCTTTAGTAGTAGTACACTATACTATAGTAGGCTATTCTAGATTCTAATAATCTAACTCTTTACCTAGTTCTATTATTATTAACTCTAGAAAGTTAAATAGAGTAGAGTATATAGACTAAATAGCCTAGATCTAGGGCTCTATACTACTACTAAGGTCTAGAGTAGTAGTTTTAAAGTTTTCTAGTATATAAGTAATAGCCTTAATATAATACTATTTACTAAAGCTAAGTTAAAGTTTTTAAAGATCTTTAGAGTTAGGTTTATTAGTACTATTACTAGGCTAGGTAGTTACTCTTATACTAATCTCTAGCTCTAACTATTTATTAATAAATAGTTATAGCTTAACTATATACTTATATATATTAAATATAGAATTCTACTATATCTAAATATTCTAGATAACTACTAAGAGTCTTAGTACCTAATACTAGAAGTTAAGAAAACACTTATATTATTATAGTAATATATTAATAGCTTTATATATTACTTATAGCTAACTAGTACTTAGTATATAATAAACTACTATAATAAATACTACTTACTTTATAAAGTAAGTTTAGAATAGATAGTAGGCTCTTAGAGTTATAAAGTAGGTCCTACTTATTACCCTTATCTTGCTTAAGAGGGGCTAATTCTAGATATTAGATAATATCCTATATAACTAGATTAATAATATAAGCTAGGTAGAGAATAGTATTCTCCTTTATACTCTAGATTATACTTATCTCTTATAAACTATACTATAGCTTATATACTATAGCTATATTATTACTTATATTATTATAAGTTATAGCTAATAGCCTCTTAGAAAGTCTAGCTATAATAAGTATAGATTTTATATAAGCTACTAGAGAGGTGCTAGTATATTTACTATATATTAGAATAAAATTAATTAAGATCTCCTTATATTCCTAGCTCTTATTAATATAGTACCCTTTAATTACTAGAAAGCTTAGGTAGTTAGTAGTAGTCTAGGTATCTAGTAATATAGAGACTTTAGTTTTCTTACTAAGGTTATAAAGCCTAGATTCTAGAGCTAGTTAGTACTATTAGTTAAATATAGCCTAGAATTTATTATATCCTATTATTATAGCCTTAGGCTATAGGAAGTAAATAAAGTATTAGAAGAAAGGCTATATAATTATCCTAAAAGACTAGCTATTATCTATAGTAACTTTTACTAGTTTAGCCTTAAATACTAGAAGAGAAAAGTAAGGAGTACCTTACTCTTACCTTTCTTATTACTTCTACTTTACTTTAATAGCTAGTATATATTTATATAGATAGATAGAATACTATATCTAGGTATAGTACTTAGTATTAAGATAGTTCTTTAGGTAGCTTATTCTAATAGAAATTCTACTAGCTATAGAGTACTTTAAGATATCTCTATAGTTAAAATAGTATATAAATAAAAAACTATTATATATATCTACTTCTTTACTAAAACACTTCTATATAGAACCTATATAAGAAGTACTCTTCTACTTAGGTCTATAAGGAGCTTAGCTAAATATAGTAGTAAGCTATTACTTATTTTATATATAGGTAAGGTCTTCTTCTATAGAGTATATAACTATATAGACTTTAGTTTCCTTTCTAGTATTATCTTTTTTCTTTATTACTACTTTATAGGTACTAAGTTAATAAGAGAGATTACTAGACTAGCTAGAGTAAATATAGCTAGAGAGGCTAAGACTATATATAAGAGATAATTAAAGTAATAGAGTTATATTTATAATAAATTTATATAATAAATATAAGACTATAGAATAGGTAAGGTAAGCTTAGAGTTATATTATAGATAATATAATAAGAAAGTAGTTTAGAAATTTATAAGTTTACTAAAAAAAAAATATAAAAATTATAATACCTACTCTCTATAAGTAGCTAGAAACTCTATTCTATTAAAAAAAATTAATAATTATTAAGTTTAGTCTAATATATAGCAGTCTTAGAGGTAACTATAATTATTAGCTATTATTATATACTATAGCGCTAGAATATTAATTATAATATACTTATATATTATTCTTACTCTACTCCTTACTAGAGCTACTAGTACCTATCTTCTTCTCTCCTAATAATTTATTAAAACTCTCCTCTATATCTAAAAATCTTTTAAAGTAAGTCTTCTTTTTCTTATTTTTATACTTATTAGAAAAAGACTTTTAGTACCTTTTAAGCTCCTTACTAGAATCCTCTACTTCTTTCTTATACTTATTACTATTATTACCTAAGATATATTCTCTATTATACTTAAGTAAAAGATTATTATTAAGGCCTGCCTTATTTATAATATAAGGTAGCTTATAATACCTAATATAGTTAGTAGAAGGAACTTATAATAATAAACTATAATAACTAACTTATAGTACTCCTTATTAACTATTATAAGCTTATCTAGCTAAAGGTTATTATAGAATACTTTCTATTCTTATTTTATAGCCTAACTCTTAAAGGTACTAGTAGTTAGTTTCTTATAGCTAGTCTAATACTTCTTATATATAAGCTACTAATAGGTAATACTTATACTAAAGATTTAGAAAGAAGATTAATTACTAGTACCTATTATAATCTTAGAGGAAGAGGTATAGTATAATAAAGTTATAGTTATAGATTAACAGTGTAGAGCTAAGAAGACTATATAACATCCTATAATTCTATAAGAAATAAACTATACTAAGAGTATAAGATAGTATAAAACACTATATATATATCCTATAGAAACTATAAACTACTTATAGAAACTATAGGGCCTTCTATAGGACTTTATAGGATATTATAAGAAATATAGAATACTTCTTAGTATATAGTAATTAGGAACACTGCCTTTATAGTATTATATTTAACCTTGTTAATTAACTTTATTATTAGAACTTAACCTAACTTTTAAGCTAGACAGATTAACTATCTGTACTACTTATTATTAACCCCTATAGTTATTATAGTGTTTTACTAGGTATCTATACTAACCTCTCCTATACTAGCACTTATTCTAGAGAACTAACCTTAGAAGTATTTATAAGCTTTGCTTAGTTTATAACCTTAATATTTTAAACACCCTTAAGATAAGTACTACTTTAGAAACTAGAGTTACTCCTACTAGCTTATACTCTAATATTAATATAATAGAAGGAACTATTACTACTAATACTATTAATATTAAGTAACCTAATTTCTATAAGGGAGACTATAGTAAGCTAGATAACTAGTTAATATAATAGGACCTATTCTTTATATTCTAAGGAGACAAGGTAGAGGCTAAGAAGAAGGTTACTTTAGTAGCTAGTTATATATATAGAAAAGCATTTACTTAGATTAAACCTTTTATTTAACTCTATAGTAAGAATAATACTTCTAATAAGGTTAATATATAGATAGAAGACTTTAACACCTTTAAGGATAAGATCTACCTAATCTTTAGAGTTTTAAATAAACCTACTATTACTAGATAAGATATCTAATATATTTGTTAGACCTAATCTGCTACTAATTATACTGCTAAGTTCTAGCAACTTATAGCTAATATAGACTAGAATAATACTATATTAACTATAATATTCTATTAAGGACTTAAGCCTAAGGTAAAGGAAGAACTAATATATACTAGTGCAAGTATAGAAACCTTAGACAACCTTATTAATATAGTAATTAACCTTAATATTAAACTATATAAGCTCTAATAAGAGCTATATAACAATCTATATGCTTAAGCTATAGGCTAGCTATCTTAACTATAATATAACTAATAGAATAACTATACTTATTATAGTAACTATAGAAATAACTACTAACCTAATATAGGTTACTATATTTATAGTAATACTTAGAGTAGGTACTATAGACCTAAGGCAATAGACCTGTCTAATATAAATAAAAGACTAATAACTATAAAACTATAATAGAATAAAAAGAAGGGATATAATAATAATAAGAGTAATAAGGGTAATACCTATTATAACTATAGTAAACTAGGCTACTTTGCTAGAGACTGTTAATAGAATAAAGTATTTTAATAGATTAATATATTAGCTAGTAGGCTAGAAGGCAAGGATATTAGTAATAAATAGGAGATTCTTACTAATAGAATTAGATAACTTATAGAGAATTCTAAGTTAGAATATAATAAAGATATTAAACTAGAGGTTATATATAAACTAGCACCTAAGAGGTTATAGGTATATAAACACCCTTATAGCTATAAAACTATAATTATATAGATATTAAGGGAGAAATATCTTAAACTCCTAGAAGCTTCTAGTATAGCTATAATATTATACTATAGACCTAGAGTAACCTAGACACCTAATGCTAAAGACAGTATACTATAACTACCTAGATAATACCTAGAGGATAATAAGGATTAGGACAAGTTAGCACGTTCTACTATAGTATAATATAGGGTATAATATAATATATATTGTTAAGAATATAAGTAATATAAAGCTAAGAAAGCTAATAATAAAGCCTATGCTAAATTATATTAAGACCTAATTATCCCCTCTATTAAGGTAGATAATAATAAAGAAAATTAGTATAATAAGTTATATAAAGAATACTAATAATATTATTAACTAAAAGTATATTAGAACTAGGATAATAATTACCTAGAACCTAATTATAGCCTAGACCTAAGAAACCTATACTATAGAGTACTATTATAAATAGTATACTACTATAATAGTTACTAGATATATTACTTAGAGAAGCTTAATTTAGGATAGTTTCTAAAGAGATATCTATATAAACTATAATAGAAAGATTATAAGGAGGACTACTGTATACTACACCTAATAGATAAATATAATAACTAATACTTTTCTAGCTAGAATAAGTCTAAGTATAGATAATAAGGACTAGTAGTAAATAAGTAATACTTTAATTAGTATTAGTAGACCTACTTTAATCTCTACTATAAGACCTATAAAAGAAAAAAGTAAAGTAATAGCTTTAGATAAGAGAATTCTTTTTTAGGGTAGTACTAGTAGGCGCTAGAGATTAATCTATTAATAGTATTAAAAGTAATTACTAACTAATTAGGTTACCTATTAAGGTAAATAGAAGATAGATAAAGGCACTCTTAGACTCTAGAGTATAATCTAATTATATCTCTTTATAAGTAGTATAGCTAGCTAGACTATACTCTACTTAGAAGATAATACCTTACCTGCTTAGAGTAGCTAATAAAGAACTAATACTAGAAGAATCTAAGATTATATATAAAGTAACTATAGTACCCCTCTAGATCTATAAACACTATAAGAAAATAACTCTAGACACTTTTAGGATAGCTACTTATAATATTATATTAGGACTTCTATAGTTAAGAAAGTATAATCTAGATATTAATTAGAAAAATTAATAGCTTTTACTAAGTTAATATAAATGCAGTACTACTATATTATAGCCTGTATAGTTTATAATATAACTAGTAGATAAGAAAGAGATTAATAATATCTCTTTAATATATAAGATATGCTAAGATAGAGTAGTTAACTATATAGATATAGAACGCCCTACTAGTTATAAAGTAATAGTTAAGAAGAAAGATAGTGCACCTCCTAATATTCTAGATAAATATAAGAGTTATATAGAACTCTTCTATAATAAGAAGACTATAAAGGTATTACTATAGTATAAACTCTAGAATTGTAAGATTAAGCTCTAGGAAGGAAAGAAACTACCTTTTAGGCCTATATATAGAATATCTAAGAAGGAACTTAGTATACTTAAGGAATATATTAATAAGAACCTTAAGAAAGGATTTATATAAGAATTAGAATTACTAGTAGGATTTCTAGTCCTCTTTGCACTAAAGAAAGATAGCAAATTAAGAATATATATTAACTACTAGAAACTTAATAATATTATAATTAAAAATTAATACCTATTACTAAATATTAAGGAATTATAGGATTAGTTAACTAGAGTATAATACTTTACTATACTTAATCTATATAGAGCGTATAACCTTATATATATAAAGGAAGGTAAAGAATAGAAGACTATATTTAAAACATGCTATAGTTATTATAAGTACTTAGTAATACTATTTAGACTTACTAATATACTAGCTATATATTAGGCCCTTGTTAATAATATATTAAGAGTATACTTAGATATTATAGTAGTAGCGTACCTTAATAATATTCTAGTATATTTAGTAATACTAGAAGAATATATTTACTATATTAGGGAAGTGTTAGAATACCTTAGAAGAGCAGATCTTTAACTTAAACCTAAGAAATATAAATAGTATAAAGAAGAAGTAGAATTCCTTAGCTATATTATAGGAAGACATAGAGTTAAGATAAGTAAAATAAAGATTTAAGTTATAAAGGATTAGCTAACTTCTACCTCTCTTAAGAGAATTTAAGAATTTCTAGAATTTGTTAACTTTAACTAATACTTTATTAAGGACTATTTACTTAAGGCCTTGCTGCTTATAAAGCTTATATAGAAGAATATACTCTTTAAGTAGGAATAAGTATAAGAAGATACTTTCTAGTTGCTTAAATAGTTCTATATTAAGCTACCTATAATAATTATATTTAAGAGTAGAAAGCTACTTTAAATTAAGATAGATACTTTAGATTTAGTATTAGGAGCTTGCGCTATATAAGAATAAGATAGATAATAGTACCTAATTACCTACTACTCTAGAAAGTTCTTAGAACTAGAGGAATAATATAATATATATAATAAGAAATTACTAGCTATTATATTAGCTCTAGAATATTAGAGAATCTATATAGAAAGCTGCTTAGAACTTACTATTTATATAGATTATAAGAACCTAGTATACTTTACTACTACTAAAATACTTAACTAATAATAAGTATACTAGTCTAAGCTGTTAAGATAGAATAAGTTTAAGATACTATATATACTAGAAAAAGATAATAGTAGAGCTAATGCACTTAGTAGATAATATAATCTAGCTAGAGGAAAAACTATTAACTAGTTTACTATACTTAGAATTAACAAGGATAGGTTATTAGGACTATCTTAGTAGCTTAATAATATAATATAAGTTTAGTAAGAACAGTATATACCTATAAAGGTACTAGAGAAATTAGAAAATAAAATTATAAGCTGTTATTATAATAACCTGCTTTATAGACACCTTAGTATAATATAAATAATAGAACTTATTAGATAATACTATAAGTTTAGCTATATAAAGGACAAGGTTACTAAGTTTATTAAGAACTGTGTTAATTACTAATAGAATAAATATAGTATATATATAAAGTATAGAGAGATATAAGTAATAGAGCTACTAATAGCACTATAGATAAACATTATAATAGATTTTATTATATAACTACTAATCTTTAAGAACCCTATTATAGGATATACCTATAACTTAATCTTTGTTATAGTAGATAGGTTTACTAAAGCAGTAGAAATAATACTATTTTAATATAGTTATACTGTAGAGTAGCTTGCATAAGTATTTCTAGATAGAATTATCTATTACTATAGTATACTAGAATTAATTATTAGTAATAGAGATAAGCTCTTTATATTAAACTATTAGACTATGCTTATAGTAGCTATTAGTACTAAGAAAAAGCTATTAACTATATATTATCTATAAATAAACAGATAAATAGAAAGAATAAATTAGACTATAGAAATATACTTAAGGATATACAGCAACTAGAAGTAAGATAACTAGGTCTTGCTATTACCTATAGTATAGATTATATATAATAATAAATTATTAGAAGTAATAGGTATAATACTATTCTTTATAAATTATAGAAGATATCTAAATCTCTTTATAAGATCTCTTAATAGTAATATCTAAATAGATTTAGTAATAACCTTAGTATAAAGACTAAAGGAAGTATACTAAAAATTACTTAAAAATATTAACAAAGCTTAGTAATAAGTAATCTCTTATATTAATTAGAAAAGAAAAATAGCACCTTAGCTAAAAGAGGGGGATAAAGTCTATCTCCTTATAAAAAATTTATAAATATAAAGACTAATAAAAAAACTAGATTATATTAAGGTTAGACTATTTTTTATTTCTAGGCAAATTAGCCCTATAAACTATTAACTTAAACTACTATAGGATACTAGAATATACTCTATATTCTATATATTGCTATTAGAACTAGCAGACCCTAATATACTAATCTAGAAAGACTTCTACTACTAGGTTAAGGAAGAGACTAAGTAGGAAGTTAAAAAAATAATATAATATTAAAAGAAAGGACGCAAGAATAAATACCTAGTTAAGTAGTTAGGATACCCTAATATAGAAAATATATAGGAACTATTAATAAACCTTATAAACTGCTGCTAGCTATTATACTAGTATTAGTAGTATTAGAGTCTAGAGGTAGAGGATGTATTGCCTAGTCTAGTGCAAGTAAGCTAGGTATTAACCTATTCTTAAGTATAGTAATATTATTAAGTAATAACTCCTATTACTCTAGGTGCTCTATATCCTTAATAAACTAAGTACTTATATTAAACTATTACTATTTATAACGCTTTAAGAATTTCTTTTATTTATATACCTAGTTTAATTTAGTATAAGTAGCCTATAAGGCAGCTATTATAGCTTTCTTAGCTTTAGCAGCCTTATCTTCTATTTCTTCTAGATATAATATCTTATTATTAATTTTAGAGAAGTTAGGAATAGGCAAATCTACAGGCTTATACTTCTTTATTCTGTTATATTTGCAATTCCTATACTTCTTATATAATAAAGATATCTTATAAGGTAAGTTCTTCTTTATATAGTACTTATAGGCAACTATAGTAAGGTATCTAATATTATTAATTTAGGTCTCTGTTGTGTGTTAAGCTTAGGTACTTTAGGAAACTATTTATTAGTTTATAAGGATATAAACTATAAAGGGGGAGGATAGTATTATAATCTTAGAGAAAGAGGTATAGTATAATAAAGTTATAGTTATAGATTAATAGTATAGGGCTAAGAAGACTATATAACGTCCTATAATCCTATAAGAAATAAACTATACTAAGAGTATAAGATAGTATAAGATACTATATATATATCCTATAGAAACTATAAACTACTTATAGAAACTATAGGGCCTTTTATAGGACTTTGTAGGATATTGCAAGAAATATAGGACACCCCTTAGTATATAGTAATTAGGAATACTGCCCTTATAGTATTGTATTTAACCTTATTAATTAACTTTGTTATTAGAACTTAACCTAACTTTTAAGCTAGACAGATTAACTATCTGTACTACTTATTATTAACCCCTATAGTTGTTATAGTGTTTTACTAGGTATCTATACTAACCTCTTCTATACTAGCACTTATTCTAGAGAACTAATCTTAGAAGTATTTATAAGCTTTGCTTAGTTTATAACTTTAACACTTACTCTATATAAGTAGAGTAGAGTAGTCTAGTATATAATAAGCTAAACTACTTATAAAGGCCTAGTAGAACTTTAGAGTCTCTAATAATAATTTAATTCTTTTTATTCTTTTTAGCCTACTCTTTAGCTTTTCTTTATCTACTATAGCCTTTTTATTATCTATCTTAAATAAAAGCTCTAAGCATATCTAACTACTATAGTTATCTTATAAAGATTCTAAACTATCTTAAGGTCTTACTAATATAAAATCTATTTTTATCTATATTATATATATAATAGTGTTTAATATAGTAGTTACCTATCTTACTATATATAAGGTTAAAATAGGCCTGGTACAATCCCCTGTAATTAGCTTGATACTATGTAGAGTTAATTCTAAATGCTATCTTGCTAACAAGGTCGTGGTGTCTGTAACGGAAGCGCTTAATCTAGCTCTTGCCAATATCTTTTTTTGCTACCTTTGAAGCATGCACTTCAACTTCAAGCTTAGTAGGTAGAAGCCCTATATTGCATCTTGAATCTACCCAACGTACAACCTCTCTTTCTTGCCATGGGATGAGATTTCTTTGTTGTATATTCTTCTCTTCCTGGCACACATTCACCCTTGTGTCTTGTCAACAGGGTACGCCAATCAACCCCGTATTTTTCGCCAAGCTTTGTACATGAACATTTTTCTCCTGGCTTTAATGATTCAATTTCTGCCATTGCAGCTTCGATTGGAGTCATGGTTGCTGAGCTACCGTGGGTGCGGTTCTGAGGCTGAATGCTGTGTTCCGGGCATCACGTGCGTTAAACCTGCGACCCTGCTGGCCAATCCGCCAATTTTTTGCTATGTTGAAAATCCACTTCATCCGACTGAACTTCATTCCCTATCATCGTCAAAACGTTATCCATGTCTGGGCCGCTCGGTACCCTAACTGCGAACAGGCCCCTGAAGGTATTGTGGAGTTTCTACAGTCCATATACCGCACACATGGGTGGCCTAATTTGGAAGCATATCAGAAGCAAGTATGTTTGGCAGAGCTTGAGGAAGAGTTGGGAATTGAAGGTAGAAAATATCACAACATCGGCCAATACTACCGGATTCTTTAGATAGGGACGAGCAGACAGGTAGAAGAAGTGTCAAAAATTTCATTCAGTTTAGAATAAGAGCAGGCAACACAAGAGAAAGAAAACCCAGTAAGAGATCCGGTCGCAGCTTTTGAGAAGCACCCGTGGAGCCGGAAGAACCGCTTGAGCCAGAAGAACCGCTGAAGCCAGAAGAACCGCTGGAGCCGGAAGAACCGGTTGGGGTGGACGCTGCTGCTGTCGTCGAAGTAGAGTGTGTCGCAGCCGCCGTGGTAGTACTGTCTACGCAGTTCAAATAATCAACTTCGCAGTTGCATATATTGTAGGGATAACCGGCCGAATCTCCATCACATTGCATTGTCTGCCCCTTGTACTCCATATCATCTAGATACCGTTAGCACTTTAGCAGTCGGCATATTGCCTCGGGAAACGTTACATCCGTTCTTCATAGCATTGACACATTGCAACGACTCGCCAGTAGGTGAACAGGAGAATGAACTTCCGCAGATTGACTGTGTGCAAGTGAATATCCCGGGCACGCCGGTTTGCACAGGGCCGCCACGGGGCATGATTCTATCGGGTGAGAGCGCCAGCACGGTCATTTTCGTAGACTTCTCGATTTGAGTATGTGTATGCAAGGGAGAGAATCTGTGCTGTCACGTAGGGCTGTCTGATATAGATGTAGCCGACTAAGTTTTGAGGTGCCGCCAAAGTATTGACCGGTCGCCCTCTAAATCATCGGAGACAGAAGCTTATCCATGGTAAGGTTAATAGTCAAGAAGACTACTAAAAGTTGTGGCTGTGAAACTGGTGCTATCTAGTCTCGCCAAAATCGCTTTAGAGTACACTTACCCGCATCTGAGCGTCAGCTCACCTAATAGTGCATTCAGCCACAACATTAGCCACTGCTTTGATATGTTTTCGGTAACTGTTCGCAAAGACTTGATTGATCATTTCCGGCCTCATAGTCCCGATTGCGGTACTCGCTTAGGTTTACTTGGTTACCTAGGTATACTTTCGCCAACATATATGCCATGGCCCATTTGGGCGTGTACACCTCAGGGTGCAAGCGTACGGGCAAATTTGGCTCTTAATATGATGTCGAACGGAGTGATATCTGATATATGGAGGGAAGCGACCAGTCTGCACGAGCTTGCACAACCAGGCATCGTATCTAGATGCCCTTGATGCGATTCAGAGGCACAACGAATGACGTGAAAGTGCTTCAATTTGACCAGAGAAACAGATGGCTTCGAGTCTGCCTAGCCTCCTAGTAGCTTCAATAGCTGGAACGCAAGTTGGAGAAGGAGTAGGCAGCAGCACGGCTGAGATGGGATGCAGGACGAACTTGTCGCTAATTTAAAGCTTGCCAGCTGGACTAAAGCTCTAGGCTGCAATGCTTAGCGAGCTTAGCATGCTTAGCATACTTAGCAACCAGCAATACGTGACCTCTCCAGGCTCAGTCGACAGTATGGGCGAATTTCAAGAAGTGTCACAAGTGCTGACATACGCTGCAGCACAAGCGACGCTAATTACTAGCCGTTCAAAGGTATCAGTGCCAGGCGGCGATCGCTCAATTCGTCTGAGAACGACCCGACCAGCTTTCCCAGCGTAAGTGCACCAGTCAGCCTCCCAAGAACCGTCAGTTACGATAATGGTCTGTACATCTCATCAGAGGTGCACTTTATCGCTGCGACCATAATACATTCTTCAATCTGATGCGAACATTAAGAATGTCAGTCTAGTAGCTACGTTGAAGTAGGTAAAGCTAACAAAGGAATTTCTAAGCCCCGGAAATGTAATGCAGACATTGAGCTAGCCAATCGAATCGTTAAGCAAAAGGGAACGAGCAAAGCAACCAGGAAGGAACCAGGAAGCAACAGCGAAAACCTCAGCGAGCTGCACAAAAAGAGAAGGAGGCAACTTAAATACAACAAGCTCTAAAGCCAGCAGAAGCACAAGAAACTGCAACACATGTGGAGACTTGACTAGAACAGTGAATCTCTCTACAAGAAAGTTAGACAGGAGGTACTAGGTTATTTCAGGACTTCGAGGGAGAGGGGAAGGCAAAAAGATACATACAACAGTGGGTATTCGCTAGTGGTCACCCACCTAACTACTAATCCACCGGTACGTTGCTTAAATAGGGCTGAGCGAACGGGAAGCCTTGTTTTCAACGTCCTATGGTCGTATGTGACAGTAAGTGTGAATAAATCTAATATAGACTAGGTCGTACCAAATTTGGCGGTGCTGTTATCATCAAATTCTCAACCGGACGTGAAGACCAAAAACCAGCAGCCAGACATCTCTCCAATATCATACATTTACCCAACAGATGGCACTTTAGCTTGACACAGCACAATGGATACCTCCGGGATGTAATCTGAATATTCAGAGTACCGCCCAAACAGTCCCGAGGCCAAGGATGCGGACTGGGAGGTGTTGGGTTGAAGAGACTATTAACACGTCTAGAGTGCTTTAGCACATAGAAATATAGGAAATAAAGACAGATAACGCCGCATGTTAGGTACACGACCGACGCTCGAGGTGAGGTACATTGTGCCGCATTTGACGACGTGAGAGAGAGAGAGAGAGAGAGAGAGAGAGAGAGAGAGAGAGAGAGAGAGAGAGAGAGAGAGAGAGAGAGAGAGAGAGAGAGAGAGAGAGAGAGAGTTCTAGTCAGTGGGTGAGATACATACCAAATCGTAGAGGACGAGTCGCCGATGACATCTTGCGCTGCAAGAACTAGAGGGTCAAAACATGTGCACGTACATGGTCAAGAAGAGAATTTGGAAAGGAAGCCACAAGATCAGTGCATCGTTGCGGGTGCAGATGATCCATTGATGGAAATTATGACGATTTCCCTGATGACTACGTTGCTGATCCATGTCCATTGTATATGGATGAATGCCAGCTATTATCTTCGTATAACATACATCCCAGATCGCAACCCACATCCGAAAGGAAGTTGCCCCATGTGCTATCGCATCTCGCTCCCCCAAATGACGCCAAAATTCACGAGGTGGTAACTGCGAAAGTGACCTTGCATGACTGTTTATGCAGATGTATCTGAAAAGCGCTTAAGCAGCAAAGGCAACTACCATGATGCCGAAGGCGAGAGCAGCGAGAGAAGCACCCAGCTTTCCAGCTGCGCCCTTGGCCGCCTCCTGTCCTTCAGCAGCTCTGTTGGCGATATTCAAGGTGGGAAGAGCGTAGTGAGGATGAGTTGAGGTGGTGTTAGGAAAGAACGGAGTCGGCTGAACAAGCGACGAGTTAATTACAGGAGCAGAGTAGAAGATACCGGTGGTAGTCCTGTTAATGACAGGCGGCGACATGGTGGGGAAGTCGTCACAAGAGGTCGACGTCATGGCCGGGGTCGTCGATGTCTGAATCGTAGAGGCAGGCTCCTCGGTCTCGGTCGGAAGCGTGAGAGTGAGAGACTCTAGATCCGTCGGAATGGTCGCTGAGAGGTAGCCAGTGATGTCAATGGGGGTAGGGGTTGCCGAAGCAAGTGGAGCACCTGAGCTGCTCACTAGAGTGATGGTCGTGTACACAGTCAACGTGGAGTGGATCGTAGTCGTCGTCGTGTCCGGCTCCTCGGTCTGAGTAGGAAAACCCCTACATAGTCAGAACAACATGCAAATAATCAAGAAGCTGGTACGTACACAGCGGGAGTGCTCGCAGGACCATCGGTGGGCTTGACCTCAGGCGGGGTCACGGTCGTGGTCTTCGTGATCGTGACGTGAACTGTGGAAGGCTCGCGAGTGGTCGTGGTAACGGGGCAGAGGTAAGTGATGGTTGTTGCAAAACCATACATCATGACTGGCGCAGTACAAAGCTTTGGAAGCTCGGTACAGGTGCCGTCGCGGGCGATCTTGGGTAGCATTTCGATGACTTCACCTTGGGGAGTACCATTGTGCATGGCTTCGGCAGCAGCGCCAGCTCCTACGTGTCAGCCCTGATATCGACCTTTTCTCTTGCCTCGCGCGTGGCTGCGCGCGGGGAAGACATTGTGGGGAAAGGAATGGGGTATTTGGAGTAGTACCTACCGATAACCGCAACAAGTGCCAGCGTGTGAATGGTGTTCATATTGACGAACGTGAACGAAGGAGATCGAAAAGCGAGTGTTGCAGAGAGAACGTGGTGAGTTGAAAGAGTGTGGGCCAACGAGGGAAGCCGATTGTGGGGTTGTTGGTAAGGGTGGAGGAAGCTGAGGAAGGAGCAACTGTAAGAGCGTACGGATCGCACGCTTCTTGGCGGGCAACACGAGGTGAAGGTGAGATGAAAAATCCCTAAGGTTGGTATAACGGGAGCCAATAGCAGGAGAGGTAATTGGTGTGACGGTGAAGCTGCATTCGTGGGTTGTGTGCCAGTGACGCGTTTGCTCTGTGCGTTTGTAAATCCACTCTTATTGGCAGCCCGCATTACCATCGCGTGTCGAGTGCAACGAGCCTTGAGTGCTGCACAGATATAGACGGTTCGGTGATGGGATCGTGTCGCCTATATTGTGCCTGCAATCTCAGTTGTGACCGGCTCTGAACCACCGGCACATGGCAGTCTGCGAAACACTCGATCGTCGGCTTTAAAGCCGTGAGAAACAAGTGTATACAAATTGGATGCTGTAGAAGAGAGACCAAAGGTAGGACAACGGGACGTCGAAAGCATATGCAGGCAAGAAAAGTATACACCCACTACTCCTCCCGCAGTGTAATGTAACACCAAGTATTAGTCCCCATACAAATCCAGCAAATGCGACAGCATCCTCCGCTGCAGCTCCAAGATCTGCCCTTGAGTAATCTTCGTAGTGCTCCCATCAGCACCAGTAGGTAGTTCTTCATCATCACTCGCCAAAAGATGCTGTCGCACGCCAAAGAACGGCACGCCCAGCACCTTCAACGACGACGTCTGCGACTCTACCATTGCTTTGCTGGCGCGGTAGACCTTTGCATCGTACTGCTTGAGCTCTTCCTGCTCGCGTTCCGGAGTCTGGCACTGTCAGCTTCTGATAAGCAGCAAAGTTAGTGTAGCCTACTCGAAGTGCTGGGGTGTTTTCTAGAAGGCCTGGTAGAGAGCTGTACAAGTCAGCATGAATCGCCTAAGTCTGATATCGATTGTAAAACATACAGCGCCGCTCGATGAGTCCTCTCGTTCTCCCTCTTCATCGCATGCTCCTCAATAAGCCGTGCCCGCCCCGCTTCCCACTGCCTGACATTGCCCTCTTGATCTTTCATCAACTTTCGGATCGAAGCTCCAAACTCGGGGTTTTGGGCTGCAATCTTGCTCACGCAACGCAGCCCAGATTTCCAGTCTATGATAGTTGCGGGATCTATCAGGGGTGTGGAGGACCGCACTTGAGGCTTTGGTGGGGGCTGAGGCTGTGGCGAACGCCCAGCAAGATGGGGATCTGCTGGGGGTGGATATGACAGATGGGTGTCTTGTTGCTGGTGCGCTTGCTCTTCGGGCTTGGGTAGGCTGGCGAGGGTCCGGAGGATGGCGTCCAGGTCCATGTTTGCCGGTAGCCCATTATCGGCCATCGTGAGAATCAGATCTCGGATCCTTGGATGTTAATTCAAGGTGTGGTCGCAGTGGCTATTGCAGGGATATGCACGTGTTCGACATAGTTCTTTGTGAACGAACGGTGTAGAAAGTGAAGAGAAATGCGTTTGCACAGGTCACAATGGCCATTGCACTTTTCACTCTTTCCTCAAAACTCGCTGTCCATCTTTACGCAGGAAAGTAACCAACTCAAAATCCCAGATGTAATGCACAGCTCCAATAACAGCACTCATGATTAACAGACGAGGTCGGCACCGCCACGACCCGCATGCCGATGTCAACGATGTCCAGTCTTGGCACCTCGATCATCCCAACTTTTGTCAAATCACCCGATCTCCACACCCAGCCGTCCACGCCCACCCCCTCCCCCGTCCACACACACCCCCAGCATGTCGAAGCACGTCAAAGACGCCACGCGCTTCACTGCGACCGGAGTATGGGCGCACACAAGACCGGGCGGACGCGCATCGACGCTGCAATTCGCAGACCCGGCGCCCAAGAATGAGACTCCGCAGCAGAAAGTCAAGAGACTGAGAGAGGCAGCGAACAGGGCGAAGATGGCACAGGTCACAAAGTGGGATTATGCGTACTTGTACGGGAGGATGGCTGCGGATGCGGCGCATAGGTTCACGGTATATGGGCTGATTTTCGCTACGGGTACGTCTGCTCTTGCAATTGACTCAATGGCATGGCATTGGGTGTGGGAAGTAGGGCATTGTTTTATTAACCGTTTCTAGGCTGTGTCGGTGTCCTCGCCGTCTTCTCAATAGGCGACATGATCGTCTACAACCGCCGGAAACGCGCAATCTACTTCGCCGACCAGGAGCGCGAACAGGCCAAGATCCTCGAATTGGCCCGATCCGCTGTCGCCGCTGGAACCGCATCCGCCGCGCAGACGGCGCTCGTTACTGGAATTGCCGAGGAAGAGGAGGCGATGGAGAAGAAGAAGGCGGAGAGGAAAGCACCGTCCAAGCTCCTATGGTGGCTTCACGGCGACTGGAAGGAGGAGAAGCTGCTGGAGGAGCAGAGGAAGGCCGCGCTGGCAGAGTTCAAGAAGGCGGAGGCGGAAGGGCAGAGTTCGGGCGTCAATGCTGGTGTTGCTAGCGTGACTGCTGCTGTGCAGGAAGCACGGGATAAGGTCTCAAGCACTCTGTCGACATCAACATCCACAGCAGTTGTCGGCGGCCCGCTGGACCAGGAGGCCGCGAAGGCGGCGCAGAAGGTCGAGCAGACAGGCAAGGGCTGGCTGGGGTGGATGTGGGGATCCTCCAAAAAAGAGTAGGACTCTGACGTTGAGCAAAAGAGGCAAGGGCCTCTGTGTACTATACTCGACTTGCAGCCTGTACATTGCTGTTTCACTATCATGTAAGCATCGCGGAGTTGGGCGGCACATGTAGACGGGCGCTGGGTATCTCTGAATTTGTGTCTATAATTGCATATCGATCCTGGTGCGACCAGCATTTGTCTATTGATTCCCTTGTCCTGTGACGGGCATGTAGCTGCGGCGGCGCTGGTCGATGTTAGTGTGAGCTGCGTGGCTGGAATGGTGATGGTTACCTCTCTCCACTGGTCCACCCACGGCCGTACACCAGCATACCCCAACAGTCCCACAGTCGCAGCTATAAAGGCTAACACGACGACCTGGTCTTTTGTCGAGTCTCGCTGGAAACATGTGGTGAAGACTTTGTCCTCCTTCTCGCCCTTGCAGAAGCTGTAGCTCAGACAGAACTGGCGGTTGCAGTCATTGCAGGACTTCTTGCTCGCGCGCGGGCGCAGTTCAAGATTCGGCTTGGACGTTGTTGAGGGCGCGTCGAGGGCGACGATGGTGCTGTTACCGAAGCAGGTGCATTTGCAGAAGGATGTCGGCGCTGGGCTGTCAGCTAATGGTGGAGTTGCAGTGGGAATGAACACATACAGGCTGCGAGGGACAGTGACAGGAAGGAGAGGAAGGTTAGGAAGAAGAGGACGTATCTCCTCATGGTTGCGGTGGTCGTGGTACAGTTGCGCAACGGGTGCTGGATGCGCCGGCGGCTGTTGAGTGGTGCTGACGAGGGCCGCTCGGCATCCGACACAGTCGTGGCGTTGCTTAGAAGAAGACGACCACGCACGTACTTTGCAACAGTCCTGGGGATTCCACTCAATCTCACACAATCTCGAGCGTTGACCCGTTGACCAGGCTCGGCTTGCACCTGCCCACCCCAGTCCGCGGCTACGCTTTGACCTGATCGGCCGCGCGCGCTAAGGCTTACATTTTCCTCCCCACCGCCGCGGTCAAGCTTCCACCACGCGCGCAAACGTCAAACGGCGACTCAATGCCCGCGACACAGGCGCCTACACTTACAGCGGACGAAACCAACACCGTCAGACTGCACATTACCCCGCTCAAGCCCGAGCTGCTGAAGGTTTACCTCGCGCCGTCCGTATTACCGCTCGCGCGCAACGTCTCCTACCACACCGTCGGGACATTTCCCGAGAGAGGATACGGCTACGTCGAGCTCCCAGAGCAAGAAGCGCAGAAGCTCAAGAAGAAGCTCAACGGCACTACCCTGAAGGGCTCCAAAGTGCGCATCGAAATGGCCAAGCCAGAGAAGCGCAAGGCGCGCGAAGAAGCCGACGCCGAAGACCAGCCGGCAAAGCGCTCCAAGAAGGACAAGAAGGAGAAGAAGGACAAGTCCGACAAGTCAGAGAAGAGGAAGAGGTCTCCCGGAGTGTTCGACGGCGTAGAGCTACCAGACGACCGCAAGGTCAAGCGCGGCTGGACCGAACCCAATTCGGCGAAGAGCAAGGGCAGCAAAGACAAAAAGGACAAGAAGAACAAAGACGACAAGCACCAGGCGAAGCCGTCCAAGTACACCAAGGAGCCTGAGCTCCTCTTCAAAGCGAAGCTCGAACCCGTTGCCGCGACTGAGCACACGCACAAGGAGAAGAAGAAGAAGGATAAGAAGGACAAGAAAGAACGCAAGACCAAAACGAAAGAAGTCGTTGTCCACGAATTCGAGAAGAATACAAAGACACCTTCCTTCCTCAAAGTCGCCAAGGTCTCCACCGAGAAGAAGCCTCCAGTTGATTATATTGATGGCGTGGGCTGGGTGGACGAAGATGGTGTCGTGGTAGAGCCTGAGACGAAGAAGGCGGCGCATAGCAGAGTTTTGCAGCTTGTCGACGGGAAGCCGTTGATTGAGCCGCCGCCAACAGATTCGCAGGGACGGCCGATTGCGAAGAAGACAGCGCCTAAGCCAGTAAAAGAGAAGAAGAAGAAGGCCACGCCCCCTCCGGAGTCTGATGACGATGAGTCGAGTGTCGTGTCGAGCTCGTCTGAAGACGAACCCTCTTCCTCCGAGTCCGAGAGCGAAGATGAAGACTCAGATGCAGACGACAAGTCGGATGCAGGCGAGAAGTCAAATGCTGCCTCGCCCACACCCTCTCCTGTCCCTCAAAAACCCACACCAAAAGCCTCGAAGCCCACTTCTCTCCCATCGATTTCCACGACAGAATCCAAAGAAGTCCATCCCCTCGAGGCCCTCTTCAAACGCGCTCCTCCCACACTCTCCACCCCTACCAAGCCGCCCCCAATCAACACATCCTTCAGCTTCTTCGACAACGAAAACGTCTCTCCCCCTGGCGAAGCTGTCGACACGCTCGAAGCCGAAAACGCTCCCGTCACACCCTTCACGCAGCGAGATCTTGAATGGCGCGGCCTCCGCAGCGCAGCACCCACACCCGACACCGCCGCAATCGGCCGCCGCTTCTCCTTCGACTGGCGCAAGGGCAGCCACGAGGCCGACGAAGACGAAGAAGACCTCAGCGACGTCGACGCAGAAGCAGGCCGGCAACTCGACATCAACACCAAAGCCAACAGCCAGGCTAAACTTGCCGGCGTCCAGGAAGAAGACGAGGATGCCGAAGGCGTTACCCAAGGTGCACCCGGCGAGGACAAGCCCGAGAGCGAGTTTAGGAAGTGGTTCTGGGAGAACCGCGGAGATATCAATCGTGCGTGGAAGAAGCGCAGGCGGGAGGCGCTGAAGGCGAAGCGCCACGCTGATAATCGGAAGATGACTGGTGGTCGGCGCGTTGGGTGAGCTTGCAGGAAAATGTGTTTATGTGCAAATGGTATATGACGGATTACATCGGAAATGCATCGCTCGTACAAAAATCATGGACATCGCATAGCATAGCATAGCAAGGCGTAGTATAGGCATAACAGGCGTACCACCGTTTCTTCAACAAACGAACTCAGCTCGTCATCACACATCAACGCCTTTAACTCTCACCCTCCCCTCCTCCACCCCTTCTTTCTTCCCCCCTTTACACGCCTCTTCCGCCCGCGTTAGAACCTCCTTTTCCGGCTTCTCCGCCCCATCTTTCTCCAGCGCCGGTACACTCGCGCAGAGTAGATTCTCACCCACCATTCCCTTCTCCGTGGCTTCGACGATGGAATCCGGTACTGTCATTGTGGTTGTGGTTGCGTGAATGGTAGGGCTGAAATCAGCAGGCGCTGGGTGGTGTTAGACCGTACGACGATGTAACAGTGAGTGTCATGAAAGGGAGGGAAGATAACATAGTAAAAATGAACAATAATTACCTGTCTGAAGATCCACTTTTTTGTTTCTGTGGAAGGGCCAGTATAGACAGAAGCAGGAATAGTAGTATTTGCAGCTCTTCCCTTCTTTTTTCTCCAGCGTGGGAGACTTCTCGGTCTTGTACGGATGCTGTTCGTCACAGAATGATCTCATACCGAAGACTAGCCTAGTGTCGAGCCGCGTGGAAGCAAGAGCGGGACAACAGTGGAGCAAGCACATCCACCACCCCCAGCACCTGCAGCAGCAGATATACACCTTTCGGCCGCACGTGTGGTATGCTGACGAAAAGCGTCGTGCAGCATGAGCATGAGCATGATGTTGCATTTGCGTTGCTGGGAGGACATGACGACGACCAAGCGCTTGGCTGGCCTCCCTTTCTTGGATGCCTGTGATACTGGGTGATCGAGGGGCAGCGCTGAGCTGTATGTCTTGCAATTCACAAAGATGTCGGTGTGCGCACATCTGTATTGCATGATCGACGCGGGGGTGATGCTGGGCTGGTCAGGGCAGATAAGGCTGGTGATCGACATGACTAGCTGTGGTGTTGAGAGAAAGAAAAGAGAGATTGATAAGGCGCATGCTAACTTGCATGATAAGACGCGTTGAACGGGGCTTGTGGGGTGTCTTGTCTGTTCATTGGATTGTAAACCGCATTGCTGGAACGCCTGTGATCCCTATGATAGCATACCGTGCTGACGCCGTGCTCGTCCTCTTTGCCCATTGCACATTACCACTGTAGAAGTCCTCCTTACGCACAGCGCAGCCTGCTCTAATCATCTGACTAGCAAGGCTTATGAGCCTCCTCCCGCAGGCGCACCACTTCTCCCCCGCGCCCCCTCCTCTCCACCCCTGATCGCCCTCTCCAGCTCCCTGATCCTCTGCTTCAACACTTCATTCTCCCTCTTCACCTCCTCCAGCTCTGCCCTCTGCAGCGCCACCTCCTCGTACCTGGGCGTGCTAACAATGCTGCTACTTCTCCTCATCTCCACGCCACCCTGCCCCTGCTGACTACTAATGCTATGCCTCTGACTCTGTGGAATACTGTGCACCCCCATCGGCAGCCCACTCCGCGACACGCTGCTGCTACTGCGGTGCCGCCGTGAGGATGTGGGGTGTGTGGCTCCTTGCAGCGGGGCGCCGGAGTGTGCGGCACTGCCTGCCGGGTCTGTGACGTCGAGGAGCGCGTTCGATGCGATGGAGGAGGTGGTGGAAGCTACGGAGGCCGAGTGTGCGCGGAGAGCAGAGAGCTCGCGCGTGAGACGGTTGACAACGGCTTCTTGTTCCTTCTCGAGCTCGAGGTGCATCTCGGCGGCCGTCATGGGGCGTGGGTGCCGCATAGGGATGTGGCCTGCATCGGCGCTGGGTAGGCTGGGCGACAGCGGTGGAAAGGCGTGGGTGTGGAATACCGGTGGAAGTGTGCCGTTTGGAGAGGCCAGAGGGAGAGGCGGCGGGCTCATGGGGTAGATTTGGGAGGCGCGTCGAGAGGCTGGAGTGGAGTTCTGGCGCGAGCTTGACGTGCCAGCTTGTGTGTGCGAGGGGTTGCTTGTGACACTGGGACGCGGTGATACCGGGACTGAGTTCAAGTCTGGAGCCATGTTGTGTGTGTAGTGCACTGCGTGCGGTCTTCTCTTATGCTCTTTGGTGTCGCGAGGAGAGGTGACCGTTATCTACCCCGCGTGACGAGTCGCGGACTGATAACAAGGATGGATGTTGTCGAGACGCGATTGAGCTCGTGGCGTGTTGTGAACGGAGGACGGGTGAGGTACGCGTCGTTGTTCGTGAATTAAGGCGGTGTCGTTGAACGAGAGAGGGGTTCAGCGCAAGCAGGAGCGACCGATGAGGGGCAGGCTGCATCAACTGAAGACCGAGCCCATGTTGTATAGGAGTGTCAAGCGCCGTAAAGTGACACTGCAATACCCCCGGACCTTGCACTTATCCACCAAAGCTTGTTTTGACGGCGCTGGTCGAGTAGACGTGTTCTTGACGTTGCGTGGATAGCCCAGTCAGCACCCTGAGGCGAGCAAGGCACTCGTTAATGTGACACAGCCATTCCACATACAGCTAGCAAATTGCAATACGCTCAAGTGTGATTTGTTCATTGACGCATGTATCATCAAACTTCTACTGCCCACCCTCTGCGCCTCTGGACGCGGTGCTTTCGTCACCTTCCACCACTCTGCTTCCACGCATGCGGTGGTGGCATGGCCTGCAGCAGAGCTCGAAGCACCTGTGACCCTATCGTTTCATTGATCCGCTGAGCTGTTCGCTCAATTATCCGCAGAAATGCTTTTCCAGAATGCCGTAAACCCCAACTCCAAGCCGGATGCTCTATCTCGATTTGGCCAAGGATATCGCTGAATACCTCCCGTGTCGTGTCCCTCTCTAGTAAGTGCGAGCCAAATTCCTGAGGTACCAGTCGACGAGTTTCCGGCCAACCTTTGCCTCGGAGACGTGGATGAGATCCTGGTTAGTGTTAGTCACGTGGTGCAATGACTCAGATTTGTTTACACTTACACCCTCCATGGCGTAGTCAAGGTCGCCAGCGGAGACAACATCGCCCTCCAAGAGGCCGCCCTCGTTCCACCTGATTTGCCTGTTCCTCTGCTTGTTGACGAGCAACCAGCACCTCAGCTTCTCGGGCTCGACCTCGAGGAAACCGGCGAGCTTCTTCAGGTCCATGGTGGTGTACAGCTTCAGGTAGCTCTTGACGGTGGGGGACATCATGTTGTTCTTGACCTCGTCCATGAAGATGCGGAGGTGGTGCTCGACGGGGTCAATGTTGACCTCCGGGTTGTCAAAGTCGGGCGGTGTGGGGCTGATGAACTTGGGGCAAGCGGTGCGGAACAGCTCCTCGAACAGGGGGAGCGACTCGGGGCCACCGCGCTGCAGCTTGTTGAACTGCTCGCCGTACTTCTCGCGCAGGGCGGTGTGGATGGTGTCATCGAGCCTTGTGGGCTGGAAGGCAACGCAGATGGCGACGAGTGCGTACATCTGGTCGTTCTTCTTGGTGATGGAGTCGTACTGGGCGTTCTTCTGGAAGTTCTTGGTCCTCGAGACGTAGACGAGGATGTGGGAGAACATGCGGATGGCATCGGTGTAGCGGCGCATCATCATGTAGGAGAAACCGACATAGTAGTATGTGGTGAAGTGGGCGGCCATGACGCGGGCGAACTGGGCCTTCTTGTTGAGCTCGATGTCGTCGAGGGTCTTGAGGGCGAGGCTGAAGTCGCCCAGCAGGCAGTGGACGCGCAGCAGCCCGATGATGGAGAAGTAGCCCAGCATCTTGTACAGGGGGCGCTGGCCGTACTCGCCGGCATACAGGTTCGAGTCCTCGCCGCGCTTCATGGCGGCGAGCTGCTCGTTGATCTGCGAGCGCTGGATGAGCGAGTACAGGACGTTGAGGACGCTGTAGCAGCCCCAGGTGTTGGGGTTCTCGCGCAGCAGCTGGATCTCGTCGGCGTTGTCGTTCTTGAGGGCGACCTTCTGGCGGTAGCTGCAGAAGCTGTTGAACTGGTAGATGAACTCGTCGATGACGTCCCATGCCCAGTAGTACTGCGCGTGTCAGCTGCGGCGCTCATATAGCCTCTGGCGGCGCCAGGCGCGTGCTTACGTTGGGGACCTCGAGGTCGACGGGCCCGTCCGAGTTGAGGATGTAGTGGAACAGGTTGCAGTAGTTGTCGTAGCTGGCAAACTTGGTCTCCAGCGTCGCCTGGAACTCGAGCGGCGTGGCGGCGGCCTGCAGCTGGGCGTGGATGTCCTGGTTGCTGCCGATCGAGTGCATGCGGTCGAGCTCCTCCATGCCGTCGTACTGCACCTGCGCGCCGTACTCGGCGGCCATGACCTCCTCGTCGGCGTCGGAGCCGTCCTGGAACCGGCTCATGGTGATGCGGTCGTGTGTGCTGGGCGACCGGGTGTGCTGCGGGCAGAGCGGCGGCGAGGGTGCTGGGCGTCGGCGTCGTGGGCGATGAGGTCCCCGCGCTGAGAATTCGATAATTCGAAAGGAAAGTGCGTTGCTTAGCGCCGCCTGGAGGGGCTCGCGCTGCCCGGCACTGGCCTCTGCTCGTCCGCGAGCCGGCCAATCGCAGCGCGCCGGCCGTGTTTCATGCCTGAATCGTGCCGATCCGCCATGGACGTCTGATGCCTCTGTTCGGCGTGGTCGTGCCCTGGCGAGCGGCCCTCCCACCTGTGTCGTGCGCGCGGAGAGAGATCCTGCAACCTCCGCCTGCTCATCGTCGCATCATCAGTCCCTTCGGAGACGTTGCGCACGCCTAGGGCGGGCGCTGGCTCGTCTGCCCGCTGAACCAGCAAACTTATAAGCCTCCGCGTCTTCCACAGGACTTCTGGAAGTGCATACCCGCTGTCAGAACTGCCTCAACCCCCATATAAGTCCAGCCTTGCCCTCCATAACAACAATCTTTAAGCCTCAATCTCACCTTTACACTCTGACCGTGACCTTGCCTGCTGCCGTGACGGTCCTCGCAATGACTTACACCATCATCCTCTTTGTCACCCGGAACCCTGTCCTCTCACCAGAGGAGTTCAAGCACCACTACGAAAACATCCACATCCCCCTCGCACAGCGTCTCTGCGCCGGCAACTGGCCCTTCAGGTTCACACGCCAATACCTGGCGCGCATCACGCGCAAAGGCTTCGGCGGCGCCGCCAACCCAGACCGGCCTACGCTGCTCCTGCGCGGCGACGTCGAGGACATCGACTACGACTGCATCGCCGAGATGACCTTTGAGAGCGAAAAAGCCTTCCAGGGATTCTACAAGAGAGTCTACGAGAAAGAAGTCGCGGCGACCCTGGCAGCCGACGAGACGAGGTTCCTCGAGGTCGGCAAAACAAGAGTCGTCGTTGTCGGCGAGACCGTCTCCACCGAACATGGCGTGACCAGAACCATGAAAAACTGTTTACGCACCACCGACACATCTGACAGCGACGCCAGCAACAGCGAACAGAGCTGATACGACCACATCGGCGACAGAGATGGCATGGCGTTTGGTTCTTTGTTCTGCTTTTGGTGGCTTGCTCTGGCGTTTGGAGTGGCCTAAGGGTGTCACAACCGGGGGTCTTGGTGTAACACTCAATACCCGATGCTTGGTTACATGGCGTTTTATTGGTGCTCAAGATGATGGGCTTTTGGCGTCGAATAGAGAAATGGCTGCGGGATACTGCATGATTCGGATAACTTTCCCACTGGATTGATAGTCCAAGGAGTACGCTCCGGTACACATAATTTGTAGATGCAACATGAAATGAATACCATTGCACCCAAACCTTATGAAGTACTATCCTTAACCAACACAAGGCCGAACAACAACCTAATCTGCTGTACAAAACACCCAACATACTAATCCTTACCCACTTCCTCACCGCTGATCCCCTCATTATCCCCACTATGCGGATTATCCAGCCTCGAATGTCTGTACTCATAATGCCAATCGCTCCTAGTAACATCACTTCTAACCTGATAAGTCGCCTCCGCATCCTCCAACATCTGCAAATCCAAATCCACCACCACCATCCCCTCCGCCGCCGACCCCAGCCTAGCCAGCGGTCCCACAAACGGCACCGTAACCTGACTAAGCCCCGCATACCCCTTCCCCGGAGGACCCCCAGCATTAGCAAAAATAACAGCGCATGTGTTCTCGAATGCGCGCGCGGTGAGAATCGAGTCTAGGAAAAGGGCCTCGGAAGCAGGGTTCCGCGCGAGCCCTTCTTTGGTGCAGTCGTTCAGCGTCCAGAAGGTAGGGATGATGATTATTTTTGCGCCAGAGGCGATGAGCTCGCGGAAGGCTTCGGGGAAGGCGAGGTCCCAGCAGATGAGCATGCCTACTTTTCCGATGGGCGTGTCGAAGACTTCGTGGGGGGCGTGGGTGGATGAGGTTAGGTGGTCTCGCTCTGGGCCCCTGTGGTATGGTTAGAATAGATAGTCCGTCTAGCTGATATTATGCCTCGACATGAAAGTGAAGGATTCAGAAAAGGGAAAGGTAAGGATGGAAAGAGTAAAAGGATTGATAACGTACCACAGGTTTTTCTTGACATACTTCCCCACCACCTCCCCCTCCTTCCCTATAAAATACGCTACATTTAGCAATCGATCCTCCTCATTCTCTTCTCCCCTGTGCCCTTCCACTATAGTCCCTGGCACAATACAAATTCCACACTCTTTTGCCAAGGCTTGATACTTCTCAAGATAGACCTGCCATTGGTCGCAGAGACCAGCAAAGGATGGATCTTTGGGTAACCAATTGGTGAGGTGATACTCTGGCAAGACTGCAAGCTCAGCACCTTGAGCTGCGGCGGAGCGGACAAAGTTTGCAGCTTTGTTGAAGTTGTGCTCCGGGTCCAAGGGCTAGTGGGCGTATAAGTATGCGGTCGGGAAGGTGGTATATTGTAGAGAACGTGCCTTTGGGTACAACTGGATGACTGCAACTTTGATAGTGGACGCCATTTTGTTTCTTGATACCAGTACAGTGATATGCAAGATCTATAAAAGTAGTGCGGGGTGGAGATAGTCTGGCAGGGTGCTCGCGTTTAGATATGGTGCACGCGTTTAAAGATGGGGTAAGCTCTCACAGCCGAAGCTAAGCTCCACTTAGGCATGATTGGTTAGTGCTGCATTATGGTTATCGATCAATTCATCATTGAGATTACTTTATACAACCGAGTGTATTCGTATTTACGTTCTAAGCTAGAGTCGATCGTTGGGCAGGAAAAGGGCTCGAAGGAAACGGGTATCTAGGAACTGGCAATATCGATGCTCCTGAAACGTCATACAAACAAGGAGGAAGTAAAAACTCGATCTGCGTTGCATGGTGAATGAAAGGACGTAAACACCGATGACACTGGTTGACGTGGAGAGTTTGCGTGGTTAGTGGCAACTCTAGATCGTACAATAAACCAGCACAGAGTGTTCGTTGCGCTTCTCGCTGTTTGAAGTTTGGATAACGTCCACGGCATGCAACTAGCGGGCTTACCCGTCAGCATGAGCATAGCATGTTTAAGCTACAGCAGCGTTCGCCCAGTCATTGCGGTCGAAGCGGATGGTACTGGACATGTAAGATTCAGTTTGCGAGTCGGAGTCGATCTCCGAGCCGGCATCGAGGAGCGCATAAGTGTTTGTCATCGAGAGAGACATTGATGGAACACGCATGACTGGTGGGCGCACTCTCGTGCTGGGCTGTGGCAACGGAGCTGCGCACTCATCTGTCGCCCAGTCGATTCGCGTGCCCTTATAGGTCGTTCGAGACATCATGCAAGTCCTGGCAAACAGTGCGTTGTGAATCGAGTTGGTCGAGATGTAAGCGTCGCCATTCTGGAAGTGAATATCAATAACAACAAGATTGTGGATATGATCGAGGTGATCTCGGATCTGCTCTTCAGTAACCCTGTCAGCCACACCGCGGACAATGAAATTCCTCGATGCTCCGCTAGCGATCTTGTTGGCGATATGAGGTGGGACGTGAAACTGGCGATCAGCCCAGCGGAATTCAAGCTAATGGCATGTTAGCCTTGGATATGTGAATTTTCAGTATACATTACGTACACGTTTAGCGTGTAGATAGATGTCGTTGCGCTTGACGTATGCCAAAAACTCACCAGCACCTGCTACGAAGGATACCGCAGCAGAGCGGTCGTTGCGGAGGAAGATGTCGAGCAGTTGTCCTCCACGAACCACATCAGCGATGTCTTTGTGTGTAGTACGATCCGCAAGGTTGGTAATGAGAACGGTACGCTGGTCATAAACCGGGATGCGTCCGCAACGTCTATGCTCTTGCTTGTGTTCATCCTCGCCCACCTCCGAGTAATTATCCACGCAAGACTCAGTCTGGCCGTTGCTGTAGGCTCGATGCAAGCGTCGAGCACAAAGCAGATTGAGCCGGTCACTGCCAATTTCAGCATCGTCTGTGGAGGACAAGACCTCATTATCGTGGGATCCTCTCGTAGCGAAAGGGTCCATTCCAGTCCTCACAAAGGACGGCTCAGGGCTGTACTCGTATAGTGCAGGATCGGCGTCGGTGACATCGCTTTGGCCAGCTAGAAGTGTGTTCAGAGTATCCGTCGTCAATCCTCCACGGAATAGAGCGCTCTTGATCAGGGCTAGAGCTGATCAGCATCAAATAATTGAACTGAGGGCTTGCGGCAACATCCGGAGGACGTACCATAGTCTCGACTGCGTTGTCGCTGACATTCGTTAGCAGGTTTCCCAAAAGCTCGCATAAGAGCGAAACAAGGCTGAGCATAGTGGAGGACTGCAACAAAGCGTGAGTGGATCCAAGAATACAGGCTTACTAGGTCATCATGCTCCGCCTTTGAGATAGTGACATTGCTCAGCAGATCGGGAGCAAGCTCGAACTCATGCCCGGAACTGTGCTGCGGGTGCCTCAGTATGTTGGAATGTATTTGCCTAGCGGGGAGTCGACTTACAAACTGGGCTCTGTTTTCAAGTTGTTAGCAAATCACAAGGCTTTGGCTTTGGCTTTGGCTTATTTCTCACCTTCGAAGAAGAGCATCGAAGTAAGCCCGGCTTATGGTGACGGTGGACATCTTGTATAGGACGAGAAGAAAGCTGGAGGCTGAAGACGCCTTTTCGCAAGATTTGTGAGAAGCACACGGGACGACATAGAGAAGGCTGAAGGACTGCTCTTGGCTGACTGTTTGGTTGATATCAGTCTGGGGAAGGAGCTTGGGCGCAGCTGCGGTGATGCCCCACTTTTGCTGGGGAGACGCGACGCGACGGGCAGATGCAGTCATTCCCACTCCACTTGACTTGACTGTGCACAGCAACCACTATCATCGGAACACAGTTTACTGACCCTGACATGCAATGCACAAGATGCTGAGCAAGGCTTGACGCAAGCGAAGTTCTTGATGTGCAACATACCCAAACCGCACGTGGCGCACAGCTGTTCCTTCCGAGGCCTAGTGCGATCCGCGCTTTCTAAAGTTTTTGTGACGTGCATCTCGAACTCATGGACTCCAATGACCCGAAATCGCAGCTGGTGAAGCAAATCACCGCGAGCGGTGGCGACAGTGCCGGCTCTCTCTATTCACAGTTTACCGGCAACCCGTTCTTCACTGCCGTACGATCGATCCCTGAACCGGCTCGCTGAGATGGAGTGTGCTCACAATGGCCACAGGGTTTTGGACTTGCAGCGTTAGGCGTCGCAGCGCGAACTGGACAAAAGGGACTCCAACATGGCGCGGCCTTCCTACGACGGCGAATGCTCATCGACCTCGAAATCACACGCCACGACGATGCCTACCCTTGGCTCCTTCAATGGATGACCACGTATCACAGGGCACATTCGACGGGCGCTCACCGCGCGACCGGCGCATCAGCTGCGCCGGCAGGCCTGCTCACGAAAGTGCTCAATCGCATCGACCCGCGCATGCACCATCTGCAGGTTCGAACCTCAGCGCCTCAGGACGGCCCGGCGCTCGCTGCGCACTTCTCCTTCGTACCCGGCCCCGGCCGGCACTTCATGCGCTACAAGAACGCTTTCCTGCTAGTTGACCGACAACGTACGCGCGATGCCTTCGACATGCGAGATGGCACGCCCTTTGAAACGATCAGCCTCACGACTTTGTACAGCCACCGCGGCGTGTTCGAGGACATCTTCGCTGAAGCGCATCAATTGTATCAGCAATCGCAAGAAGGCAAGACGGTCATCTACAACTCTATGGGCACCAGCTGGCAACCATTTGGCCTGCCGAAGCGCAAACGCCCATTGGACTCGGTGGTGTTGGAGGCGGGCGTAAAAGAGAGGATCGTTGAAGATATGGAGGCTTTCATCTCCTCGCGCGCATGGTACCTGGACCGCGGCATACCGTACAGGAGAGGCTACCTGCTCTACGGACCTCCAGGTACAGGCAAGAGCTCGTTTATTCAAGCTGTGGCAGGGCATCTGGATTTCAACATTGCCATTCTGAACGTCAGTGAACGAGGTCTGACGGATGACCGCCTGAATCACCTGTTGACCAACGTGCCACGGCGGACTGTCGTACTTCTCGAAGACGTGGACGTGGCCTTCGCGAACCGAAAGACCCCGGGGGCAGACGGCTTCGCTAGCGCTTCTGTGACATTCTCTGGACTACTCAACGCACTGGATGGTGTTGCTAGTGCTGAAGAGCGCATTATCTTCCTAACGACTAACCACGTTGAGAGATTGGATGAGGCTCTGGTGCGACCTGGACGAGTTGACATGACTGTAAGACTTGGTGAAGCTACTGAGCACCAGATCGAGCAATTATGGGATCGATTCTACGCCGAATTCGATGCGAGCGGTGAAGCGAAGCAGATATTCATGGCCAAGGTCAAGGAATTGGGGTTGGCCGACTCAGTGAGCACAGCAGCGCTGCAGGGTCTGTTTCTGTATAACAAGGACGATGTAGAGGGAGCCATTAGCATGGTCTCGGGCCTCACCGCTGGTCACAGTCAGCGTGAAGGCCATGTGGGCATCCCTGGACATGTAGATGTAAAATAAGTGGGGTTCTAGAACGTATGACATCACACCGAACTGTGTCAGTACTTCTAGCCCCTCATGCATGATTTTCAAATGTACGATAAAATGTACTTGCAAATGTTAGCACTCTGCAGGTTGAAATTTTCTCATCACCAGGCCCGAGGAGCAGGGTTACAGCCGATCGACCCAGGACATGCGTGATGATGCGCAGCCGCCCGTACCGCACCTTGCTTGATGGCCGACCGAACTATGGCCGGCTAGCTTTTCCACGTTAATGCGTCCCGCCTGAAATGCAGCCTTCATTGGCTCATCACGCTCTAAATCTAGAACTAGCTTGCATTCCGAGGCTTTATCTAATCAGATCATCAAAAGATTACGGATTTATCTGATCGTCTGATACCCCGACTTCGCACGAAACCCTTTTCGTGTGAGATACCCGCGCACGTAGCCACGCGCCCCTGTGGCCAACGAACCCACCTGGGCATATTTATGGCTGAAGAAGCGTCGTGCCCGCCCGTCGTTTCTTCGCCTGTTCTTCGTGACACGAGCTACGACCCGGGCCCTTCCTCTCCCGCAGGCAGCAGTTACGAGTTGCATGACTTCCGCCAAAAAGCAAGTAACATAGCCACAGCCGCATCTCATGACGAGCGTGATCTCTCAGCACATCCCACAGAGAACCCTTCTCCATCCGTCAAGAGGAGAATGTCGCGCGCGCCGCTGCTGGTGCGATCATCCCCGGCGCAGGGCACAGGTAAGCTAATGAATCACCTGGCATTCCGCGCTCAGGCCTCACCTGACGGCTGGTAACGTGCGCAGTCAGGGCGCCCAGGGGCCTTGCAACAACTAGAAATGCATACTGATTATGCCATCCAGGGTCCTATGGAGGCTTACCGATACTCTCGTTGAGCCCCAATGATTCCGAGGAAGATCATGTGACCAGCGCCGCACGTCATCGCAAGAAGAAGGGGAAGAGCAAGCTTTCAAACGCCGTGTCCAACACATCTCTGAGAAGCAATCATGGTTCGGCACGGAGCTCGCCCATTCTCACGAACTCCGCGTCGAGACGGAGACTGAGGGATGAAAGTGGAAGCAGCAAGACGCTCAACGAAGAGATTGGACGACAGGAAGCATCTCACTCCGAGGATCGTTTCAATGCCAGCGCCTTAGATAACTCGATAGCTGGAGCCTCACCTCTACTCGAGAGCACCAAGTCATCGGCAAGCAGCACCAACATCGATATTGACGACGACGACGATGACGATGATGACGAGGACGATGTCTCTGACAGCGATGACTTGCACGATCAGAAAGGCAACCCGTCCGACAACTCTCCCTATGCCCAAGTCCGGGCGTCTGTCGCAGCTACCGACAACACCACCCTATCAATTGATACACCACGGATGTGGATCCTGTCCTTGATGTTTGCTATTGCTGGTTCTTCGACCAATTTATTTTTCTCCCTAAGATACCCTAGCGTCAGCCTTACTCCTATTATTGCGTTGTTACTTGTTCACCCTCTTGGTCTGTTTTGGGACCAAGTCCTCAAACGACCTGACGACCCTGAAGAGACTTTTGTGGATGGCTGCAGAGTCAGCCTCGCTTTACCACCAAACACCCCTTGGACCCGTCGTTTCCGACTCTATCTTGCAAAAGGCCGCTGGAATGAAAAAGAACACTGCTGCGTTTATGTCAGCAGTAACGTGTCTTTCGGATTTGCGTTTGCTACAGATGTCAGTACAACATTCGGTGACCCGCTTGCATGTGCTGATTTGATCACAGGTTATTGTTGAGCAAGTGAAATTCTACCATCAAGATTTAGGCATCATGTACCAGGTCTTACTTATTCTTTCCACACAAATCCTCGGATACTCCCTCGCCGGACTCACGAGACGGTACCTAGTGCGACCTAGTGGCATGATTTGGCCAAGCACCTTAGTCTCCACTGCCATGTTTACCGCATTGCATAAAGACGAGAACAAGCCTGCGGATGGGTGGACTATCTCACCTCGAAAGTTCTTCACACGCGTCTTCTCTGGCTCGGTCGCATTCTACTTCCTTCCGGGACTGCTCTTTCCTGCATTGAGCTACTTTAGCGTCATTACCTGGTTCGCACCCAAGAATGTCATTATTGCCAATCTTGTAAGTCCTGCATTGCTTGACGACCTATTACAAGCTGACTCATTAATAGTTTGGAGTATCATCTGGCTTGGGTTTGTTCCCTGTAACGTTTGACTGGGCCCAGATTGCCTACATCGGATCTCCTCTTGTGACACCTTTCTGGGCTGCCCTCAACATTCTTGGAGGTCTTGTACTTGTCATGTGGATCGCGGCACCCATTATGTGTACGTACCTCAATGACTGACGTCTGTTTCTTTGCTGACACATCATAGACTACGCGAACGTCATGTATTCTTCCTATATGCCGATTCTCTCGGCTGCGGTTTGGGACAACACTGGCGTCCCATACGATGTCAGCAAGATCTTGACTGAGGACTTCTTGTTCGATGAAGAAGCATACAAGAACTACAGCCGAGTATTTCTGCCTATTACTTACGTACTCAGCTATGCGCTTCAGTTCGCTGCCCTCACAGCTCTGCTATCGCACACGGCTCTCTGGCATGGCAAGGACATCTGGAGGCAATGGAGTCGTTCCTGGGCAGAAATCCGGAAGGCACCTGCAACCGACTATGAGCCTCTTAACAACCTACCAGAAAGCAATGGACACTCCACATCTCCCAATGTCTACCGTCACAGAAACAGCACAACATCTGAGCCTGATATGGAAGACCTTCTGGACGCTGAAGACGTACACAACCGACTCATGCGAAGGTATCCAGATGCGCCAATGACTTGGTACCTACTCACCGGAATCACGATGGCAGCTGTCGGCATGTACGTTGTCGAGTACTATCCAATCCATCTTCCATGGTACGGCCTCTTGTTGGCTCTCGGCATCGGCGCAATCTTGTTCATCCCAATCGGCATTGTCATGGCCATCACCAACCAGCAGAGCAGCATCTACCTCATTTGTCAATTAATATGCGGTGGCGCATTCCCTGGTCGGCCCGTTGCCAACATGGTCTTCACAACCTTTGGATACATCTCCTCAACACAAGGTCTCAAGTTCGCATCTGATCTGAAGCTTGGCCATTACATGAAGATCCCACCGAGGCTCCTCTTCAGACTCCAGCTCACAGTCACCATCGTGTCCAGTCTCACACAGATAGGCGTTTTGAATTGGATGCTGAATTACATCCCCGGTATATGCACCACCGAAGCCATCAACGGTTTTAACTGCCCCATCGCACGTGTCCACTTCAACGGAAGCATCCTCTGGGGCGTTGTAGGACCCAAACGCTTCTTCGGCCCCGGCGCCCTTTACCGACCGCTCGTTTGGGCCTTCCTCGTTGGCGCCGTTTCACCGATCATTCTGTGGTACTTTGCACGCAATAACCGCAAATCCATCCTACGAAAGGTAAACCTTGCAGTCGTTTTTGGCAGCCTGAGCTGGATTCCGCCGGCTACTGGCCTGAACTTCTCGGTTTGGGCGATTGTGTGCTACATCTTCAATTACGAGATCCGCAATCGCAGGAAGAATTGGTGGCGAAAGTACAACATGATGCTGAGCGCTGCGCTTGACTCGGGTCTTGCGTTTGGCGTGGTGGTTATTTTCTTCGGCATTGTGTTCCCGGGGTGGATGAAAGGGTTCAAGTGGTGGGGCACCGAGGTGTATAAGCAGGTATGTCGATTTCTCTCCTTTTCAAACTTGTAACATACTAACTCTACCTTAGGGCTGTGATTACACGGCGTGTTCGTACAAAGAGGTGCCGAAAGGAAGTACTTTCGGACCGAAAGATTGGTAATTTTGAAATGTTGCATTGCGTTGCCGGTTTTGCATATGCATGGAAAAGGTGTACAAATGGGACGAGCATCCAACAGTAGAGTTGGGGTTTGGATTCATCCTTCATTGCTAGCGGAGTTGAACAGCGATTTGGAATAGATTTCTAACTTTTCAGATGTTGTTGCATTTCCCTAACTTTTGCCCGTAATTACTACGCTTCGCCACCATGATCCTAAATACCTAGGCCGGAATACCATCAAGGCTCCGAACGTGTGCCAGCCAGGACGACCTTCATCAACCATCATCACATACCTAGGTGTGGTAAATATCGTGTCTAGCGAAGTGCAACAAAGGTTTGAAGCGCAAAACAGGCGCGCCTGCTGTGTGCTCCTGGTTATGTTGAGGAAACACATTTGGTAGAAAAAAGTGTCAAGAGTAAGCACAACTGGCGCCCAGGTTGAGGTGCAGGTTTGGCGCCACGAATGGGCATCACGCCATCATCTTCGAACTTTTCTTCTGAACAGACATTATAGAAGCTGATTGACTTCATTTCATGAATCAGCACGTCAGTTCTCACACTCATGGTCCAAAAACGCCTAGACGATGGGAGACACGCAAGCATGGAGCAGAGACCGACACCAGTACCTATGGTCCGTGATTGTTAACATCCTCTGTACGTCGAAGCTGATTGATGAGGATGAATCCTGCGACATGTGGGGGCTAATTACCCTCCCAAAAGAGAAAGGGTGCCCAGTCCAACCGCATAATATAGATAAGTAGGGCAGCCTCACAGTCCTTCGTAGAGCGGCTTCCATTCCCCCATTTATCCACCTGATGGCCGCTGAAGTGGAGCTCACCACGGCGTCACTAATCATTGCGATCACAGCACTCATTCTTGCCGGAGTTCAGTTATTACAGAATATCGTTGGGCATGTGGAAGGCTTCCGACGATGCGCGCCTTCTGTTATTGGGCCTTGGGCAGCTCTAAGGCATCGCAGGTGGAAGCTTTGGGAGCTACGCATTGAAACCGAATACACAACACCGCATTTTATGATATCCAGCACAGACTTGACATACGATGAGCCTTCAGAGGAACATATGCGAGAAGTTTCGACAAGTGCGACTCATGTATACGGACCCACGTATGACCTTGTGACGTTTTCGGAAATCTGGACAAAAGCTGAGCCACCAAAGCACCGTGCTTGGTCACGATTTTGGACGGGACTCTACAGGCCTAAGTTCCTTGCATGGCTATTACAGGGTCGTTTGCTGCAAGTCGGAGAGTCTGACTATACCAAATTCCCTCAAGTTCTAAGAAACACTGTTAACGAGGAGGAGGCGTTCAAATCGTCCCCACCCCAATCATCGGAACAAACAGACCCTGAAAAGAACTTCATGACCTAATCTGGCCCCCTCAGATGGAGAGCCACTTCAAGAAGTGAAATACGAGCCTCCTGGTTACAACTGATCGACGTCCTGCATCCTGGACTATGCAAGCTACGACCCACCTAATGGAATGGAACTTAGGCTCAAAGTGGATAGGAGAGTCGCGGCAGTAGCCTTCAGACAATGGAACTGGGACTTCATGCCTCCGGATCTGCTAAAACCTCTTGCGACTTCCACTCTGGCCGATGTTGTGCTGCTCGCTCTACGCTTGGGGATGGAATGGAGCAAGCTGGATCTGAACAGCAATATCTCTACAGCGGATTGCAAGGGTTACAGCATCACCGCCACCGAAATGAGAGGTCTAGGCATTGCGTTTACCTTCGCGACTACCGGGAAACAAAACTGCCACCGAGTTGTACCTCCAACTGAAGTAGCGGATAAGTCTCTTATTGGAATACTTTCGGGGGATAAGAGCCTCGTCAAGCGCGACTTTTCTTTAATCAATGATGAAAGAAAACACGCTTTCGGTCCCATGTTTGAAGCAATAGGCATCAGTGGTCGGAACCTTAGGACAGAGATGGCCGAGGAGAAATGGTGTGAGCAGCAATTCGATGCCATGATTCTAATGAGTGGCTTCGTTGCACTTGAGAGTTATCCAACATCATACAATTACTTACCCGGATTCCGAGGCTCTGCGCCAATTACGCCTCTACATTATTACGAGGGGCGATTAGGCCTTTTGGAGGCCCTCCAGGGGCGACTCGCCTCTATTGAGGGTCCTCAGCATAGTGCTCTCGATATTTACAAGGAGGGGGCGAACGACTACAAATGCTCTTCGAAAACTGGAAGTACGATTATCTCGATAATTGGGACAACTCAGTCATTGAGGGATCTGATGAACGTCGAAAAAAATGCTCTCATCAAGAACTGCCTAAATATTCTTCTATGGGCAAAGGGTTATCTCAACCAGAAATGGAGCGGTCGCGATCCACAATACGGCATGACACTATGCAGCCGCCTTGTTGCAGCGCATTGCATCAACGCATATTACTCCGCAATTGATGTGAACACAAATTTTGGGTGGCAACCTATGTACGAAAATAATCACTCACTCCGAGAACAACATCGAAACAAATACGCGTGTTCACATACGAGCGAAGTCGGTTACAGTTCACAATACCATTTAGCGAAAAAATATGCAGCTGCGATCCGGGGTGGAGATTACAATATTGGGGAATATCTGCGAGACAAAGGTCTCAAAGTTGATGATGACGAAGTCGAAGCTGCATGGTGGGTCATGATTGTTAAAGGAATCGCTTGGGACATGTCGACCAGTGGAGACCCAGTTGCCCGCAAGAGAGATCGATACTATAATCCTAGCTATGTACCGAGTAAGTTTTATGATATTCGTACCCCGGTATGGATCACCTAGACTGTCTTGCGCTGTCTGTGAGGGAGCATTGATCGAGGACAGCGCAATACGTGTGTAAAGTTCACAAATACCCGAGACTTCTGTATCTAACCAAGTCCACATATATGGCATACATCTCAAGATGAACTACTGAAATTCCTATAGCAAATGTATCAATTGCGCCCACAGAGCTGCACCACATGCTCGTCCAGTAGCACGCTAATTTGTCTCAGACAATCATAGAATGTACAGCACGGTGTCTTAAGTCACCAAGTAACGTTCGTCAGTACCATTATCACTGTTTAAGTAGCCCTTCAGTGCTCATACCTTCGCGATCCTCTTTAAAATCGAGTTGTACGATGTGCAGGAACATGCGGCTAGATTGACCGAACCGTTGGACGGACTGCGGTGAGGGCGACAACTCCGTTTCTGAACGCCCTGTATTCCTCCTCGCTGGTTGCGCCGGCCCCTTGATATGGTTCGGGTATCAAACGATCACAGCTCTTTGTTGGCATTGCTTGCGAGACACAGCGCTGGCATGCGTTTTCGTGAACGTACATGGTGGTGCTAGTGTCGGTACTATGGACTCCTGTGTACCTGATGCGAGAAGCCCTCAGATAGAAGGCTAGGAGATCGCATATCAAGATGCACAAAGACGAGAGGCTACAAGTACTTAGCTTCACCGATATTGATCGGCTCCAGAGATAGGGACATACCAACCAAGGAGAGTGCTGGCAAACAGCGTCTTGTAAAGTCTGCAGACCGCAACACCATCTGAATTTCCCCATGTATCTTTTCCACATTTACTAGATAAGGCAAAGTGTGTGCGAACTGTCACAATGCTAAATAAGACTACCCAAAGTATTGCGGTGCAGGCACTCACGAGAGTATCATGCAAAGGCCGGAACTTCTTCAATACTGCGAACATTGCACGGATGGAGAGTGCAGCTATTGTTGATAGTGATATGCTTTGGATCTATTTTGGTCAATCTTCGACACTCCCGAACTCGCAAAGGATCAATTACCTACCAGGAAAAATGTCCAAGGCACACGGAAACTTCTCGCCTGAAGCCGATACGAAAAGAGGAATGTAATAACAGATGCCATTGCGGCCGAAATAAGCAATAGAGTGGACGCACCTGCATAGAAGGGAGATGAATTCATCTTGAAGTTTCGCACATTTGGATTGTGATCGAATGTGTGCTGTTGGACACAGGGACAGTATGATTTTGGGTGATTGCTAGTATATTTGCCCTTGTCCTAGGAAAGAAGACTAGAACGAACGAGCGCTTACAATTCTACCACTAGCTCTCAATGTTTCACGCTGGTCAACCATGCCGTCTTGTAGCTGCTACCAAGTCTAGCTGAACTTTGCCAAGGAATCCGCTGTAAGTTAGTCTCGCCGCAGCTTTAGCTATGAGTTCCGCTCAGCTGAAGCCTGCCAAGAAATTCATCTTTGTTCCTACCAAGCTCCCAAGCCTTGGTGCCGCTCCAGTCTTCCCCACCACTCATTCCTACCGTCTGGTAAGCATCTCTGCCAGGTCAAGGTGGAAAGTTGCTTTCTCATCTGGGAACTTCGAGTAGTACGGCTGGCTAGCGATTCTGACCTCGAGAATCGATTTATTACGCCCCGTGATTTTCTGGGCAACGATCTCCGTTCCAGGCATTCTATCTCAGCCTACACCGTAGAACACTTGATCCAAAATCACGTACGAGCTTCATCTTGGTTTTCTAAATACACTTGACTGTGTCTGACCGTGTCAGGGGTTGTTCAAGCATACTAAGCTTCATAAGGGACAGAGAGCAAGACATACAGCGACCAAAGAGCATGGCACATGACCAAAACGTAGCAAGAAAGGTAGCGAGGGCTGGATAATAGGGGCTGAGTAGTGAAGACTAGACTAGTAATCATGGACATGGATCTAAATAAGGCCTACCTAAGGACAAGCTAGAGGGAATGGAAACCACGGATTGGTGTGGCAATACAATCACTAGTATTGATTGGGTTTTCCGTTATTTCTGTGAGAAGAGGTAGCACAAAAGCTGAGGCCAGGCTTCAATCGCCAACGGGAGATAGGATATGTAATTGCCTGGTTTCCAGCGCACCAGCATTTTAAACTGAGGACCCTGCAAGTCTTCCTCACATCAATTTCATCGGAACAATTCTTTTCAATCTTTTCATGGTTCGTTCTTGACCTCAGTACATGACACCAAGTTAACTGGGCTTTCAAAACTACGTCATCAAGCTAGGGCAACTGTAAAGACAAGTCAGGCCCTGGACTTCACCACCAGCCAATATGCGCTATATACTACAACTTCTCTTTCTTTCAGGCCTCTTCTATGTTCATAGCTATGCACAAGAACTGCAGCAGCTTTGCAATGGCATAACAGGCCTCTACGAGTGCAAGGCAAGATTCAATATCCCGATAGGTGTCAGTGTCAAAATGTGCGATCAGAAAGCATTCAAAGTAAGTAGCGCATATGATGGTGTTCAAAGCTCATGCGAAAAGCCAAACGGCTGTAAGACAAAAGCGTACTACGACGTCCCGTGTCCTACGATCCGGAAACCTTTTCGGACATGTCCTGGAGGTTGGACTTGTATTCCAGGTAAGGAGGCTGTTTACACCCAGGGTTGAATGCTGAAGCCAGCTCTTAGGAACTGACGAGATCACCATCCGGGTTCCATGTGGTGTCAGGGTGGTACACCAGAGCATCGACATCTGCAATCTTGTAAGGGAAGAACTCGGCAATGTCGGTGCCGAAATTGTATCAAAAGCGAAGGCAGTGTGCGTTTGTGGCCCGGATGCACTGAAATTAATGTCAACCGGGATCTACAAAGCAGTTGCGAACGGACTGGACTTTTCTAAGACCGCTCTTGACCAGGTTAGGTTATGGACCAAGTACTCCAAAGTACGTCTCAAGGTTCATGTAATTTGATGATCAACCTACTAACCAGATGTAGTGCTTCTTAGACAATGGATTTGTGATTCAGGAAAATAAGGCAGAGCTGCGTTCAACTGGTGCGCTCTCAAAAGTCAGTGGGTGGGAAGTTCTCGAAGCTGCTGAGGTATATGCTTCAGACAGGTGCTCATGAGGAAATGGCATTGCTAATTGATACCTTTGAAAGATCGATCTCGAAACATACAGCGAACTTGCTGCTGTAATAGGAGGGTGTGCTATTGGGGTTGCATGTGACCCTGTATCGTTTTTTACGAACTATCTTTCCCGGTCGAAAGCGGTTATGGGTAATAAGGTCACCGGTATCTTGACCGAATGGGCCACTAACTTCGACAAAATATCTTCCTATACTCATGAAATCGAAGTCGCAGTCAAGGATCTGCTCCGAGAGTTGTACATGCTCCCAACCAAGCTGGCAGAGATTCGCGCACGGGTATGCAAAGTTGACGCGTGTCTCGGTCCGGCGATAGGCAACTTTACTGAGAAAGGTACGTCAAACATAATAATATCACAATTCATCTCTGATCATATCAGTGTATGCTGCTGTTACAGTCGTAAGGAGTATTGAAGGGATTGAAGACGCGCTATCGGATCTCAAAAACAACATACCAATGGCCATCGGTTCCATTGATAAAGTCATTGATGCGGCGATGGATATCCCTGATGACGTGGGGGAGCTTGTACGGCTGGTATCCAATTTCAAGAAGATGGAAGATATGATCAACGCTTTCAAACTTGTACCGGAGCTTAGTAAACTTGGTCCAGAGCTTGAGGAAGACTTCAGAACTGTCACCCGATTTGTTTCTACGTTTGGAGGCCGGGCAAATCAAGCTGTAGCGTCTTTCAAAGACATTCTCGACAGCTCTTGGGACAGCTTTCCACTAGAATTCACCACCGACTCGTCCGGACAAGTGCGCGCTGGAATAGCGGAGATCCAGCAATACATTCGCCAGGATATCAACGAACCTTTACAGAACATCACGGACGTGTTTCGAGCCATTGAACACGATCTTTCAAAATTACCTTTCCGCAACGGTTTTCAACAACCTAGAGTTGGGGTGGCCAGTTATCAACGATGGAGCTACATTTCACTGAACATGCCTTGTCTCGAAACGGGATACAAGACATTCAGCGTTGGCAGCGTGAAACAAAGGTTTCCGTATCCCAAGTTTAAGGCATGTCCTTATAAGGAAAAGCTTCCATGGCCTAATCACCATATTCCTTACATAAAGCTTTACGTCGGATAGGGCACTTGTGCTCTACCTCTCATTGTCGTCCGCTCCATACTACTCGCCCCAGTGCACTGAGCCCGCGCGATTATATCATCAGCCAGAGTGCGGTGAATTTTACTTGTTCATTTAATCAATATCGATCATGCCTTAATTTGTCTGTGCCCTCTCACAGCCTTGATTCAGTCAAAATTTTGTTGGTGATGCAAAGAAACTGGTTTCTGAAGGTACACCACCACCTAGCCAGCATCTTTGTCAGATTAGATCGGCGCAGCATGAACCCTACAGATACAGCTAGGAACCTTCTTATCTAGGTTCGGGGGGCGTCCAGTACCTATCATGGAAGAATGTAGCCACTAATCTTCCGAGATATGTATTGGCTGGACGTAAGTTCGAACTCAACATCCATTACCGCAGCTACACTCTGGGAATGGTTTGAGGATACAAAATCTCATAGATTCATTCCTTCCATCAACGGAGTCTACCCTGATTGATACTTTTCAGAACTCGTAGTATTGTCAGCATCACTGTCAAGCGGGAGACTCCCCCACTCTTCCTTCCACCCTGCTCCAGTCTCTGGCCAGAGCGCCTTCCAGATATCTGCATACTGTTCGCTCCCAGAAAGTTCATCCATCTCGTCCTCGAGTCTATTGCCGTTGCATATTCTGGTGCCACTGTTGGGTTCTTCAATTGTAGAATCGCTTTGGTGTTTATCTCGAGGGCCACGTCTGCAAATCCAACTTCTTCCTATCCAAGCAAGGATACCTTCAAAATCTGGGCTCATGCGTTGGTCATTGAGCACTGGCGCACCGCCTACCCGTAAACTTAAGATTTCCAGCCCTGGTGGCAGATCGGCATTCATAGAAGTATGAGTGGCCAATATCTGTCGAAAAATAGATCGTGCCAGGCTCTTGTCCACAGCAGCGTTGATGAAAACCTGGCGAATGGCGGTTTCCATTGCTTGTTGATCCTCTTCATCATCAGAAGGGAGCATAAGCAGTACTGGGTCATCTGGTCCATCACCGTGACGATAGTCAGTGCATTGAAGCTTAAGCGATAGGCTTTTCAGGTTTCGCATGGAGCCGAGGGTTCGATAAGCCTCAACTTCAACGTGATCGCCTGCGGACCGTAGGATCTCAATGCTCAGCTCTCTGATCTTGGCACATGACTCTTGCAGCTGTTTGACCTGCTGTAGTGATAGAATAAAGTTCTCAACGCATAAGACTTGCAAAGTTCCACCGTGTCGCTTGAGTGTTGCTTCGAAGCTGGAGGTGGTTACTCCTACTCCGACAATATGCAGTTCAACCAAGGGATGTAGCAATAATAGTAGTCGTGTCATCGTCAAGTCAACCTCTACAAGGTCTTCGTATTCACAAGAGATGGTCGGTAGATCCAGAGCCCTCAAGCAGGAGAGCCCATCTCGTTCCACAAGAGTAGCCAGGATTTGGAGGACATCCAAGTCGATTTGCCTCGCAAATTGGAGAGAGCGCAGAACACAGAAGTCGGTGTGTTTCTCCCAGGATATCAATTGCGATCCAGATACCGCATGTATGGCACCGATTGCAAGACTCTGAAGCTGACCTTTGGTTTCAGGCATCTCGGACCATTCGCTGCCCGACTGAGGATGGAATCCTCGCCACTCAAGTCTTGCATCTCTTCGCTGCGACCTGATTTCCCCAGATGACATAAGTTTGTTTTCCCACACACATACATGCTTTAAGTTGGGTGCTAGCCCCGCAGCCAGCCGCAATATGGCCTCTCCATTGTAGTTCGCGTGGCCGCTCGCATCATACGTCGAATACGGTGCCACGATTTTGTATAGACACGGTGACGTCGATATCATATACTCTGTGGCCTCGATATCATGTAGTGTTCCTCTTTGGTGTAGGCTTCGGAGATCGAATCCATGAATGTGTAGTCGACAGCTCGGATTTTGCTCATTCAACATGGAGAGTACGCAACGAGGTATCTGCTCCGCGGACGCCCATATAAGCTTTTCAAGGTGGACACTGGATATGAATCGGGCAACAGGCTGCCACCACTCGTCGGGGCGAGGTTCTGTCCTTGGCTTCCACTCTCGAAGTGGGTGTATTGGATGGAAGCTGGGGACAAGTCTCATCAACGAACCATGTGCGTCTTCAGCCCCGCCATCCTCCACCCCGGTATAGTAGGCCGTACTTACACCAAGCTTGAGGACCTTGATGCAAGCACGACTTTTTGCTTCGTCCAATATGCACTCCAATTGTACCAATCTTTGGTGAACTTGTGCGTCTTCTACGTTGATTGATATTTGGGAGAATTGTTCTCGCAATGCTGCAGCACGACAAGTCTTGCTAACGGACGCAAAAGCTAGCAAACTCACCCTGCACGGCTCATCGTAAGCCAGGTAATTGCACACCAACTCCAAAGCCAAATGCGGGAGCGCTTCCATTGAGTTTGGCGTAGTGTGAGAAGCGAAAGAAACTCGATGTGACAGACCAAGCTGCAGAGTAAGGTCGGATGATTGGTATTATTGTGAACAAGTCACGTCAGGTGAGCGAGGTCATTCGAAGAGAAGTCGCCGGTCTGCTCGGTTTATGTACCCTCGTCAAAATTTAGCCGACACCCATCACGTGCGGACTGACCAGGATGCTTGACTTCAATGAAGGTCCAGCACATGCAATGCACATAGGAGCTGTTTCTCGACCCCGAGCTTAAAAAACAATCTCCGTAGACCTACTAAACTAGAGAGCCGACTAATCTAAATCCACTGTAGTAAACTGGTCTTCAAACCATAAACGCCACGCCCTCTTGCCTCTGCCATCGCTGTCAGGATCGTATTGGAATAGTGCAGTTCCTCGTGTTGTCTCAAACATTTTCTTCTCATCCCCTTTGACATTATCGGGATCCAAGGTAACGTACTTGTACGGTGGTACGTAAGCCGGTTTCTTGCCTCCTAGTTGGTCTTTGATTGCATTACTTATGCTCCCCACGTGGTTGGGGTATCGTAGAGGAAAGTCATTACTCGTTGCTTCACGAGTCGTTGGAGCCATGATATACAAGGTCGTTTTCTGACCCCTCTCTGATGTGAACACATTGCTGTCAACACCAGGACCTGTTGGTGCGATGTAAACTTTAAAGTCGTCCTTTTTCTTAGGATCCTCCAATCGCCACTTTTCATTCTGCATTATAGGCGAAGCTGCAGGGTTTGTCACAGTCATTCCCTTGATAAAGTCCACGACGCGCTCCTCAAAGGCTCTATTCGATGTAGAGTCGTCGCCGCCATTTGAGTAGGCTTCCCAAAGGTGCGACTAAAGCAAGGATTAGTTACGTATCATAAACCACCAGTACTGGCCTTTGTTTCCACACTCACCATCCAGACATGGTTCTTTGAAACTAAGACGACAACAGTGCATCCCATGAGACCATTTGTCCCAATCTGGAACGGTTCAGAGCCAAATTCTCGTTGCACGCTGACAGCGCGTTCGTCAGCGCTGGATAAACCTGTATAGCGGTCAGAATAGTCGAGGTAAGATAGTGATGATGGCGCAATTACCGCGATCATGGAACAATGGCAGCAAAGGTCCGAAGTAGGTATCCCTGGGTCCTTCCTCGTTGAGAATGGGAACCACATAACTCTTCGATTGTCCCTTGGTGGGTCGTTTTCTAACAGGTGTGTCTCTCTGGTCGGAGGTATACCGAAATGTTCGCTTGTGTAGAGGATTCTCATCGACACCAATGTTCTCGTCAGAGATATTGGCAACCACATTGCTGGCAAGGTCAGACCTCGCCAGCAAAGAACCTATGCTGCAGACACCTCCGCCGCATCCACTTGATAGCTCGCAAGTAGACCAGCATGCTTCTCGAGGTAGCTGGCCATTCTGTCGAACGATGAGGGGTCCAGGCTGAGGGCTTTCAGGGATTCAGTCAGTGTTATGTAGCTCTGTGTCGTTGGAACTCGCTCACCTCAATGGTATCGCTTTGGCATATACAGAGCTGCAGGCTATTGAGAGCCAGAGCAGTATTGTGCTGACCTTGAGCATGGGAGACATGTCTGACTAGACAATCAGAGGATGGGTCAATTGCGACACGACTCCTTTTCCCACGAGATGAAGACAGGTTAAGAAGACGTGCCAGACCAAGCCACAACACCAATTTGCGGCTAAACTTAGTCCAAGGTAGTTCTATTTTTCCCGCTGGATCGATTACATGGAATCACACGAGGTATGTGGTCACCCTCCGGTGCTGATGAGAGCCCTTAAGATCGAGACTTTCGACTTTCTACGAGAAGATTTCAATAGATTGAAGTTACAGGGGCTCATACATCGGCTTGCTCGTTTCGACGCATTGAGAGCAGGCTAGATATGCACAGGGTAGTCAATTTTTCCCTTGGCATGTTCAGCGTGGAGATGGTCAGCAAATTTCCTATGAGCTACCGTGCGTGGGTGTGCCTCAAGCCAAATGCTAAGGCCTCCCTCAAAAGCAGATCAGATGGGCAGAACATATCATTCCACTAATCGAGAGATTCAAGGATGAGTGTAAGCCCCGAGCATCCCTGAGGCACTTCAGCCAGAGTGCTCGCCTGAAGCTCTAGATAATGAGAGAATTCGCCTCTAAGCCTGATTGACTGATATTTCCGGTGTGAAGAAGTAGCCCCTGCATTAGATGGTCAAATGTCCCATTTGAATCTAAGGAGAAGCAGTAATGATTGCCACATGTGCTTACATAAATGCATGGACGCGGTCACCCAAAGCCTGCTGCAGGTACCACTTAGTTGCTCCATATGAGGCGGCAGGAACGCATGATCCTACCTTAAGGATTACATTCCACGTGAAGACCCTTGATACGGTCTGTCCCGGTCGCCAAATTGAGCGATCTACATTTAGCCTATTGGTCAAGGCTTCATATGCTAACGGCACGGCCGGACTCGGGATACCTTTGTTCTCAAGAATAGAGATGGTGGCACTGTAAGATTTGAAGCTCTAGCGTGACCATACACGGCACGCGTAACGTCCAGATGTAGTATTTTTACAAGGGTTTAGGGTGTTGGTGGCGCGATCGGCACCCTGCACGCGTAGAAAATAGCCTACGTCGTCTGCTCAAGCATCCGCGGTATTGAGATCTTCGCCTACAAAGGAAGGTAGTAATCTCATGGCAGAACTGCCAAGAGTGACCTTATTGGAGTAGTGTTCATGATCACCAGGCGAAGCATCAATGATGCCTAAATCAATTCTGGCCCCAGCCAAGGCTGACAGACATACATTACCGTTCCGAGATTGATTGCAGCTTGATGCAGGTCCAGACGAGCCGCAGAGGTACACCCTTACACACGTAAGAGTCTACTTGGCGGCAGGTTGGGGGCCCAACACCGCGTCTAAGAGATCGTAGGCTTCAAGAACCATGGATAAGCCATTTCTCGAGGACCATCATTGGAAACAATGCTTCATCCTTGTGCCTTTCGTGGCCTTCAGGTCAAATTCTTGGCTCTGTTTGTTTTTTTCTTCGTTCTTTGTGCTGAACGCGACTGCCCAAGAAATTTTCAACCCAGAGCAACCACAACCAGAGCTTGATCAATTCTCTGTTGCGGCTCGTTGTCCTCTTTCCTGCGGCAAAGATGGCAACTGGGCTCTCTACAGCAATGTCAATGACCTAGCCTCTTGCAACAAGACGGTGCTCCTCGAACTCAACCTTTATACCGAGATCAGTGATGAGCGTCCGGACATCGGTATCCGCTCTTGTGTCGTAGATGCTGTACCTTCCAAATTGAAAGGCCGTCAGACTTTCGTCGTCCCAAACGGAAATTCCACGCCCTCAGTCTTCGAGGCCGACAGCCAGAAAGCCGACATTGCTCTGCTTCGAAACAGCGGCAACAGCGATGCCACATCTATCCAGTCTTCCATATTGGCACTTGCGAACTACCTTCAAAACACAGAGGATGGCTCAGTATCAGCTTTCTTCGCAAAGTCTGGTGACACTATCGTTGGTGTCTATGGAGGCAGCCAGATCAAGAAGAGTAGCCTTTCAGCATTGGTCCGTGATCTCCCGAAGCAATTTGAGGCTCGCGATATCAAACAAGTGGCGGCGCAGTACTGCAAAGAGGACTCTCTCAACACTCAGATCTTCGGCGCCTTCATTGACACCTCGGGAGATCTGGCGGCTGTGCAGAGGGCCTTGCGAGAATTCAACAACGCAAATTGCATTGCCGGACCATGGGACGCTGAGACCAAGTGGGCAGGCGCTTCGATTGCGTTGATACCGGGTTCCCAAATTTTGGTTGCTCCGGACACCAAATCTAACGGTACTCTTGCAAAGAGAGCAACCTGCAGTTATACTCAAGCAGTGAGTGGTGATGGCTGCTGGGCTCTTGCCGACCGCTGCAAGATCACACAAGACAAGCTCGTTGAGTACAATGGTGACGCGAACCTTTGTAGCCAGAACAAGGTCCAGGTTGGCAAGTACTACTGCTGCTCATCTGGATCCCTTCCCGACTTCACTCCACAGCCTAATGCAGACGGTACTTGCAAGACACACACGGTCCTGTCGACAGATCTCTGCGATACGATATCAAAGAAGTACTCCATGACTGTTCAACAACTGCAGGACCGCAATAAGAACACGTGGGGCTGGCAAGGCTGTCAGTTCCTCATGAAGGACCAACTGCTCTGCATCTCCACTGGAGCTCCGCCAATGCCAGCTGTCGACCCTCTTGCGACGTGCGGACCCACTGTCAAAGGTTCTCAAAGGCCGAGCGACATGTCCAAGATTAACGAACTCAATCCTTGCCCGCTGAAAGCGTGCTGCAATGTGTGGGGCAATTGTGGCATCTCCAAGGACTTTTGCATCAAGAATCCCGCGGACACTGGAGCTCCTGGTACAACTAAGCCAGGTGCAAACAGTTGCATTGCAAGCTGCGGCATGAACATAACCAACAATGCCTCCCCGCCGAGCAGCTTCATGCGCGTTGGGTACTTCGAGGCATGGAATTTGGATAGGCCATGTCTTCATATGCTTCCGCGTCAGGTTGACCTGAAGTATTATACTCATCTGGTGAGATTTCCACGCGGTTGTGATGCGTCTTCATGTGCTAATATCTCCGTGTCTAGCATTTTGCTTTTGGCGGCATATCCAGCAGTTTCCAGGTTGAGATGGGCAAGCTACAGCCTATGTTCGAGGACTTCAAGAAGCTCACTGGAGTTAAGAAGATCATGTCCTTCGGTGGCTGGTCATTTTCCACCCAGGCCGATACATATCCAATCTTCCGTGAAGGCGTTACGGCAGCACAAAGGCTGACATTTGCCAACAATGTCGTGCAGTTCGCTGTCGATAACAACCTGGACGGTCTCGACTTTGACTGGGAGTATCCAGGTACGACAACAAATATTTGGATGTATGGGAGACATCATAACTAACCCACCACAGGCGCTCCTGATATTCCGGGTATTCCACCGGGTAGTCCCAACGATGGACCTAATTACCTCGAGTTTCTTAAGATGGTCCGTAGAAGACTCCCAGCAGGGAAGACGATTGGTATCGCCGCCCCCGCGTCGTTCTGGTACCTGAAAGGTTTCCCTATTGAAGAGATGTCGAAAGTCGTTGACTACATCATCTACATGACATACGATCTCCACGGCCAGTGGGATTACGGAAATAAATGGGCCACGGATGGCTGCTCCCTCGGAAATTGTCTCCGTCACCATACCAACAAAACAGAAACTGAAATGGCTTTGGTCATGGTGACGAAAGCTGGTGTAGCTGCAAACAAAGTCATTGTCGGTATGCCTCTTTACGGGCGCTCTTTTAAGATGAGCTCTGCAGGCTGTACTGGTCCTCAGTGCACCTTCGTTGGCAAGGACTCGGCTGCGGCTCCTGGTCGTTGTACGGGAACGAAGGGATATATTTCCAACTTCGAGATTCGAGACCTTATGGCGACCAAGAGTAACGTGCAGCAGCTGAAGACGGCCGAAGGCGATGATATCATCGTGTATGATGGCACCGAGTGGGTAGGATGGATGCCGAAGCAGAAATACGATGAGCGCTCAAGTTGGGTCAAGGGCCTCAACTTTGGCGGCACAACAGACTGGGCTATCGACCTGGATGCTGATTACGACGTTGGAGATGGACCAGGCGGTAGTGGTGGTGACGGTCCTGGCGGTGGCGATAATGGCTCGGGACCTATCCTGGTCAGCCCAGATGTTTACACCTCCAAGCCACCTGCTATTGCGTGCTACCCACCCTGCACCTTCATCTTGCCCCCGATAGTTCTTTCCACAACAACCACTATCAAGATTCCTCCTGCTACGATGACTCTCGAAGAGCACTGGCCTACCACCATCACAGTGAGCGGCGCGCCCATCACCACGACCGGTGCAAGTAGAACCGTCACTACTATCACGCCTCCTCCTGTTACGACAACTGCCATCGAAGTCTGGAACCAGGAATGGGATGGTTCGACTGAGTCCGGTAAGACTTACGGTCTCATATGGATCACAAGCAGCGTAGTGCTGCCTCCCATGACGCTGACGAAGACTGGAACAACTTCGGGCTCAATCACTCGTCCGGCCATTACATGGACCTACAGTCCGGGGGTGTACCCAACAGATGATCCTGACCCACCCTTCCCTCCTCCCCTTCCTTTCCCACCTTCCATCACTGTCACACCCGGTCCTCCCAAGCCTCCTTGCAACCCAGCAACACAGAAATGCGGCAACCCGTGTCGCAGAAACTGTAGCACACCAGGTGGAGGAGGTGGTGGCGGCGGAGGCGGTGGTGGAGGTTGTATCTGGCCATTCTGTGGATGCATTGGCATCTGTCCCGGCGGCAACAACTGCTTAGGCTTCTGTGGAGGTGGTGGAGGTGGGGGCGGTGGTGGCGGTGATCCAAATGACCCGTCAAGCTGTCGCCGCAGTACGACGGCGTCGTTCTGCGAGAAACGCTGCTCTGTATTCGACTTCCCCAACACCCGATCAACCACGTGTAAGGATCCGGACTGCACACGAACTATCACTGCCTGTAGCACATCCGGCACGACCACGACTACAACTGTGACTCTCACATGCCCAACGTTCGCTGGGATAGGCGAAGGAAACCTCAATGATGACGCACCTCTCATGGTATACGAGGCTGGTGACTTCGACCTGCCAAACATGATCGGAGGTACGAACTGGGACTCATCACCTAAGCCGACATCCACCCCAGCACCGACATCGAATCCTCCTGCTACAACGGTGAAGCCACCTACAAAACCCGACCCATGGCCAACCGCACTTCCAGGTGACAACACACACCCCTACTGTTTCCGTGACGAGATCAGCAGCGGCAAATACAAGACCTGGAAGCCCAGTGAGGGTCAGAAACTCATAGAGTCCGTCTGCAGGTCGAGCGACCGTCTCAACCCAGCCACATACGGGCACACCACTGCTGGAGCCAACGGCCTCATTGCATCGATCCAGTGGTCCAATTCACAAGCCAACTGCCCAGCAAAGGATTTCCTCCCGCTCGGCGATGCGTGCATATTGAACATGCAGGACATCTATCTGTGGTGCGATGACGGTGCGATCGACGATGAGTATATGGGCGGCGCCATCACGCTGACGACAGACTATGGCTGCGTGACGCTGTACGTTGGCACGTCGCAGTCGAGCAGCATGCAGTTGAAAAGTTTCCTAGAGGAGAGCAACGAGCCGAGGACGCTAGAAGGCGAGGCGTTGCAGGCGTTCTTGGATGAGCTGGCGGATTTGGAGCCCAAGTTGCCGGTGCGAAAGAAGCCTCGGGTCTCCTCGAGTCAGATCTCCTCGAGTGTGGCGCCGAGGACAACTGCATCTGGTTCGTAAAAAGTGTGACATGGAAGGATACCATTTCTAGTATTTAAAAGGCGTGAATGAAGTGAATATTTTCCAAATGCAGCAGCTGAAGGTGACTGTGCTTTTTTTTCTGGCCAAATCCATAGACCGTATAAATGTCATTTGTTGCATTTTCGGCCGTGACACTGGTTTACGTATGAGTATTAAGTCAGTTCGCTAAGAGCAATATTGTAAGTAGGTAGGTCCAGAGATGTCGTGGATGAGGCGACCTTTCTATACATGGATGCATCATTTGATGGTTAGCAGGCGCGATCGAGGCGAAGCCTACCTGAAATTGGTGGCTTTCTTGTGAAGGTCCTTGTCTTGCAAGCGCACGAAACGGTATTACCAGTCCCCGGTTAGGTCCGATTAGTCTCGAAGAAATGATGAATGTGCAGGGAACAGGTCGAGCTCAATCAATATTCGTCCCATTCAAGGTCTATCCCACGGTAAGGCTCCAAGCCAATTATCCCAATGACTGTCGTTGAAGATCAGTGTCCGCCAACTCCTGTGTATCCCTGCATGCAAATGCTTAAATGCCAAATCGTCAATGTGATACTTTTCTGTTTCCACCAGCCGCCACCCTTAATATTTTCCTGGCATCATCGTTCAAATCAAGTTGAAATTAAGCCGACTTCTTCTCGGCCTCGGCAGACAGGCGGTCGTGCTCGTCAATGTCCCTACACATTTGTTAGTCAGCTGGCCAAGACCCTTGAAATGGGCAGAAACGTACATAGCCTCCCACGGATAGTTGATCCAGACGTCCTTGACAGTCTGCGCTGCCAGGTACCTTCCCTTGAGGGTCTCCTCAGGGAGAGTGCCCTTCTTCGGCTTGTCCTTGTTGTGCAGCACGAAGATGCTGAATGTGGTTTTCTCCCCTGTACGTCCAGACTTCTTCTGCGCCTCAACAACATCCTTCTCCAACTCGCGGACGGCGTACTCGAGCGTTGTCCTTGTGTCATCGACCTCGTCGACGATGAGGACGTTCTTGCCAATCAAGTTGGCCATCTCGAGAGACGACAGGTCAAGCCATTGGGTGCGGGTGACCTTTGTGCCGGGGACTTCGACGTCAGAGTCACCAGAGCCACCGAGCTGCTCGTACAGGGAGAGGCCGATTGCCTGGATAGGGATGTTGGGCGAGCCGTCGCGCTTGAGGAAGGAACGCAGGATGCGCGCGGGGACGTAACCACCGCCGCCGATGGCGATCATGAGGTTGGGCTTAAACTCCTCGAGAATTCTGGGCGCGGCATCCTGGCAGTGCTTGTGCACCTGTGGTGTGTCAGTATGTCAATAATAGTGATTTTTCTCTGTAGCGCTGGCTTTGGGAGCAACATTGCAGCATCAGAAACGTTTGAGACTCTGAGAAGCGCGGTCGGTGCAATGTTGCGTGTGGCGTCGTAGTACATTGACCGTGGAGTCAACCGTAGTGCAGTACGCATAATAGTTCCCACTAGGGTGCGCTCAAGTACGTACCTGGTTGTAAGTGACGTAGAGCTTCTCGACCATTATTGCGGTTGTTGCGTGTATGTAGCGAAGTACGGTTGAAGGGTAAAGTACAAAATCTAAGGTATTGATCTTGGTCGGTGTGGTCTAATATTGAGATTTAAAAGAAAAATCTTGGGCGCGGAGCACGCCGACGACGAGCGTGGGGTAAATTTGAGAGGTCAAGCAGCCCCGCGCTAGTATGAAAGACGTTAGCTTCTCGAAGCCTTGATCTACACATCATGGAGCGTCGTACCCATCACTCCTGTCGCATGTCCGACATACAGACAGTTTCATAGGCTTTATCTGGAAACGTTTCCGATTGGTAGTTATGAAAAGCTCTCTTGTGCTACAGAGATCGGATCCCCAGTCTCGGATTTGACAAGAATAAACAGAGGTTTGCAGGCCCGATCACGTGCTACACGCTCTTTCAACTCATTCGCTCAAGCTCGCCAATTTCCCGTCAATGACCTCCCAGGAGCCCACGTTACCCAACTTACCCTCATTTGTTGGTGGTTGCACTGTGTGATCGTAGCAATAGATATAAAAGGTATTACGACACAACCGTATCATGTACTTATCGTTGATGAGCACATCGTCATAGGCCGGGGCTTCCAGAGGCAGAGGCTGTGGATAGCTGTGAGTCACGTTTGAATCGTGGGGAGAATTAGAGGTATCGCCCCTGTGAACAACATCATGCTCCATAGTACCAGCCTCGATAACAGTATCTTTCCACCACACTATTTTGCCCTCTTCGTCGGGACTGGTCGTGCCCAATGCCGCCTCCCCCAAATTCGTAAAGGTATGTAGTCTTTCATCGAATTGCAGTACAGGGATGTTCTTGTTGGCAGCGGCGAATGGCCGCTCGTAGAGCTTCAATCTGAACAAACCATCGTGACTGGCCGGAACGAAGTGGAGTCCTATGTTGGCGCCCCTGGCAATGCTATGGTTGTACTTGTGGAGTGGGTGTTCGGCACTGTGAAGATACTCGCCCGCGCAACTAAATCGATAGTGCAGTATCCTTGAGCACCCGGGGTCATCCGAAGGCCGAGAAGAGTTGTCGAGAATGCACAGTAAAACGGTATCGAACTCAGGTTGGAGAAGCAAACATAGCGTACACTTATGAGCTTGTAGGTCCAGCTGTCTCTTCGAGAAGATAGGGTCGTCAAGCCTGATCTTGAATGATCTTCCGTGCTGAGTGTCGTAATTCCAGATGTATACAAGAATATGCTCGGGTTGATAGCATACGCAACCCACCGTACGTTGTCGACACGTGACGGTGAAAATTATATTGGCAGCGTGGAATCTTTTCAACGGAACCTGTTTGTTCAAGTTGGCAACATAAATGGTCGATCTCACTGTGCTAAATGCCACTATCTCATCGGATGCGGTTATGTCTGTGATCATTTCGCGGGCCGGTCCGTTTAATACACGGAAGGTCCATAGTCTCATATTCAGTACGCACACTTGACGGCGGTCCTGGTGAATCCATATTAGGTTGTCTCCGACAAGGACTTGATTCAATTCAAAAGCCGTCGATATTTTGAAACTGCTGTCTGGCAGAGCTGATTGAGAGGCGTGGCGAAAAGCGTGAACGCTTCGAGCTTTACGCCGGCAGAAGTCGATGCCGGCACCTTGAAGAATGATTGATCCATTGTACCAAGTGTCAAGGCTGGTCTTCAGTACTACCTGGCTCCGGAGTTTCTCAAACCACAAACGAGATACCTTCAGGCGGTTAGTATTTGCAGATCTATAACTTGTGGGGCTTTCTGGTCGCCGGCTTGACCAGGCAGAGACCAATTTTATGAATACAGCTGTCTCTAGACACGGAGCGAAGTAAAGTGCCTAGAGTAGACACAATCGTACGGAGACTTGACCTACTTGCTGCAATCGCCATGGCGTGCATGTGTCAAGAAACGAAAATATGTGCGAGACCAGCTCCACGGGCAGACGTCCGATGATGTCGAACTGGAAGGTTCGTTTGTTGATGAGAGACTGAACGAATCTCCACTCGTATGGCGTCAACTGTTTGATCAAAGCTTCCAGAGAGTTTATTCTCGAGTCAGAGGTTGACAGTTGCGTGAAGGCTTCAGCTAAACCATTGCTCGTCATTATTTGCGGCTAGCAGATCGTCTAGCGTAGCGACGGGAGGGTTCACAGCAAAGGAGAGAGTTTGCCGATCTGACACGTTCGGGGACGTTAATCGAGTGTGGCACGGTCGCTCCAGGACGGTCCCTTTTGACGATCTCCCTTCCACAAAGAAGCACAAGCTGGGGCAACCCACATCCTCGTGGCCACTAGCGCCGGTACTTTGGACAGCGACTGCAGGCACATGACCATGCTGCAGCAGCAATCGCGAAATGTTCCGAGCAGGGCTTGCAGCGGGTACTGTGCCGAAGGGTGGCGATTGTTGAGATGAAGCTGCTGTGCAGCAACGGTGAAGGGCACACTGGAGTGCAGAAATGCCACGAGGAGCTGTCTGCCAGAACTGTGACGCGACCAGCCCCCGCAGCCAGACATTAAACGTTATAGCATGGTGGTTATAAGACTGTTCTAGAGTGCCGCGGCCGTTTCACTTGCTGCAGACGCAGGTAGCCGGCCGTCGTCTGCGCCAACGTGAGCAAGCTGCTGAAGCTGCACACGAACAAGCGGCAGAGCTGCCATCGGCGCCGTCGCGAAGCTGCTGACTGCGACCCAAGAAGCGCAAGCCCAGACCCGGCGTCTCTACCGCCATCCATCTGGTTTCTTTGATCGTGCCCCTCCAGCTCACGGCGACCTTGGCTGCGCAAAGGCCTCCCGACGCGCAGCACAGTCGGCGACCCCCTCATATCGGAGAGTGACCTGCGCTTGTGCCAGATAGTCGAGGGGAACGCTGCTGGCGTCGGCGCATGGCCTGTGCCTGGCATCTCCTATCCTTTCACAGATGATAGCTTTGCGACACCCGCCCTCCACTGTCTCAGCAGCTCCCTTTGCGACCAGCGCTGCTGCCAGTCCCTGCCATCAGCGACGCGCCGTGCACCCTGCTCGTTTGCACCGCGTAGCAGATACGTGGGAGCCCTCGATCCCCCACGGCGGACGCTGTAGATAATCGCACGTCTTCCCACTGCCCATTGTGCTGCAGGCCAGCTCCCGAGCTGCTACCCGGCGCCACGGCAAACCTCTGTTCTTCGGTAGCTCCCGACTCTGGCAGGCGAACAACGGCGGGCGTCCTCGCTGCCGACCTTTCTGGAACAACACCTCCGGTTGTCGCTCCGCACCGCCAATCTGCCCTATATCGGGAACCCTGCAGCCCAAACGAGCAGTGTTTTGCGGATTGACAGAACAATTCTGCGCTGCACACGTCTGCCCCCCGGCTCCAGCACGCTGCTCCAGGGCCTTACTGGCTTAGCAGCCCAACACCTCAACAGCGCCGCCGCTGTCCCCCACCGCGTCTCCACCCCATGGCTTCAGTCGCGGAAGCTCGCCGCAGCCCGTTTGCTGGCGACCACAACCCGAACATGCACCGGTCCATCCCCATCCTGCCCTCGTCCAGCTCCTCGCTGGCGCCCCCGCGAGACCCAATGGACATCACCCCGTCCTCGACCTCGGCCATGGGCCCCCCGAGCCTGACTGCGCCGAGTGCAGATCGACACCTCACCCCGACCCACCAGACACATGCGCAGGCTCAGGCAGCAAACGGCGACGCAGACGGCACCACGCCCAGCAGCAACGGCAATGCCAGCGCCGCGCCCGCCGTGGGTGCTGCCGCCGCCGCACAGCAGCCCAAGGTCGTGCAGACGGCCTTTATACACAAGCTCTACAAGTGCGTGCGCCCCAGACAATCGTGCCCAGATGCTAACATGCACGCAGCATGCTCGAGGACCAGAGCATCCAGCACCTCATCTCCTGGTCCAGCACAAACGAAAGCTTCGTCATGTCGCCCTCCAGCGAATTTTCAAAAGTCCTGTCGTACGTACCACCCAGCCCATCTCGTGTCGTGCAGGGCTGACATACCTTGCAGCTCGTATTTCAAGCACACCAACATTTCGTCCTTTGTTCGCCAATTGAACATGTACGGTTTCCATAAAGGTGGGTTGCCCGCACTTGCAATTCGAAGCAGCTTGGCTAAGATGGAGCAGTGAGCGACGTTTTCCATACTGGCTCACCAGACTCTCCGCTCTGGGAGTTCAAGCATGGAAACGGGAACTTCAAGCGCGGCGACCTCGTAGGCCTGCGCGAGATCAAGCGACGAGCCTCGAGGCACGCCCTCATACACCGAGACTCGTTCTCCACCCCCAAGATCCCCACTGGTCCACCGCCTACGCAGCCTGTTGAGCAGCAGATGCCGGATCCTGTCGAGTCGCGACTAAACGCTTTGGAGTACAACCTCCACAATGTGCATTCGCAGATACAACGATCGGAAGACACATGCGCATACCTCAGCCAGAAAGCTGCGGTTCTGATGGAAGGCATGATGCGCTGCCATCAGGTACACCAGCTCTACATACGCCCCATATGCTGTAGCTAACGAGATTGCAGTGGAACCAGGAGTTGACCCATCACATTATGGATCTAGTCCCAGACCCAGAGCATGCTGTGCACAAGAACAGTACGTTGACCTCTTGTTATCAGACAGCCAAGTACTGACTATCAATACCAGTCGCGGTGATGCAACGAGACATCAGCCGATACACCGAAATGCTGCGCACTTTAGATCAACCGGAAGAGCCGCCCTCGGCTCGCCAACCATACTTTATGCACGTGGACAACAATGGCCCCCCGCTGTCACCCCGCGCGATGCCCCATGAACAGTACCCAGACTCACGGCGAGGATCCTTAGCTGGCCTCTCGCGACAAACGCCTGTGAAACCTCCAGTCCCAGTGCACCTTGCAATCTCTCCACGCCGGTATGGCTCCATCGGTACTGGCAACTACTCCCCATCGTCAGCAAGGCCACCGGCCGCACAGCAAGCGCCTCTGCCGCCTCCACCTCCTCCCCCATCGATCCAAGCTCCGGGAGGGAACGGAGGAAACAATGTCGGCAGCGGCGCGTCTCCTCCATATAACCACTTTCAGCGACGACACACCTCTGCTGACATACGCACTGTTGGCTGGCAGCCACAGCCACCAACCACACATTCGCCATACGCATCTGGTCACAATTCCACACAGTGGCCATCTTCACCACATAGAGCGCCAATTGGTGGCGGCGACGAGCAACTTCGCAATGCTCTAGAATCATACCAGCTTCCTCGAGGACCTCGAGGGCGGACCTCAAGACAAGGCACGCCACCGGACGGTCCGTCATCCTCGCTGAACCCTGATAGCGGCTGGACACTGCCTGGAGCCCGATATCCATTCAAGGGATTTGATACCCCTGGGCCACCAACTCGTCGCTCCAGCATGGCCTCCAACGTGCACTCCCTTTTGAACCCCGCAGAGACAGCTGAGCGAGCAGACGAAGACGAGCCCGAGGATCCACGGAAGAGGAAGAGAATCCAGTAAAAGCGCCACTTTACATTTTACATTCATTTTCTTAGGCATCTAGCACCCGTTGCACATTTTACAATTTTTCCTATTTGGTCGGAGGCTAGCGCTTGGTTAATCGGCTGGCATTTTTGATACAATCACCCCGGAACTACGGAGGCTATTTACTCGCCATTCATGCCCTGTTGGCACGATCCCATCTCCTTGTCATCATACTGTCTCTCCTATCAGATATCCACGCATCTTACATGCCCTATTCCTACCATCATCCATCAATGCATTGGCGCTTACTTGATATACTTGTTCGTTCTGGAGTCTGCTCGCTGTAATAAAGGAATAACAAGACAGACGGATATACTGTGTTATCAAGAGTGAAGTCTTTCCTACCGGACCTGCGTCATGAACAGTCACTCACGTGCATCTCAGTCTCTAAGAAGCTGTAGTTGTCACAACACATGCGTTCAATTGACCGGGGTTGAGCACCCGGATATGTTGAAATCGTGTCACTACTGCAGACCAAGGAGAGGAAGGGATAGGACGTAGTGGTGTCGATGTAAGACCAGTCAGTCAACGTAGCCTGAATACTCTTCAAACAACAAGGCCCAGAAAAACGAAACACAAATCACCCTCCTTTTGCAAGACTTCACAGCATATGCAAAATCATTGGAAGAAACGATGAGTCGAGGTCATCAAGTCATGTGTCATTAGGTACCAATGTTCGTCCTACCCGGGCCTTGCCATCATCATTCTTCCTGCCTATGGCCGCCCGCTACTCTAGGTATCCTTCCATCCCACACAAAGAGGGTATATGGTAATTATTATACAAGAACGACAAAGTTCGCTGCCTTTTGTACGCCTGATGCCTTCCACCTGTATGTGTGATGGTGTATGCTAAACGCCGCTCGCCGACGAAAGTTACAAGAAGTGAAAAATAAAAAGAAATGCTATTGTGTTGGCGTTCTGTTGTTGTGGGAAGTACTCAGCTCCTCATCCTGCGGAAGCGTCGTGACGCTTTTCTTCTCAGTCCGCCCATCGCCCGGCGGACACTCTCGCCATCTGTCTCGTCCCCCTCTTGCTTATGCGTCGGCACGGCAAGACCCTGCTTGTTCTGTCTCGCGCTCTTCACTGAGTTCTGGTGCGCAACAGTCTTGTTCTGCTCACGCCAGAACATCCTCTTCTGGTCGATGACGCCCTGACTCAAGCTTCCGAATCCCTTCCTGACAAAGGCGAAGTCATGAAGAATATTTGGGTCGATACACGTCCTGGGGAGGTTTTGAACAAGCATAAACAGCTCCCCATCACCAGGACGATACTTCCTAATCTCCGGCTCGCCAAGTTTGAAAATGGCAAGCGCGTATCGGTACAACGCCCGTGGTCCCTCGTACAGGAACGCATCCCAGACGCGGAGCACGGTTTCGATGGGCAAGACACCGACGAAGAGGGACATGAACCAGGACGTGCATGACAGGGCCACAGTAGGCTGGCGTTGGAACTTCGAATTGGGATGGGCGTGGGAGCCTGCGCCGGAGTTGATGAGGTCGGTATCGTTGATGCTGGCCCAGACTTTGGGAAGGTAGTCCTTGATAAGCATCATGAGGACGTTGACTTCCGTGTTTGCGAGGGAGCGGGCGTGGGCGCCGGGAAGGTGGTTTTGTGTGATGATCGTAAGGAGAATGAACACCTTTTCCTTGTCTTGTTTGAGGAACAGGAGCAGAAGACCAGCGATAAAGTTAAGCGACTGGCAGTACCCAATGCTCGGGTTGTTGAGGGCGAAGCAAGAGAGGACTTCGCGTAGGTCTTGGATTAAAGCGGGCTCATCGTCTGATTCCCCATCTAGCAGATCGGTTGCTGGCTCAGGACGAAAGTGAATGTTGTCAGGGAATGTGCGATCGAGATCACGCTCAATGGCATCCTTGTCGTCCTTGTTCAGTTCATCGCGCTTGACTCGCGCCGCTAGCGAAGCGTATAAACCAATGTTCTCTCTTTGCTGCAATGTATGCTGACCGCCGGAGTAGTACCACCACATCGCTCCACGCCACTCCGGAGGATAGCCTTTGCGAGCATAACGCTTGACTTTCTCGTTCATCTCAGGAAACTTGGTGGGATCGGTCGTAGGAAGTCCTTGTTTCGTCATCAATGCAACCCACTTATTTCGGCGCCTGCTGATATGTTCTTCATATCTTGCTGCCCAGGTGTTATGCTCTTGTACGCTGACGTTCAACGATTCTTTCTTGAACCCATAGCGATCACGCTCCGCTGGACTCGCCATCTTCCGTACTGCTGGCGCAGTTCCTGAAGACTGCCCATTTTGTGTCGGTGCAGCAGCGAGCTTCGCCTCGGCGGTCTTTGTTGCCTTCAAAAATGAGTCCAACCCAAAGCCACTCTTTCGGTCGTAAACGCTAGTCGACGCTCGTCGCGGGATAGCTTCGTCCTCATCGACTTCCGGCAATTGTTGAGACTTCTGCAGTGGTGGTGACTGCAACGCGGGGTCCACCTTCTGAAGCAACTCGGTTGATGCCAATCGAGACGTACTCGGCCTCTTCGAATGTCTTTTCGAGTACGCCTCGATATCTGCCCAATCTCGTCGCGACATGCGCGATTTGTTCATGGGCAGGCGGGGGAGCGCAGCGATCTCGCGGTGAATCTCGGACATTTGTGCTCGCTTGGCACTTGGTACCCTGGCGGGCAGTCCATCGTCCGAGGCCTGGACTACTGTGCTCGGTGCGCCGAGGGACAGCGCCTGCAATGTCATCGATATTCGTCGGGACACGTCCTCTCTCGACTGTTGCCTCTCCTCTGAGTTCTTCTTGTTGGTCAAGGCTGTAACAGCTTCAATCGTTCTTGGTGTATATGGGGCGTGGAAAGGGCTGATTTGTATTGGAGATATTTGATGCGGCTTCAATCCCCCCTCTGCACCTCCTTGTGTATCATCATCAAGCAGGCTCTGGTCTGAGTGCTCGGTGGCGGAAGGTGGGCGAATGGAAAGACGGTGCTTTCTAATCCCAGGTTTGGCGGTCATGCCGTTGAGAGGTGATGCTGGAGAGTTGTCCCACTGCTTGAGGTTTTCAGACGATTGGAATGAGGACAGCGAATCCTTGTCACGGGACGGAGTCTGCGACAGCTCAGGCGGTTCCAGGTCCAAAGCCATTGGGGACGGGTCTCGTGCTTTCTCGCTAATCATTGAGTAACCGCGCACGTCCTCGTCGTAGCAGTAGGCATCGATAACATCATCGACAGCGCTGAACTGATCGAGGTCTTCCTCCTCTTCCGCAAGCTCAGAGGTCTGTATTGTCTCTGGCGAATCGTCGCGGTCACGTAGGCGGTCCCTCGACTGATCCCTCGAGTAAATACTGTTCTGGCGATCACTGGCCATGGAGCTGCGTGCCGTTGCTATACTGCTTCGTTCTGTGCTAGGCTCCATGACGCTTGAGGAAGTGTTTGTGTAGCCTGATCTCGCGCTGAAACGGGGCTCCTCATTTCGCAGCTGTCTAATCGGCGGTGGGGGGTAGTAGTCTGAGTGAGACCAGTTGGGCACTCCACGATTGGGCTTGTATGTGCCGGATAGGTTCGACCGCTCACTATTGCGGTACTGGCCGTAGTCGGGTATCGAGGTTACAGAACGCAATGGCGGCGTGGGGATGAAGGAGGCTTGTGACGAGCTGGTGTAGCCACGAGCTCGAATGGGCGAGATGGTGCCAGACACGTCCTCGGAGGACGAGTCCCATTGCGGGCCATTCGATGTGGGGGGGTTGCTGGCAAGAGGGTTGAAGATGGCGCGCAGGTCTGGAGAGCCAGGCCCGCTGCCGTCTCGCCTCATGGCGGGTGCCATGACGGGCGACGATGTAGGGCCGTCGTTGTGGGGCATCGGTGCGTACTGCGGCGAGGACACGGCGGCATGGCGGAGCAGCGAGGGCGCTCGCTGGCGGGGAGGGGGGAACTTGGGGGAGGGCAGGGCGATGGACTGGAGGGTGGGGCTCTCCGAGGGCGCGGGACTGTAGGCGCGGCGCTCGTAGGCGGGCGACACGGCGGTGTCCATGTTCAGCGGCAGGCCTCGTCGGGCACTCAGTCCATGTCGCTGCTGGAGGTAGGGGTCCCGCAGCGGGGGCGAGGCGGGCGGAGTGTCGCAGCCCGCTGGCTGGTAGGCCAGGTACTGCAGGCGCGAGGGCGTCGAGGCCGGCGTGCTGTAGGGGAAGCCGGTGCTGGGGACGTCGTCGGTGGGAGTCCAGTGGGAGGCGGTCGAGGGCGGGCCAGGACGGTGTAGGGCGTCAGCCATCGCAGCAGACGAGGAAGCGCGCAGTGGTGCTCATTCGCGCGGACAGGTGGGCAGCTCGGTCGAGGTGGCTTGCGGCGAACACATTATCGGGGGAGAGCGTCGGGGGCGATTCGAGCGAGGCCTTGCGGGCGGCGGAGCTCGCGATGCGCTGCGGTTTGGAGGTGGGTGCGTCTGAAACCCAAAAAGCACTGGAGCTCGACACTACCGCTCGTCACGACACTACTGCTCGGGAGGCCCAGCTGGGCACCGCCACGGCTCGGGACCACGCAGGGAGGAAAGAATTGGCGAGCAAGGAATGCGGCCGCAGGGGGCGGCTGCTGCTGCGGTGCGGCGGTTAAGGAGCGTGATGTGCCTGGCCACGTGCTGGGCGAGGTGTTTGTTTGGGCTGTGTGCGAGACTCCACTGGAGACGGAGGTGAAGGGAGCAGCGTCGCAGAGCCTGAGCAGCAGCTGCAGCAGCTGCAGCACTACCAGCAGTCCCGCCGGCCTGGTCGTGCAGGCCAGGCGGCTTCCGCATCCCCGTCCGGCGTGGGTCGCGCGAGGCTCAAGCGCTGCTTGACGTTGTGGCCCGTCTGCAGCTTCCAGCAAGCGTCCTCACGCCGCGACCTTCACGCGTACCAATGCAGTCCATGCAGCCAGCGCAGCCAATCGCCGCGCGCTGGCGGCTACTCTTCATTACCGAGATTGGCATATTGGCACCGTTGCTCGCTGCTGGAGGCCCTGCATATCCTGGCCGCCCGTCCGCTGCGTCCAATTGGCAGGCACTGCTACGCGTCTCTGTGTACCTTTCGCTTCCTGCTAACTACTTCGTCAACGTCCGCATGTGGCTGCTGGAGATCCGCAGTTCGCCCAAGGGCATGTGTCTGCGTCGTCTGCAGCACGTGTTTGGCTGCTGCAGCTGCCTCCGCTTCCTGAGACGCCCTTCGGTGCAGCGCTGACTCGTTAGATTGGCAGCGCCAGCAATGCCAGCGCTGCAATCCGAGCGCCTGAAAGGAACATGACTTCGAGAAGCACATGAGTGTCACCGCGACCAGTTCGCCCGCCGTCGCCATTCTCCGCCTGGCTGTGGGTACGTCACCATGACTTCTTGGGCGCCTTTGTAGAGCTATAATCCTGGCCCTCTCATTTCCTTCCCTTTGTCTGACTACCTCCAAGCAACACACCACGGCTGAGGAATTTACTCATGACGACATGCCTTGAGGTGAATGTGTTTATTCATCAGAACGAACCCAGGCATCCCTTACCCGGCTCAACTGCCCGAGCATGCAACACATCTCAGCTGCCTACGGCCCGGAGATTTTGGTGCGCCAACATCGCGATGCTATGTACCATCCATGTTGATATAAACCCATTGCTGGCCCTTTTCGTCCGCCTCTGCCAATCGTGTCCTTTGCCAGCCGCCTGATGCGGCTTCGCTAAACGCCCAAAATGCTGTGTATCTATCGCTTCAGAGCTTGTTCTCCCAGGCACCCCAGCCATCGCTTGTCGCGTGACATCCTTCTCACTTCGCATAGCGCTTGATCCAGTCCTTCGCATTCTTCTCAAACTCCTTGCGGTTCTCCCTGTACTCATTGGCAATAGATGGCTCGATAGCGTCGTCCGGGTTGGGTTCGATGAGGAGCGTCTGGATGAGGCGAAGGACCGAAACAACCTTGTTTGGCGGCTTCCACTCGTCGGGACGCAGTAGACCCAAGCACATGGAGCCCTTGTCATCGTTGCTGACGTTAGGGTGGTAGATCTTGGTGCGGAAGGAAACAACCGGCGGTTTGAATGGGTACTCGTTGGGGAATGTGATTTCAAGCTTGAAGTGCCCGCCCTGCGCAGCGTTAGCTTAGCCTCCTACTACAAGTGAGCGCGTGATGCAGCTACACATACCGTGTACACAGACTGCTCAGGTCCATCCATGAGAACCTCCCACTTTGTCATGTTCTGCTCATCAAAGTTGATCTTCATGCCTGCTGGCATATCTGCCATGCACTCGCCATACTCCTGCAGTCATGTCAGTATACAAATCCTAGCGCACTACACAAGAGGCTTACCTTCATGATTCTCTTCTTCGCTCCTGTGCTCATCTTGGCGGTTGGTGTCTTGTTGTCGAGGAGTTGCTGGGTTGGCTGAGAAGGTATCGCGGCGCTACAGCTGCAGGCGCTATTTATGCGTTGTCAAGGCTGAAGGCAAGTAAAAGAACGCTAGAGACACAATGGACGGCCTTCACTGTGCAGGGCGTGATAGCTTCTACAAGCTACTTTATAAGGTGAGGGTGGGAAAAGATACGCGCGTGGTGGGGAAGTCTAGAGCAACCATGACGCAGAGGCACACAATTGTGGTTTGCGATCACTGACTAACTACAGGCAGAGCTAATGGGTATCCGGCTACACATGCTGCTTTTGCCTCACACCGCCCCATATATCGCTACTGCTTTGCCTTCCCATCATTTTGGACTTCACGCTTGTTACTAATGTTGCATCGGTTTCAAAGAACCCCAACGTCACACTTGCCCTGTGGTCGCCCAAGAAGTCGCTGCGACATGAGCTTAATTACCAGAACGCCGATATCGGTAGCTACAAATGCATCATCGCCTATGTGAAAGCAACTAGATGCAATGGAAATTCGATAGCATCTGCGCAAATGGAAAGTGTCCGTTTCAGGCTGGGAAACGAGATGCGCCCTAGGATGCTGCATGATTGAGCACATTCATTGAGTACCAAAATGGACGGTGATACAATTTCTTATCAACGTGAAAGGATCAAATTTAGTGCTCAACTATAGGATATCTCAGTTCATCGTTCATCGCCACCAACTCCGCATTTTCGTCGGCATCGCCCAGAAACAAGAAAATTCGTCGCTCATAACCTTGCAAACCTAAACGCCACAACGCTGAACGTGGATCTACTGTTTGGGGTCGGCAACGGCAGCGTAGCTTTCATCGCCAGCCTGGCCGGCCTTCTCGTTCTTGGTGGTGTCCTTTGCGCAGCCTGAGCAAGCACACTTGCCCTCAGGACATGGGCACTTGCCAGACACGGAGCCACAGTTGCACTGAGTCTTGCCATTACCAACCTCGTGAACGTTGGCCTCTTCTACGCTGGGCTTGCCGCCATTCTCAGCCTTTGCGCAGCCGGAGCAAGCACACTGCCCCTCAGGACAAGGGCACTTGCCAGCCTGGGAACCGCAGTTGCACTGGGTCTTGCCGTCACCGACACCGTGGACGTCAGCCTCCTCCTTGGTGGGCTTGCTGCCGCTACCGCTCTGACCCTTCTTCAGATCCGCCAAGTGGCGAGCCTCGTTGTGGACATCCATGACGGTCTTGTTGCCCTGGTCGTAGAAGGCTCTCAACTTCTGGCCGGTAGGTGTGCCCTGAGCCTTATCGAAATAGCTGGTGAGACCAGCCCATGCGCCCAGTGCTTTGTTCGAGAGACCAAGCTTCTGGTCGACGACCTGCGCCTTCTGCGAAGCCTGTGTCTTAGAGTCGATGTTCTGAAGAGTTTGAAGGAATTTGGTGCTGTAGCCATGCTGCTTGTCGGCAGCAAGAGCGCTTTCAATGGCCTTGTCGGAGATGGCGTAGCCGTGAGCGAGGTACTCGGCAACGATACGAGCGCGAGGCTTTTGCTCCTGCGAGATATGGTCGCCTTCGTGAGACTCCTCGGCAGCTGACTTGTCGGTCGCAGACTCGCCACCAGACTGTGCAGACTTGACGTGGACAGAGTTCGGGCCTAGCTGCGTGCTGTCAAGTAGGAGTGCAGTCTTAGCGGCAGCTGCCTTCTCGAAAGTCACGGACGCAGACTGCGTGTCATTGCCAGTGGACTTGACGGAGATGTCTTGGATCTTGCCGCAGAAACTGAAGAAGGACTTGATCTCGTCCTCTGACGTCTTCGTGCTGATGTTCTCGACGTGGACTGTGGAAGCCATTGTGAATTTGCTGGTAGATGTTTGGAATGTATGTGGAAAGGGTTGTGTTTATTGAGGTGATGTAAGAGGAAGTCAACAGAGGTATTTGTAGTAAGAGAAGGAATGTTTGCGTTGGTGGGGTGTTCATATGGTAAGAGGATTGGGGCTGATGACGTCGCGACTCCGCCCCGCGCGTCGCAGCCACGTGTGGCGATTTCACGCAAACAACGCAGCGAATCGTCTCGAACCACGGCGCAGCCTGCAGACCTTTTGACATGTGCAAATGAACGGCTACAGTGCGATGATGGTCACTAGGCTCAATATGCCTTCAGTTGCGAGCTACGCAATTTACACAGCCAAGGTCACAGCTGTTCTCTGCTTGACTTCAAGGAGTGCGCACGTACGTTCTCAAACACCTTATGTGAAGCTCCACGGACAATCGTACATACAAGGGTAGATGACCATGGTCGGGCGATAAGAACTACATGGCTTCGACGTCACTGTTGTGGTAGAATGGAAGTGCATATGGTGGCATTTTACACATCCCTCACTGTCAATCATCTACAACGGAGCAGATCCTTGATAACGTTTAAGTGGCGATGACTTAACTATCGGAGACTTCTGTCGACGTTGATGGGCAGGCTTCGACACGCACAATGCTCCCTATGGATTGGTTTCGGTTAAGGTGGCTTTCTCCAAACAACGACAGCTCCCAGTGTAGACGCAGCCGCCACTTGTCACAGCATAAGCTTCAGTCCAGCATGCTCAGGGGAAATGGGGCCACCGGTTCGGTTGACAAAACATAAACGGTGGGACTACAAGGCAAGCCGAATAGCGCTGGTGATACTTGCTCTTATTTTCTTGGAGCTTCACTATCTTGTGTCTCGGCACCTGTACACAATGGACGTTACAGAATTGTGCCCAAAAAGTATAAGTATGGTGTTATTGGTTTTGAGCTTGTCATAAGCTCGACGCATAAAAGATCGTGCTGGAGTACAGATAGGGTAGCTGCTGAGTGCAGATTCGATTCGTCAGCGTCCTATTTGGACTCTCTATTTCCCATCGCCTCCGCTCGATACGAGCTGGACCACGACGAAGATAGCAATGGCCCACCAGTACCTGCAGTGATGTTAGTGTAGATTCTCCATCTTTGGCCACAATACGTACTTCTGCAAGAACGACTTCTCAGGCTCCTTGCTTTCTAGCTTGCCCTCGGCGTTCAGAACAATAGGCTTGTTCAAGACTGGCTTAGGACCCGGGTTTCTCTTTACAATCTCGACTTCCACCTCCTTTCCATTCCCCTTTGCGCTTGTCCCAAAACCCACGTGGTATGGTTCGCCCTTCTCGTCAACGTGGACGATAAACTTCTTGTGGTATAAATCCGCGAAGCTGGCTGCCGACGTAACGATGCCCCTCCATGATCCACTCTTGGGCCCTGTAATTCCGATGCGAAGGAGATGGTCTGCAGAGTAGGAGCCAGTGGGCGGTGTATATGAGGCTAATGTGCCGACGGATTGGTCCGCATCGTACTCGATCTGTGCGAGGGGGATTGCCGATGGGATGACGGCGGTGCCTTCCGAGGCAGGAACAGATGACACATAGAGTGTGACGGTTGACGCGACTGCAAAAGGAAGCAGTAAAAGTCTTGCGAGTAACATATTGGCGGTTCTGTGTCGTGATATCTCTCACCTGCATGAGCTTGGTTCCAAGGACAGACACAGATGGTCAGAGCTTGGCTGACTAACCATCCCCAGCATGCTCCCCACGATGGTGCCAACATCCTTTCCCCACGCCATCGCGTCGGCTCGCGTCGCGACGGTGTCTGTCAAGTCTCGGCGATGCTCCGAACACTCCCGTGACAATACTCGCCCAAGGATTGATGCTGCTCAGTGGCGTATTTTATAGCCAACAACACACGGGATGCCCAAACAGGTGGATCCGGGGTCTCACGATCTCCACAATTCCCCATCCGTTCTGGAAAGCTTTAAGAAAATCGCGAGCGCTGGCCTTGCGTAACGACAGCCAGACTCGGTCTAATTGCTGGAAAACTGAAGATCACTAAGCCCTTCAATTGCCCCGCCCCCACCCAGGGTCTTGATAGCTATGAGCTCATCCCGCATTCTGAGCTGTGGAAGGTTCTCAACATTCTCCGAGAGCTTCTAATTGAACCACATTTGCTGGCTCTTCCTCTTCCTCTCAATACTCATACGAAACGTTCACAGCTTCTAACACGTCACAATGGCTGGCACAATTCCTTTCAGGCAGAACTCACGGCAGCCATCACGCCAAATGACTGATCCTCGCAACGAGATTCGTCCTCATGTCGACCACTACATTGGTATCGACGTCGGTACAGGCAGCGCTAGAGCCTGTATCATGAACGATCAGGGTGATATTGTCGGGTTAGCTTCAGAAAACATTGGCTTGTGGCAGCCGCAGACTGGTTACTATGTACTATCGTCCAGACTGAATCTCAGAGCGTACTACTGACAGCACCAGGAACAATCTACAACAGACATCTGGCGATGCATCTGCTCTTCAGTGCGCAGGGCGATGGACCAACACAACATCGATCGAGACTCCATTCGTGGTATTGGTTTCGATGCTACATGTTCGCTGTCCGTCTTCGCAGAGGACACCGACGAGCCAATCTCAGTCACTGGTCCGCACTTTGATAACAGAGATGGTAACGATCGCAATGTCATCCTGTGGCTCGACCACCGACCAGTCGAGGAGACCGAGAAGATCAACGCAACCAACCACAATCTTCTCCGCTATGTCGGAGGAAAGATGTCTATTGAGATGGAAATTCCAAAGGTGCTGTGGTTAAAGAACAACATGCCCAAGGAACTCTTCGATCGCTGCAAATTCTACGATCTTGGAGATGCGCTCACGCATTTGGCTACCGGAAGTGATACTCGGAGCTATTGCAGTGTGGTCTGTAAGCAGGGATTCGTCCCTGTTGGTGTTGACGGTAGCGTGAAGGGATGGCAGGAAGACTTCCTTAAAACCATAGGATTGGAGGATTTGTGTGAGGACAACTTCAAGCGCATGGGAGGTGTCGACAAAGTGGTTTGTCCTGCATCACTTGACAAATAAGACCTAGCTAACACGGGCCAGAATGGACGCTACCTCACCGCTGGTGAGCTTGTCGGGACTCTCAGCGAGAAGGCTGCGGCAGAGATGGGTCTCAACCCTGGTGTTGCGGTTGGCAGTGGTGTCATCGATGCCTACGCAGGCTGGATCGGCACCGTTGGTGCCAAAGTCAAGCTCGATGAAGATACCCTCGACATGGGCCACGCAAAGAACGACGTTGAGCAAGCCTTTACACGATTGGCCGCCGTTGCAGGAACGTCGACCTGCCATCTTGCCATGTCTCGCGACCCTGTCTTCGTGCCTGGTGTATGGGGCCCTTACAGGGATGTTCTGCTGCCCGAATACTGGATGGCAGAAGGCGGCCAAAGTGCAACAGGCGAGCTGCTCAAGCACGTCATCGAGACCCATCCCGCATTCAATGAGGCCTCCTCCGTCGCAGAGACCTTCAACACAAACATCTACGACTACCTAAACGAGCATCTCCGTGAGCTGGCCGAGCGAGAGAATGCACCGCACATCGCCTGGCTCGGCCGCCACTTCTTCTTCTACGGCGATCTCTTCGGCAACCGCTCCCCCATTGCGGACCCCAACATGAAAGGTTCCGTGATCGGACTAAGCTCTGACAAGAGTCTCGACGGCCTCGCGCTATACTACTACGCCACACTGGAGTTCATCGCCCTGCAGACTCACCAAATTGTATCTACGATGAACAAGTCCGGCCACGTCATCTCATCTATCTTCATGTCCGGCTCGCAGTGCCAGAACGGTTTGCTGATGCAGCTCGTCGCTACCGCGTGCGGCATGCCCGTGCTGATCCCCAAGTACGTTCACGCTGCTGTTGTCCACGGCGCGGCTATGCTTGGTGCAAAGGCGGCGAGCACGGACAAGGACGGGAACAGTGAGCCTCTATGGGATATTATGGACCGGTTTAGCAAGCCGGGTAAGACGGTTAAGCCGATTGCGGACAAGAACGTGAAGAAGCTGCTGGAGGCTAAATATAACGTCTTCCTTGAGCAAATTGAGGGCCAGCAGAGATACAGGAGTGAGGTTGACGCTGCTGTTGAGGGCTGGGCAAAGGCTCAGTAGATGGTAGGCGTGGGTAGTGGCAAGAACCGATCGAGAAAGTCGCTATAGATTACATTATCATGTCCCTCCTTATTGTTTGGCTAAAGCCTGCTGAAGTCTTATCACTCGTGACATCGTGACAAAAACCTCGTGACAAAAACTTGAATTCGGGTGGTTGCGTTGTTGAAATGCTGACATTGTTTGGAACAAGCTAGAAGATTCTGTTCATTGCGGTCTACAGAGCGCAGATATGCTCATGTCCTTTCCAATCATACTCCTTGCTTGTGCAGTCGACGGAATTTGTATGACGCTGCGTCTTGCTCGTGTCGCTGGATGTACCAAACGGTTCTTCGAAATTCGCCGTCCGTAACAGGGTATCGTACATAAGTATTAAGTATGGGTCATTGTGCGTCTAGTAACGTCTGCGGGGTCCACGTGGCGGGTCTTTGCGACCACCCTCGCTGAAGCCGAACCTCCCGTCTTGGAAGCTTCCACCGCGGACACCGTCTACTTCCATATCGTCGAGGGCCTGCGTAGCGCGAGCGGGCGGTGGTCGAGTATGGGCCAGGGCAGTGCTCGCGGGTTTTTCTTTCAGGTACACGTAGAGTGTCCTACCATCGGCCTGGACGAAGGTCAGTCTTTGTCGAACGATTGTAACCGGACACTACGAACCTTCTGATTGTTGAACGTTGCAATGACGTTCTCGGCTCCCTCTCTCGTCGCAAATGTGAGCTCCACCATAACCGTAGGAGACGATGTGAGCATCCTGCATCCAAGTGACTCTCCTCCGTGGGGCGCCATAACTGCCTCGATATCCGAAGCCGTTGTTCCTGGTGCGAAGTTGCTTGCAATGACTGTGAATGGGCCTGTACTCGCAACACCTCGAATGCTGAACCCAGGTGCACTGTCGCTACGCCCATTCGCGTTCTTGCCCAGCACAGACGCGAACTTGTCGTAAGTCCGGCTGTTGCGATCGATTTGTGACGCAGAAGCTGTGCGCCCAAGCTTGGCAGCTCTGGCAGGCGGCCCATTGGGGTTGTTGACCTTGTGCAGGTCATGTTGCCATTTTCCATCGATGTTACCGGAGGGCTTCGCGGATGACGAGCGTCCCTTCTGGACGCCTGCGCCTCCGCTTATGCGACTCAGTAAGGTGGGCTTCTCTGAGTTCTGTCGTGACTTTGCGCCGGAGCCAGATGTGGGTGTTGCTGTGCGGCCGCGTGAGCCCAAGAACTGCTGCGCTAGGTTCTCGTTTTTCTTCTTTTCGCGCGTATCCTTGACAAAGCTGGCGAAGTCGGCCATGGTGGGCGATAGCGGGCAAAGGGTTGAGCGGCGATCGAGGAGTCGTTTGTTAGGGTGCGGCGCGCAGGTCGATCGAGTTTACAGCCCAGCGCGTCCATGTTCGGCATGGGAGGAGCGACCGACACGCACGGTTCGCCGGAGGTCTCGGCGCCGGCTAGCCGCCGCTAGCAGTTTCCCTCATAAATCTTCGAGCTGCGAACTTCTTCTGCACACCACAACAGCCATGAGGTAAGTCAACGCTCCCGCTCTCTCATTCCACGATTTTTATGAGGAACATAAGTGTCGCCCCTATCATACATGTAATATGGTGATCCGACCACTCAAGCCAAACGAGATGACTGAACTTTTCAATCTACCTGGATTCGTTTCGAAATGCTTATGGGGAGCTTCGCTAACACTTCCAAGCTGCTTGTAGAAACGACGCGGGCCGTCTAGTTCGAATGATAGTCCCGGTTGCTATGCGCGCAAACCTTGCCGCTCGGCCTCACCCTTGTCGTAGCTCAGCCTCTGAAACTCGACCGTTAGATCACGGTGGTAGATGGACGTCGCTGGGCTACGACCGCGCTTTCAACACGTTAGTCCACCTTCTGCACATCCCTCACACCCTCTCCAATGATGAGCAACATATATACTATCAAATGCCGACCTACCAGTGGGGAACAAAACAAGTTCGATTACCTGATACCTCTTCTACGTTTATGCTCAACAGCCTTTTCTGTGACAAAGCGAGAGACTGACATGAATTCAGATTTCACAACTTCAGACTTGCTGCACCACTGACTTCTTCGTCCAACAGAATACATAGCTCAGGTACGCACACCACCGTTTTCTTTTTCATTCCTGTTGCATGATGCTACAAATTACTCCATGCTAACGCCTATGGCCTTCGGGCTGATGCTGGATAATACGTAATGCTTTTCATCTTTCATCTGACTTGCTTTCATTACTATCTTCTGTCAACAGCGCGATTGTCGATCTTGACTGACACCTCGCAACAGATCTTCTTGTTCCTTTGGCCCATACTGTAGACATTTGATGAGACACATTTAGCGCTTGGGTAGATACCGTGAGGAGTCAAGGCTGATAGAGAAGTGAGAGATGTATAGCAGATATCAAGAATATATTGGTACACCGTGCATATCGCCTTCTATCGCGCGCCTCGTCTCCGCAATGGCGGATTGTTGATCTTCAATCATGTGACAACGCTTTCGGCGACGCCGTGGCTGCTCCTGCCCGGAAGCTCTGCGCTTCCGAATGACGTTGCAGTTTCTCGGAGATTCTGGAGTTGCACACGGCGGACCATGTCTCAGGCCCGCTCAAGTATGAGGTATGTACCTCGCCCTCACATGGCAATCCTTATGGCGGGCCCATCGGATTGGGCCAGCGCCAGCACGTTCAATCATGCATGCAGACTAATTCTCAAACCAGCGCAATCTCGCTGATACCGAACTTATAGCAGGTCGATCTCCGATCCTCAGCTGGTCAAGGTCTTGACGCTCGGCCACATCTTTTTCATCCTCGAAACAACTCGCCGATGCGGTTAGCGCATCCCAAACGTTCGGGTTAAAGAACATTCTCAGCCACTATGAGCTTCCCTTTTAGCATCATCGAACCACTGCTGTTCGCTCACTGCAATACTCACTGCTTCCCCTCCAGCGTCCAATGTACCATCCTTGCAGCTGCAGATCCACGACACTACTGTTGCAGAGTGACATCAGAACTAAATGCCGGCACAAGACAGGCATGACGGCAGCGACATCACCGGCCAGCCGCCGTCCAGGAGACAGCCGAATCGTCCCACCAAATTCATGTTCATCGACTCGAGCAATGGCGGTGTCAACGCAAAACCAGACAGGGTCGTCAGATCTTTTGTTATGAAGTCAGCTAGAAACAGGAAGACCTGGAGCACTCGACCAAAAAGTCCCAAAGAGGACGATCCTTTAGAAGTGAGGCCTCAAGAGCATTCATCTAGTCGCATCGGCGTCCAGCATGAACCCACCTTCACGGCCAGATCGTGGTCATCAAAAGACTACAGTACCGATTCTGCATGGGATAATCATTCTGTCCCATCGCGGACGAGCAGCAGGAGTGGTAGTATATTCTCTACATACAGCAGTAGTCACACGTGCGATACCCCGTCGTCGTGTCACACGAGCCCCTTTGCGGAACACAGTCACCCTGAGCACGCGTACAACTTTCCTTTCGGGCAGCGGGCAGCGGTGACACTTAGTGATGGCGTCGACATCGGTTTCACAAGACCATTCAATTGCCTGTCGGTTCAATTGGTGGCACACACGCAACGACTTCTCCATCAGTGTAAGCGGGATCCCATTCTCGTACCTTATGACTGCTCACGTTTTCCCAGTCATTGAAGGCTCGGCACCAAGGCTCATACCAGTGGACCTACACAGAGCTTCATCTGCTACCGCCAAAGATTGGATCTCCAACTGCATTAAGAGCCCAAACGGTGCCCCATACATCTATGCAGCGCTTACAGCTTCCGCACGTGCCGTTGGGCTGGATTCCGAGGCCTACAAATGGCGAGCGATTACGGAAGTCAACAAGCTGCTGTCAGACCCAAGAACTAGTACTGACGATACAACTATCGCCGCTGTTTTGGTATTGCTTGCTTTGGAAGAATCAGACCTCGCGGATCCGAAACGACAGGGCAGTGCTAGGGAGTCTAGTCTGTCTGCAAACGATGCTCATCTTAATGGGCTGAGAACAATGATCTGGCAAAGGGGTGGGCTTGTCACTTTGCATACCAACCGCTGCTTGCAGGTGTTCATATTGATGTAAGTGTACACCGCGTGTCATTCCCTTGGGTCGATTTGAAAAAGTACGCCTCCTAAGCAAACTTTTCGTCTTTACCAACCGCATCTGCTAAATAACAGCACACAGGCATAGCATGGCACAATGCATAACAACCTTCAAACGGCCTTATGCGGTGTTAACAAGCCCCATGGGAAAAGTCGAGGATTATGCTGTGGCATCACGTTTTGGAACCTCTGGGATAGCTGTCTCAACACCATTTGAGCGCCTAGGTTCTGATGCCGCGCTACTCAGGATCATTCGTTCCATCGCCTTATTTACCACAGACCTTAACGACTGGTATAGAACTGGATGCGCACCCCACTCACTGGATCCGCTCGACCTGCAGAAGCATGCGTGTCTATTAATGTACCGACTATTTGAGTGGTATAGAGCAGGCGAAGAATCTTGTATTGCCGGTGGATTTGGCAAAAATGCACTTGATCAGAGCCTTTGTCTCGCACATCTCATCTTCTTGGTCATTGCAACGGAGCCGCATGCTCAATCCTTTGGCACCCTGCTCACGAAGACCGTCGTGAAGCTTCGGCAGTCCTTACAACAAGTTTCCCTCTCACATTGGACAACAGCACCGGATTCTCTACTCTGGACGTTGACAGTGGGTGCATTGGGTGCAAAGGGTTTGCCTCGATCACAGCGGAGCTCCGCTGAATTTGCGTTCTTTGTTCGGTACTGTCAATTGTCATTCGCGCCAAATGAACATTGCGAGGTTACCACAACACATGATCTACTGCAACGAATCGAACGATGCCCTTGGATCCCATCGGTCTTCGATATACGAGCAAGGCGGCTATGGTCACAAATTGGCGTTTGCGTACCAGATGTTGTAGATTCGTACGACTCGAGTAGTGAAGAGGAAGAGCCGCCGATCGACGATGAGCAAGCTGTAGGCCAGTTGACGGCTGCAAGATTTTTTCCTACGTTGAAGTCGAGTTCTAAAAACTTGCCCCCACGGTAGATTGGCTATTTGAAGATTAATTGTATGTAGGAGCGTTGGCGTTAGGTTATATTCGCGTACGATAGGAAGTTCGGATCAAATGATAGATCCCAATTCATGACAGTGTCATGAGCGTGTCAATGGACGTATACTTGTACAAAGTGAGGATTTCAATCGTATAGTTGGCATTCTTGTCGAAAACATGTTTATATCATACAGACAATATTACCTTTTTCTACGTACTTCTTCTCCCCTGAGTACCAGCTTCGCTGACACGACAAGTACATGCCGTAGAGCTTTCACTAGATCAAAAAGCAAAATTCCAGCTCTCCAATATTTATGAACGCACCAGGGATATGGCACTCTCAAGACTCCTTCTCGGATCCAAGACTTTCTTTACAGTATTTGAAAGCTGAACAGGTACCTCGTTGCGCAACGCTACTTGCCACGATCGAGTCATGGCGCAAAAGAACCCTGCGCACAGCCAGGATCAATCCATCATCATGCACATATATCTTCAAGAACGGCCATTATTATGGATCAGCAGGCTCATCGTCTACATTCTAGCTACTAGATTCTTTCCTGTCGCGCTACAGCTCACGAGTTCCATTCAAACGTGCATGTAACAATTCTTGAAAGTGTCACTCATTTCCTGGTCGTACAAGAGGATTCATCTCATTGGATTTTGTTGGGTACACATCAAGCAGCAGTAGCTTGGTAGAATGAGACATCATGCATGTTTCGGTCACACTCACCGCCTAACTGGGTTTCAAAAGGCTGGTCCTAAGAATTGTGTGTGCTAGTAATAGTCATATATAATCAATTAGGATGGGCCAGTGAGTGAGCAGCGTCCGGCAGGGTTTGTCAAGTGCACGATATGAGACTTCTCTGAAGTTTGATTCGGTATCTTAACTTCAACTGCAATTTGATGTGATCCGAAGGAATTGTTAAACAATCTTTGAAAAGAAGCGGTCAGGTAGGCTGACCTTTTGCTTAATTCAATTCCGATATATAAAGGAGGTTGCCTGAAAAGGAATTGGACGTGATGGGTTGACAGCAAGGAGTTCTTGGTGAGCTTTTACAGTCGTGGGGACCGGGGAACATTTATCTATGATGTGTTGTGCAATAGGTTTCAACGAGCAGTTGTTGTTGGGATATGCTTTCAGATGTGCATGCTCAAGATAGCAGCATAGGTTTGAGTCAGCTACGTAAGCGGTTCTAAGGCGAGTAGGTATTACGGCATGCTGGCGTTTTACAAACATAATGATAAAGAGCAGGTATCGCATGGTAGGATATGCTGGCAAATTTGCAAGGTTTTGGGGCTGCGGCCGCATGGAAGCTGATTCTCGGAGACGGACAGATGCAACAATATGGCCAGCCGTACTGACCCCCAGAATAATCAAATTCCAAAGAGCTTGTAAGAGCGATCGTTTGCCTCGCATCGAATTGGAATGCTCGCAATACACATTACCGCAAGCCGCCGCCCTATACCACGTACCTGACCACGTACCTGTAGATCTTACACAAAGATCCACCCAACTCCCAACGGGCACGAGAGTCAGACCAGCCTCCCATGTCTGGCAGAAAACTCGTCTCTAGCCTTGACTCCACCTACTCTGCCAAGTCAATGTACATGTGGCTATGCCGACCCTCCGCTAGGAACTCAACACCACGTACGGCGAGTCAGTACCGCTCACGATATACGGTGTAGGATTTGGCGTAGCGCCAGGCACAGTACGAGACAATACGACCGAACCTCGGACGAACGATACGGTGAGTTTGACGAGTACACCGGATATCCGGTTTTGATGTGCCAGTAGCGTCTCGCTCCTTACCCGGGCAGCGTGGATTTTTCCGTAACTTGCAGCATAGACGAAAGGTTTTTCCGCAGGGTCTGCAGCAACTGAGGTTCTTCGCTTCATGCTCGGGGATCTTCCAGTTTACAAGTCTGCTGATCACTGAATTGACAGCGCTAGTGTCATGGGAAATGGAGCGCATCTGAATTGTCAGCTGCTCAGAAACCAAAAACTCCAAACCCTGCTGCAAGTCATTTTTTCTGCCGGTGGGGCGCAATAGGCTTCCCGCTGCAAGTGCGAGGAATTTGACAGCCGAGCTTATTTCAGCATTTGACATCCGTGCGTGCGAGTCAGGCAGAAATATGAGGCAGCCTCGCCTTCGCTGTTCGCTCTGGTGGAATGAAGATTTTGCCGAGGTGCGGCTCGGCGCGAAAAAGCGTGCAAGACCCACTCCATTTGCCAGAAATGCAGGTGCTGGCATGAAAGGGCGCTGTCTTTTCTCGAAGGTTCAAAAGGTGGAGTCGTGGGCTGACAAAGGATGATGGACAGCTGGGATGAAGGTTTGCAGCCTCGCCGTCCACATTCTTTGGTGGGTTGTCAACAAACACTGGACTCTCAACATGACGACTCGCTCTTGGGAGTTTCGTGCGAACACGCGTTGCCTGGCCTCATCCGCGTGTTCCTTACACGGTAAATTCCAGACTGACCGTTACGTTGTGTGCAAGTCTCGGGAGCACGCGCGATCCAGGGTCCTCGATCTGGACAGCCACATGCTGAAGCATGCTCAAAATCCGGCGCGCGAGCTTTGGATCATGGACGTCATGAAATTTGCACTCCGACGCTTCGCGTCATGTTGTTAGTCCAAGACGCGTTCGAGAACTCTTGCTAGAGATCAATGGTGAGACACATTGCAATTGAAAGACTTCGGTCAAACGGCAGGATTGTTGGAGTGATGGTAAACCTGGAGTTAGGATTACACTGTGGCTGGAATTGTGGCTGCAGCGTGGAGCGGCACCGGGACCCTGGCGGCCTGAGGCTCAAACGCACAGCATCAGCATGGACAGCGTCTAACATCAGCAAAGATCTGCTGGCAGAACAAAACACAGTGATAGGCCCTCACATGAGTCTATTGAATACTCCACGTTCAGTAGCCGGCTGAGTCTGGTCATCAACCGCCTCATTGCAACGTGGAGATTTCCAAGCCTCTTGATGCTGCTGGCCACCTGAGAGCGGATTGCCCCTTTCCGGCGAGTTCAACCACCGCGCAGCACATGTTGATCTTGTGTGGAGATTGTATGGGGAAATGTTGGCCAGACCGTCAATCTTCACAGTCTATCACAACAACGAAAGTAATGATAGGCACTCACACGGCCAGCTCATCAATTCCAGTGGCGCAACACCGCTCCAAAAGCTGCAATTATTGGAGGACGCTATTGTACCATCATGGCTGTTGAGTTGAGCCACGGGATGCAGACTAGATGCGTACCTGTTTCACGATCATTATTGTCGGTGAGCGAAACAGCACCCCACGCGCACGCTTGCCGCGCTTCAACACTCAACATCGCACACCGCATAAGGAAGGAGCGGTGCGTATAGCGTAAGGAGTCTGGAACTGAGACATGAAACGATGAGCAGGCTGTCTGCAATGCCAACTCTGCACTCAACCTGCAGCTTCCGGACGTGTCAAGCGAGACGAGAAGGGGAACGGAAGGCCCTGGCCGGTGTCGCAGCGTGCCCGGCTGCAGCGTGGAAAAGGGAGGCGAGCAGTGCTGCTTCCTCCGTACAGGACCCCGTATAGACAGCGTATAGACAGCGTGGGGTCGGGAGCCAGCCCCCTGCTTAGATCTGATGCCAGATGGGTGAGGGGCATGGAAAGGCTTTAGAATGAGCATACTGCATGCAACCTGGCAGTTAATGCTCTATCATGGGGAAACATGTTGTTGTGTCACTCAGGACTCACGGGATGCTCAAGTCCCACCGTCCGCTCCGTCCATACTCGGCCGAGACGTTATTGGTGCGTGCGGGCTGGTAGCGAGCGGAAAAGCAACGTGACCGCAAACCGTTCGGCCACGGCATGAATTTGCACCACCCCGATCGGAGCCAAGTCAACGCCGACGGGACGACGCAAGCCAGGAAAGCCGAGCAGCCCCGGCCACCTGCGTCGAAGCGAGTACGGCGCCACACGCAATACGTCCAAGGCAGCCTTCTTCGACGTGACTAGCGAGGTAGTCATCTGGCGATGTGCAGCGTGCAGGTCGGCGGAGCACTTTCGTAAGACACGTCGCAATGCCTCGCATCGAACGGATTGGCATGGCTGTGTAATGTGGCAGCAACTCACCGGAAGTGCACTTTCGTCTGGAAAGAGTTGCGACGGTTGGAGCAGATCTCTCGCGTGCAAACTGCGCAAGATTGCCGCGCGTGCACGCACCCTGTTGGCGGTGCCACACTTCACTAAAAGTCGGTGACTGTCGGTCAGGCAGACTTTCTGCATTTTTTTCAACAATGTGATAGCTTGGAAGAGATTGCCGTCTGGAAGTTTTGGATAATATGGATAAGAGAAACGAGTAAACAATAATCGGCAAGGTGCATGCAAGGCCGATTTGTCGCACAGCGTGACCGCTGCGTAATGATTTGTTTTCTGATTAGCGTGCACACTGCAGCGATAACAAACGTCACATGAGATGAAGAGGCACAAGATGCTTTTTGGTGAAATGATCATGTTGATTGATAGTTCTAGCTATTGCAAGGGGGAGTCTCAACCAGCCAATACGGGGGAGAACTCATACCGCGCCTTGCGACCCATTTCCCAATCCATCTCTCGTATAACATTCCGTAGATCTGAGTAGAGTTCGTTCCGTTTGTCCGTCCATGCTTCGTCGCAGCTATGCTGCGGTATATGTAAAAAAGGAAATAGGTATAATGCTCAAATATGCTACGCTGAAAGGACTCGCTCGCTAAAATGCTGGATCAAATGCAAAGACAAATCAAAGGTCGCCGAGGTGGCCTAATAACTTGAGATGAGCGGAGCATTTGAGTCCAAGAACAGCGGGTGGTCGTCTTCGAGGTATCTCGATTCGGTCTTGCCGGCGTAGAATGTGGTTGTGAGCATGGCTTCCTTTTCAGAGAACTCGAGCGATGCGGTGGGCGGCGATGTGGGCGGTGAGTCGTCCTCAGAGTCTTCTTCGTACACAAGCTCAGGAGGTGACTGGAGTTGCGAGGGGACGCGAGTAAGAGTGAGCTCGGCATCGTCCTCCATGTCATCGTAGTATTCGTCCTCGTCCTCGTCCTCGTCAACCTCCATGGTGGAGATTTGAATGGGTGCCTGCGCAATGCGGCGGGGCATAGGAATCATGTCGAAGTCGTCGTCGCACTCGGACTCGGAGTCAGAGTCAGACTCCTCATCCTCCTCAGCGATGCTGTCGGCCCACTGAATGTGTCGAGCCTCCTCAGTCTTGGAGGCCTTGGCCATGGTCTGGTTGAACCATGCTTCTTGCTGGCGTTCGGCGTCTTGGAGTTCGATCATGAGGCTGTCGAGGAGGTTGGCGTGTCCGACAAGAAGGCGGAGGTCGTGGTCGGCCCTGCAGGCCTCCTTGCCCAGCTTGGAGCGGGCAGAGGCGGCGATGTAGTAGGTTTGTGTGAGGGACATCTTCTGCTTCTTCTGGGGCGGCGACGAGATGAAGTGTGAGGCGGTGGTCTCGGCAGAGAAGGGCTCGAAGTCGTGTTGTAGGCGGAGATGCGATGAGGAAGGCATGTTTATTATGTATAGGCAGAAGTATATGCCTAAGAAATGAGTCAGGTTGGTGACTGGAAGGCAGGACGAGGGACTACAAACCTTAATGTGCTAGCCAATGGGGGGAAGGTGATCCGAGCGGTGATATTCCGGAGATGCACAGTATGATGTGATGGAGTAGTCGTCGTGATGATGTAAGTAGTAGTAGTTTAGTCGACGTGATGGTACTGTTGTTTGATGTTTGGTGTGAAGCTGGATTGGTGCCTTTCTAAGAAGCGGGCAAGCGTGTTTCTTATGTTTCTGACGCTCGGAGGATGACCAGCTTAACGGCATCTCGGAATTATTGGCGTTGTTTCCACTTCCACCGCCCTTGGCCGAGCGGTGAATCATAAGGCAGCAGGGGTTGTACGCTTACGCTACCAACGTGCGCACGCCAGCAAAGCCTTCCACTCGTTTCGGCCGATCCGGCGATTTCAAAGTTCCATCAGCTAGCGCAGCCGGGCTCACCGCACTCGTGCGTACGGAGAAGAGACGGACATACAGCGCGAGCTGTGCCATGGTTCACACGATTACCTATCACGCTTGCAGCGCTCAGTGGCTTTGTCGGTGTTTACTCATAACGACGCATCTGGCATGTCGTCACCAGTTGCATGGCTTTGGTTCAGGCACCGGTGAGTTTTGGCGCCGCATAACAATTCATCAGAGTGCGCGCTGTCGTCCTGACAGGGGCTTTGCGCGAGGTTGGAGAGTGCCTGGCTGCCTACGGGGGTGTACGCTGGCGTAAGGCTCTCAGCTACAGCCACGGTACTGTACTCCACACGCAGAGCGGTCAGCCCTTCAATCTGTGGCTGTCAAACGCGTTCGGGCATCGGTCTCCCGCTTACCCTTTCATGGGTCGCAATGCGACCCGCCTAGAAATCCCTTTCTTTGTCCGCTTGACCCCTGCGCCCTCGCAACGCGAGGCTGCCGGCGACCGACTGTTGCGACAGCTGAGATGAGCATACCTATAATCTCCTGAGATTGGCTGGACATGCTCAATGCGAGTAGACAGCCACCGTGGGAGCAATTGCTACTCTAGGCAGTGTCACAATTGCTCATCCCAATTCTCCCCGCGGATGACAAAAGTCTCCGCAGATCACTGAGCACTCCGTCCCAAACTGGAAATTGACGATAGCACTGGTCGGAAGAGTCGGACTAAATCATCACGATAGTTTGTCGTGCGCATGATCGCCCAAGAGTGCAAGGTGTCATGACCCCCGCGCGGACGAATGACCTGGACTTGCGATAACCACGAACGGGAGCTCGGTGTTCTGAGGTTCCTTCTTCCCCCGGATCACCTGCGGCAGCGACTTAAGACCGGCCAGACCACGCAGTCGTGTCATCCAGCTTTGCTTCACGTCATGAGTTGAACCCTTAAGGTGTCCGCAATCCCCACGTTTGCGTTAATCAGGCGCATGCAGATGTGACTCGCACAGAATAAGGTTGCCTACCTTCGCTCGCTCAGCAGCACGTCTGATTGGTGGAGCTAGCTCGCTTTGTCAGGAATGCTGAACAATCTCGTCTGACAAACACTTCTGCTAAGCGTGCAGTAGTCTCTACCATAACGTTAACCTTGGAGCCTGATGACTGAAACATGCTGATTGAGACGATGGGCAGGAGGCTTTGGCGTGTTAGAAATCAATTGCACCATTCTGCCATGCGGCTTCGTCGGTCGACATGATAGCTTCAGTGCTATCAATTCCTGCAGAACGATGTTTGGGACATTTGGTGCCGTCAATACTACAACACGATATTAGTGATGCATTCTGCCGCATCTTCTATGCAGCTTCTATTTTCGCATCAACGCTCAAGGGCGCTGGACTCAGCCGTTGCACCGATTCCTCGCCAACTCCACAAGTTCGCGCCCTCTGGCTAAGCATGCTTAAAAAGGTAAGGCGTTTAATAGTGGCTCGCTTCGCCAGCCAGTTCCTGCTTGGACCCGCACGTTTGCACAGCCCTACGATTCCATCGTTCAGCAAGGACGCAAATGAGCGCAGACACAGTACGAGTGCACCATCTCACCGCTAACTCTGTGCGAGGCTGATTATTGGGTTGGCAACGCGCACGCCGACAGCGGTCGTCCTTATGTATGCGCACTGCCGCAGTGTTGCGAATGCAACGCGACGCAATACGACCACGCGATTCGACATCGCAACGGGCGCCGGATGAGTCGAAGCTCGCCTGTACACTGCTGATTGGAATGCGGTGCCGACCCGACAGCCACATCGCTACTGCGGCCAGAGATTACTCACCTCTACCAAGCCGCATTCCGGTCATGTGTTAGGCACGCAGCACTCCCAAACAACACACATAATACCGACCGGTTCCTCGGCAGCGACCACTTGTCAATGCATTCAGAAGGCCAAGTGCACTTTCTGCAGGTTGCTACCCTGGCGCGAAAAAAGTCTGTTTAATGTGTTCTACCTTGGTGCACAACAGGGTCCGCCGATCTATGCCGTCATTGGTAATCTTCCAGAAGGCCCAACGCTTTGGTACCCGCACTGACGTGCGCTACTAACACCAGGGTGTTCGGCAGCCCTACAGTCCAACGCTCTGACACTCACATGCATTGCACTTGTCAATACTCGGTCAAAGCGCTGGTACCTGAAGACGACGCGGCCTTTTCTCGCTTCACGTTGCTTCACTCTGGGAGAGCAGTCCTAGCCCTGGCTCCCCCTGTACCTGAGCTAGCACGGAGTGACAAGCAAATACTGGCTTTCGTCAGGCACCAGTCAGCTGCAGATGCCCAATTATTCTAAATGCATACCTGTTTTCAATTGCATAGATGCTGTCAGCCCTAAGTTGCTATCAACGAAGGGCATAAGTCTGCACTCAACCCGCCTACACTTAGCCAGCACAATCCAGTTGCAGATCTTTGTTGCAAAAGGTTTCGGCTGGCTTCCGGAAATACTTCCGAGACATCTCCACTGACGTTCCCGGGACACTGACTCAGGACAGTCGGCGATCATCACGAAGTATTGGTGTTACTAAGCTTTGCCTGGTTTTGCAACACTCTGCCGATGATACATTACCCCAGATAGGAGCAGTTTGTGTAAATCTGTAAAGTCGTGATGGGGACCGGGCGGTTGCGGCTTTGCATATGGCACTGACGAATTGAGGATGGTAGGTGCGTGGTTGCATAATAGGAGGTTTGTGAAGCACCACTAGAGGGAACATCCTGAGAGGTCATTACTTATTATTACACAATCGGCAATAGCGTATCAGCTCCGAGCTTTTCAAGTGACGGCGATTCATTGGGCTAACTAGACCAAGTGAAAAATCCCAACCGCTCGTATGTTCTGCGTTCAAGCTCCACTGGCTTGAATACGAGACAGCACAGTCTTGCCCCAAAGGTACCGATCAGCATCAACTTCCACATATCCTCCCCTGACCACGCATCAATAGGTTCGTCTGGTAACACGTCACTACTTCGGTGTCGGGGAAGAAATCTCCTCTTGGTAGGGAAGCCAGGCCAACCTGCTTCTTGCGATCATCACCCTCTTGAGCGAAAATCTCAAGAGTTGTATAGTTCCACTTAGCTTCCAAGCATGGTCCTTGGGTAGAAGTTTACCGGCTTGAATTTCACCTAGAGGATCATCTCCAACCGGCTGTGTCGATGTGCAGCAAATAGTCGCCTTGGGTACAAACTGGCAAGATAGCATGGCAAGCTCCGTTATCCATCTGACCCGCCCAAAACAGGAAGCCCAAGACCATGTTGATGCTCGGTACTGCGCTTGGCGCGTTTACTCGAATCCAGGTTGACAGTGCCAAAGAAGGTCAACGTGTATGGTGTCTTCCAAAGGCCAGCAAAAAAATCGCAGTTCCGCTCGATTTTCATCAGCATTTCAACTCTTTGAAGGCCTGTGGAGATGTCCCGCTCATATGTCCAAATCAAACGCGTATAGTTACTGACTATATCATACCACCTGAGGGGAGCATTTTCTCCGCCTGCGAGCATGCGTTCTTTTTTGGACAGCATTGAGCCTGATTCGATATTGCGACTAGCATGGTTACTACCACACTCGCACGCTATGTGCTCGAACTTTTCTCGTCCTCAAGGGTGTAGGTCTGCGCAGGCGCCCCAGGACCATATAACCCTCCGTCCGCCTCCGCTGGTTCGTCAAGTATGTAGTGCTTCACTGCAATCGCTATAAAAGTGCAGGAAACACAATCATTGTTCGGTTGTTCGTATCTGTAAAGCAGCCCAGTTTTGTGCTTGTAGGCCTTCTTACGTACCTCTATGTGGATCGACTCGTGGTCCAAAAGCCAGGTCGCGACAAGATTCACAGGTCGCAGGGAATAATGTAGAATCCTGCTAAGCTTCATATCGACTCGACTCTGTATCGTAGGCGCCAGCGATTGCACCTTCGTAATTGATGGGTGGTGGTACTAAAAACAGCGGATACCTATGTCCTTGTGTTCTCACATACCTTAGCGGTAGATTATGAGACTCTCGGTTGTTCGACACAAACTCTTGATTGGCCCCTCGTGGATTTTTATGGTGCCTTAGAGCCCTGCTCAGCGCTGCATGTAGCCTTTCCATGGTTCGAGTGCCTGTAGGTACGCAGGTTATGGTCTTAAGCACAGGCTTTGAACTGGTTTCGAGACAGCAGCGCGCAGAGTGCTCAAACTGAAAGCGCAGAATGTGAAGTAATTGCTAGCGAGCATAGGACAGAAACTCGAGCTTTTGCGTTTGTAGTGAGTACATTTTAAACTTTTCAAACACGACATGGCTGGGTGGCAGGATTAAATATTTGGAGACATGTAAGCACTGACACGGGAGCTTGGCGGGTGGTCATGAATCCTTGTTTTCGCTATGTTGCCTGTAGGATACTGTACGATAGCAAGTCCTTGTCTGCTGTCTGTCTACTGCTCGAGCAACTAAAAGTTTGCACGCCACGTTCTCTGGCACTCCACCTCAAGATCTACACTCCCAACCAACGCCTTCGTACCCCTCACTGCCAGCACCCGTCGAAATTCTCTCTCAACTGCGTAGTCCCAGCCGCCTTTCTCTGCAAACAGGCCCTTAAGTTCCTTCGCTTCATCCTCACTATGCTTATCCGCCGTGCTGTTAAACCCTGGCCCATGATAGCGAAGGACTACCTTTTTCAGGCCTTCTAGCATCCTGAGCTCGTCCTTGCAACTTCGACCAGACTCCTCCACTTTCGCACCGTGCAAGCTACGCCGGAATAAAAGAATATTCACCAGCGGCCAGTAGATTGTGTGGATAGCTGAGATCTCGCGCTCATTTAGAGACCGTGTGAATGCATGAATAGCGTTGCCACAGTTATGATTCCCATCCGAGAAGGCGAAAGTATTGATTTCGTAGACAAATACTTGTGTGTCGGCCCGGGTTTGTCTGCACACGCTGGTCAAACTGAAGAGACCGTGGACGCTGAAGCAGCGCTTTCGTTTCACTGGCTCTGAAGAGTATATCTGCTGGGGCAGGCGCATCTCGCTGAGGCGCAGACCCAAGTACCCCCATTTGCGCGCTGGCTTAGTTTCTGCCTTCTTTTCTGAGCTTTCGTCATACTTCGACTCTAGTCGATACAAAAGCTTGTGATCAATAGGGTTCGTGCTATACGTGCGATAACATCGCATGCCTCGTGATGTCTTGATACTAGGTAGATAGAGGACCTCGATTGTGTGGCCTGCGATGTCGGTGTAGGCATAGATTTGCAAGCGAACTTCGATAGGAAGGCGCAAGAAATGACATGCTTGTAGCTTATTTGGGTCTCTACATAGCGGTAAGTACGTTTGAACAGTTGTAAATGGTGATGTGGTCTCACTCTTCTGCATTTGTCTGTTGTTCAGAAAAGTGTTCTGACGTCAGTGGGTCTTCCCGCAACGAGTCGTTGCCACTATCATCAGACATCAAGCTGCGAAGCCTCTTCCACATCATCACAGAACGTAGCGTATGTAAAGTTTCGACAGAAATGGATGCCGAGAGCAGTGAATGAATGGATGCTACTGTTCCAGTGCCTCGTACGGAGAGGAGCTGTCCCCTCGCTTAGGCAACCATTACAAACGACACGTGCATAAGCACTGCATTGAAAGCGTGACGCAGATGTTGGTGAGGAAATTTTGGCAATCTTGTATGAATTTTCATATTTGATTGACCGTGGGGATAGTCTTTGTACGGTAGATACTACCTTGAACGAGGTTGGACTGATTTTTAAAACCGTCTCCAACCCTAAACGCCAACATTGTGATTTCGGGCAACGGCCGCTACGTCATATACAATGAAATCAAAATCCATGATATGCTTAATTGAACTTCACCGGATCGCCTCATAAAGAAAGGACTAGCTCTGCCCCTACCCAGACCTGACGAGCCCCATCAGGCCCCGACGAATCCTTGCCCTTCCAACAGCTTCAAGCCGAAACTTATGAAATTGCTTCGCCAGTGTATACCTTCGCCCATGGTACGATGAAACGTCATCGCCGGTGCGCCTTTGAGGAGGTTCCTGCAGCGATTGAACATGTCCTGCACATCGTCAGGAGTAGGTTCATGCGAACCCAAGGCACCATCCATCGAAACTGGTCCAAAGTAATCGTCTGGCATTTGTGGGTTGAAGAGACGTAGCTGATGTGCACTGGTGGTGCGATTCCACGGCTTCGCCAGAGACTCACCGTACTTTGCACAGACCTCGCGGTATGTTGGGCGGCGGGGTGCTAGACGATCAGTGTTGACCACACGAAGTGCGCTATCGTGGTATTGACTGTCGTAAGTCACTTGCTTTGGACGAAGACGTGGATAATCTGATGGATTTGGCCGCTGGTCGGGCTGAGGCAGCATACCTCGAGCAGGTGCGACTTGACTGCTCGAAGGTGGCCGACCTGATGCTGGCAAAGTAGAGTGATAGGCCGGGTTATCAGTTTCATAAGCCTGACGGACTGACACTGATGCGTCTGCCACTGAGTAATGCAATTGGTATGTTGAGCTCTTTTGAGTCTGCACAGAGTTTCCGCGCTCATGGCGGATGGAAGCGGCCGGCCGACTGCAACTAACTTCCGAATATGGGCAATGCATAGTATGCTTGAGGTGTTATCTCTTGTACTTAGGCACTCTAAGGCCGAAAAAACGCGTATGTGGACTGGTTGTCAGTTGCAGATATGGATCCGAAGATAATGTCAATAGTAAAAGGGCAGGACTATTTATAATATTGAGAACGCCACCCCCTGCTTGTGCAGAGCGTACAGAAGCATGGTGAATGGGTCTGCGGCGGCACTGGAAGTATCCGGTGGTTGGTGGTCGTGTGGTGCCGCGCGGAAGCGGCAGACGGGGAAGACGTGCTTCAAGCCGCTGCCTTACAACGCACGTTAAATTGTGATGGAGAAATTGATTCGAGGAGAAGTAAGAGTCCCATTCCAAAGACAAGAAAATGCTGGCGGTCGTCTGGTGTGCGGACGGGGAAGCAGATTTGGAGCCGGTGCAACAGATTGTGAATACAGAATTTGGCAAACGGCATCAAGACATACGCAATAGCGAAACGATACTGCAAGGGCAATTGGAGCAAGTAGTGAGCAGCTATTTTTCATGGACGATGATTTTCGACGATGTCGTATACTGACATGTTGCTATCAAGACCGAGTCCAACGTATCCCCACCGTACATGTCCACCTAGCTGCCCGAAGTAGAGTACCAGAACACTGTGAAAGGTCCATTTCTAGTACTTCTGCACGGCCGCGTGCCATACTTCGCTCGCTCGACAGCCCTGAAACATGACGTTTGACCAATCAAACATCGTTCCGCGTTCTCCCCGAGACATTCCCAAGCAACCAACGCTCTGCTTCTGAGGCTGTGCAGCTGCTCAGGCGGTCGAACTGCTTTCACAATGTAGGAATGCCGAAGCGAAGTATGGGTATCAGCTTTACAAATTGGACGGCGGTGCAAAGTTCCCCAGTATCTATTCAGCAGACATCACTTTGTCAAAACTCAACCTGCACTTGTGTGGTTACAAAAAAGAAAAAGCGTCTCCCAAAAATTCCAAATCATTCAGCATGCCCAAGCAATGCTACTACGCTGCCGAACGTCGGTCTGTTTTGCATCACGAGCCTCGCGCCGACATCTCACATGCACATCTCTACACCTCCGTTCCCCAAGACCTCCCTGGGCATGAACTTCGCTGCATGGCTCGAGAATTTGGTGTAAACGATTCCTTTCGGGCGTGCTGGTATCCAGGCCAGGAGTCCTACCAACCCGTTGATCATACTCCGCTCGTTGGCGCAGTGTCCACCCAGCAAGTCCCAGACGCACTCATACCCGGGAAGGTTACCCACTCCAAGGCGCAGAAGAAGAGCATCCAGCAACTGCCCAAGATGGCCGAGCCACAGGTGCAAGTGGAAGAGGAGTGGTCTGAGCTAGCAGCAGAAATGCGTCCCGTAGAACTAGACGCTCAAGCTCCACGCAGTAGTACCATGTCTGTCGTCACTGAATCACCAACGTGCAAGCACTCAAGCATAGTCCAGGACTTCGCCCACATGGCCCCAATCATCACATCACCCTCCAGTCTCCCGCCTTCAGCCACTCCTGCGCCCCATCACGAAAACCTCGCCTACCTCGCCCACCTAATTACACCCAGCTATACAGCCTCCTCTCACGCTCTCCCCTCAAGGTCTCCACCCACACCTCCCACGCTCCCGCTTCCACCGCCGCCCTTTTCCGCATGTACTTTATCGACTTCGCCATCGTTGCCACCAGTCATTTCTGCACCTTCCCTTGTCATGACTACGCCCTCCATTGCGGTGACACTGTGCACACCGCCTCCCCTCCCCGCCAAGCCTCCCGCATATCAGCCAGCAAACTACGAAGCGAGCATCGAGACCAAGTATGAGGACAATTCGGAGTACCACGGTTGTTAGGAGGGTTATAGCGTGGGTGGTGAGGGTGGCCAACGCATTCGGGCGTGTCATAGCGATGGCAAGACGAACCAACGGTTGCGAGTTGAGAATCTGGATGTGCCTGGGTGGACGTATTGATTTTATTTCCCGTTTGATAGTGTACATGGAAAAGACACTGGATTGCAGCATATATACAATAGGCGATGCGTGAGGATTGGGAAACAGGGGATGTGTACATTCGTATAACACGTAGCGAAATAACCCATCTACAATACAGTTGTGTCTCTCTAGCAATGTAGCAATACTCTAACGAATGCGTGCCGTCTATCCACCGTCTAAACGCCAGTCCACCCTAGCCAAACACCACTCTATGCACAAGACTCTTAGAACGCCTTCTAAGCATCCAGCACGGATGGCGGTAGTTCAGAGACAGGCGGAACATCAGCGTTCGCACCTGCCATGCCTGAAGTCCTCCGCTCCTCGCTCCTGCCCCGTTCACCGGTTTCAGGCTCGACATTCTCCTTCTTATGGCCGTTGCCATTGCCATTTCCATTGCCCCTGCGCTCAAAAGCTTCCTTCTCGCTTAGGTCGATGGCGATGAATGACTTGGGAAGCTTGACACTGTTTCCGAATTAGCGCTCGAACTGGAGAGTGAGGTGAGATGGTGAGAAGGAAAACCTACGTGTGGAACTTGGCGCGTAGTGTTTCCAGGACTTCTTTCCAGTCGTGATGCGCGGTGAGGCTGCGACGTGGCGAGAAACCAATCATGTGGCGGGAATCGAGCTGTACGTCCAGTGGCGCAAAGGCGTGGCAGCCGGGCGACAAAGTGATGCGGATGCTGTAGTTGAATGTGTGCGGTGCATCGTCTGTGCTTGCGTTCTCGGACTCATACAACTCGAAGTTGATTTGCGAGAGGTAGTCGAGCTCAGGAATGGCGTTGCGCTCGATCTTGGTTTTGATGCCGCCTTCGAGGATACAGTTGAGGAGCGTGTAAATGTGCGATTCTTTGGTGAAGTAGAAAAAGCACTTTGGCGTGTCGGATGCTTGTAGCTCTTCCAAATCGCCCACGATTTCCTTGAGCAAGGGCAGCGAGGTGAGCAGGCCAATTTCCAATTTCTCCTCCGACTCAATGCCATACTCTTGCGGGCCGATGTAGTCGAAGAGAACCTTGCACAGGTGGTACATCTCACGCAGCTTGACCAGACGAGCATCCATCTGAGCCTTGGAGGCGGCGTTGCCCATACCTGTGTAGAGCTTGAAGTAGGACTCGTTGACATAGGATGGAGGTGCGGCCGGCTTCATGGCAATCTCCGACGGGCGCCTGAACCCCATGCGACGAGCGATACTACCGCGCTCATGGGGCTTCTCGACAGTACCCTCCTTGGCCTCGGGTTTCATCTCAAGTGTCGGTGCGTCCTCTGGCGTCTTTTGCTTGGGGACATCCACGACGGCATCCTCGTCGATGAAGGTGTCGTCTGGAGTAAAGACCCACTCGAGGAAAGGACGGTTGTGGAGCGCGTCGAACTTCATAGTGTCGTAGAGCTCAGAGATCTTGCTAGGATCGACCTTATCGGCATCCTTGAATTCCTTGAAGAGCTTCTCCCAGCGCTCCTTGAACAGCTCAGGACCCTCGTTGCAACACCAGCGTGACTGAATGTGATTGACATTGGTGTACTTTGATTGTCCGGGGGTGCCGTCGGCGGCTGGGGGTGAGGCCAGAGCGTTGAGGGACGAGATGGCTTCGGACTCGATCTTCTTGAAGTTGTGGTTCATCACACGCTGATGGAACTTGATCAGCGCCACGACCTGTCGTACGACGATGTAGGGCTCTGCAACGTCCTTTGGCCACGCGAATTGTGGTGGCGCCTTATCACCAGCGCGGAGCAGGGTCTTGAGCCGCTTCTTCACCTTATCCATGACGTCCTTTGCAGCGTTGGAGTCATCCAGCAGGTCCTTGCGAACGTGGATCTGCTCTGCTGGATACTGGTCCTTTTCGAGGAACGATGCCCCGAAGATTTGGGCGCTCGTGGTGACTCTGCGCTCTGAGCTGCTGAAGATGTGCACGTCGTCAAGGACGTCACGGTTCATGAGCAGCAGGTCATTACGTAGGTTTGCTCCCATGTCCTGTGTCTGGTGACGAGCCGAGTGAGTGGGCTCTCCGCCCCACTTAATGATCAACTGTAGCTTGTCGAGGACCATGTTATTATCTTGGGCAGTGATGCGGGATAGCGTGACGCCGGACATGGAGTCACTCCTGTTCTTAAGACGCTCAGGGTTGGTCTCGTTGCTGCTTTCGTTGCCTGCATCCCGAGCGATACTGGAGGTGGAACCCTTTCTTTGCCTCTCGGGCGACTCTTCGGGAAGTGTCTCGCCCGGCAGCAGTTCATCCTTCCTCCTCTTACGGAACATGGGCTTGATCTGCACTTTGGTTCCAGGCCACGGACCCTTCTTCTGGAGGTACAGTTGCAGCTCGCGCAGCTTCTTTGGGTCCTCGAGCTTCTCGTCCAATGCGACCTTGACGGCATCGCTGACACTCTGCAGCGCTGGCTCGCCAATCAGTAACACCTCGGCCTGATGCCCCTTGAGCAGGTCCACAAACGGCTGCGAGTGGAAGGTGTACTTGAACTTTTGCTTTGGCGTGCGATCGGCGTGTCGAATCACAGACACAACACCCTTGAGCTTCCATTGAGCTTTGGATGCGGGCGGGGGTATGGGGACCTGGTTGTCTTCCGAGTGCGATCTCTCTGGCTCGAGGTCGTGGTCTTCATCATGGACGGCCGGAGGAGGTAAGAGGTCTGGCTCGGAGGCGGGTGCGGGCGGTATGGTTCCGACTGCTGGCGGGCTGAAGGCAGCCGTGGGATCGGGCTTCTCGAGACTTGGACTAGCTGCAATGGGAGTGGTGTTTAGCGAAGTCTCGGGAGAAGAAGGCATGGTGCTGGCCTGGCGCATATGGGGGAGGTGGTGGTGGGAGTGGCGGTGGTGGTCCCCCATTCTTGACATACTGGGACTCTTGAACAACCCCTTCAATGCCTGACGATGGCTTGACATGCTCTTCCTTGATTCACCCCTGTCTGGGCCTCCTTGTGCGTCGATGGCGGCACTCTGTGCGGCGTCCTTGCGCTGCCTCCGTGAGATTTCATTCAGAAACATGTCTCTGAGGATGTTTGCTGCCTTGTCGTAGTAGTCGCCGTTGTCCTTGACAAAGCTCCATCCGTTGACGTCAATAACGTAGCTCTTGTCGCCGGCACGCAGCAGATCGAAGCCACATACGCGCTGGCCGAAGCCTTCTGAGATTTTGGATGCCATGGCTGCTTCTGTCTCGCTAAGCTTGGTCACATAGCGAACTTCCTTACCACTCGGGTTGCGCTTAACTAGGCCGTCCACAACGGGCGATTTTCTCGTTTCGGCATGGCAGAAGTTTGGACCAACCGTGTAGGCCTTGACATCTTCAGCGTTCTCGACTTGCAGGAACTGCTCGTAGATGTAGCTGGTGTCGGGCTCGGTGAGGGAGCGGGGGGTGGCGAGCGTCTCATCCTTCTCGGAGCTCTTGTTGTTGATCTTCCGGAACAGTCGCCGGCCGCCGCCGCCATCCTTGCTGTGGAAGTAGATGTGGATGTTGTGGTCCTCGCCGCTGACGGGCTTCTCGACAAAGGGCTTGGTCAGTGTCTGGCCGTCGACGAAGATGGTGTCGCCGTTGTCAATCATCTCAATCTTCTTGGGCGGCGGCAGGCCTCCACCGGTGCCATCGCTCGCGCCGACAAGGGCCACGCCCGTCCGCTCGTGCAGCTGCTTGGCAAACTCGGCCGAGGGCAGCTTTGGCCCACCGTCGCGGTTGACGTCGATGCGCTTCGGGGTGGGCACGCTGAGCTTGTCGAGGATGGAGAGGCACAGGCGGCGGTCCCACAGGACCTGCTGCATGGGCAGGTCGTTGACGCAAAAGGGCTTGCGCAGGCGCACGTAGGCAATGGCCTTGTCGAGCGGGAAGCCATCGGAGAAGAAGGAGATGAGGAAGTCGCAGACGGGCCAGTTCTCGACCTCCTCGTCCAGGATGATCTTGTCGCCGAAGATCTTGACGTCGAAGTCGTCGACGAGCTTGCCGAAGATGTTGCGGGCGGGCTTGCTGCGGGCCTTGGACTCGAGGGCGCAGACGCCAATGGTGCCCTTGGTGGGCTTCTTGGGCTCGCGCATGCCGATGCTGGCGGGGCTGCTGCTGGCGGCGGTGCTCCCGCTGACGCGGCGGTGGGTGCGGCTGCGCGAGCGGCGCGGCGGGGCCTGGGGGGTCAATGGCTGCGGCGAGGCGGCGGCGGTGGTGTTGGTGGTGGTGGTGGCGGCGGACGAGGGCGAGGTGAGCGTGTTGGGGCTGCTGGCGGGCTGCTCGGGCGAAAAGAGCAGCTGCGTGGGCGACGCCTTCGGGCCCAGCGAGCCATTCTGGCTCTGGGTGGTGACGGACAGCGACGACGTCGCGGTGGTGCCGCTGCTGTGTGGCGCGGGCTCGGACATTTTTGCTGCGGGGGGTCAGCGGTGCAGGAGCGGGTGCGGCGTGCGCAGGCACAGCCAGGCCAGCCAGGCCAGCCAGGCCGAGTACGCACCGTCGGGTTCGCTGCTCACGACTGAGCTGCGCGCGCTCCAGGAGTGGCCGCGGGTGTTGGCGTACAGGGCCGAGCCGATGCTGTACAGCGAGGAGAAGGAGAGGCGGCTGTCGGCTTCGACGTCAGACTTGCTAGCTTCCGCCAGCGACGACGCGAAGCGCGAGGCCGCTAGAGGGGTTGCGTCGGCGTCCTCGTCGATGGCAGACCCGCTCAGGCTGCTCCGCCCAATGTAGTCCATGAGGCTCTCGGACGCCCTCGACGGCCGCCGCGCAGTCAGGCCCACGGGTCGCAGCGGCGCGAGGGCCGCCGTGCCCAGCGGGCTCAGCTTGACCTCGACGCTCGCGGTGCCGGCCTGGGGCTCGCTGGCACGCGCCTTGCGGCCGCTGGGGGGCTGCCATGAGGCCGTGCTGGGGGCCGCCGGCGTGCTGGTGCTCTCGGCGGACGTGGTGCGCGACAGCGGCGGGTGCAGAGGCGGGTGCAGAGGCGGGTGCAGAGGCGAGTCCATGCTGGGCGTGAGGCTGCGGCGCGGCTGGCCTCGCGGGCGGCGGGCGGCGGGCGGTCGCTGGGACGGGCAGTCAGAACACAGTCAGAACACAGTCACAAACAACGCAGCCCGGCGACGCTGCTGATATGCCAGGCGAGCGCGTCCTCAGCCCATGACGTCTCGGCCGCCTCCCTTCGCAGCGTGCACGCCGGGGCCACGGCCATCGGGGCCATTTGGGCGTCGACGCGGCACATGGCACGCCGCAGCCTGTAGCGCAGCGCGAGGCACGCTGCCATTGGGCCTGTGGACCGTTGCACACGAGCGAGCGCACGGCGATGGGCACCGCTTCTCGCCGTCGCTGCGACCGGCACGCACGCAGGAGCGCGTGCCGCCCGTCAAGCATCGCGAAGCATTGCCGCCCATGTCCACTCGAGTCGGTCCATAGGCCCACTCGAGTCGGTCCATAGGCCCACCGCTGCCACGCCCTCGCCCGCCCGCCGTGGACCCTTGCGGCGATCTGCAGGTGGGGCCGCCTGGCTGAGCTGATCTAATCTAATCTAATCAGCCGTCGAACTTTTTTTTGGCAGAGCTCGCGCATCGCAGCACCCGCCCAGCCTAGCACACCACGCCCTTCCACCGACTGCTGACCATGGCGGGCCCCAATGCACCCCACGCAGCAGCTGCTGGACCGCTCCTGAAGCGCCAGAAAGTGCAGCCCGACCGCGCAGAGAGCGCCGCCGTGCGCCAGTCCAAACTCTTTGCGCCCTTCCGCGTGAGCTGCTTGCACTGCACATGCCCTGACTGCGCCGCTGACCCAGCCAGACCGTCGGACTCGTCTCCCCCACCGCCGTCCCCTTCACGTCGCTCCCGCTCGGCAAGACGTCGTTCCAGATCACCACCTCGGTCGGCCGCTCGCTGCAGACGTACGACCTCAAGCGCGGCCTGCACCTCGTCTTCCTCACCCGCCCGCAGACCCCCGAGGACATCACCGCCACGCTGGCATGGAAGAAGCTCGTCTTCGCCGCATGGGGCGCCGCCGGCCGCAGTGCCGTGCGCGGCGTCTGGGTCTTCCAGCGCGGAAAGAAGGTCGCCGAGCTGGAGCTGCCGCGGGGCGGCATCGAGACCATCACCCGCCTGGTCGTCATGGGCGAGTGGATTGTCGCCTGCGGAGCCTCCAGGGTCGACGTCTGGAAGACGGCCACGCTGGAGCACTACACCACCCTGCAGGGCGCCTCCTCGAGCCCGCTGTCGGGCTGCATCACCAACATGCCCACCTACCTCAACAAGATCTTCGTCGGCCGCCAGGACGGCTCCGTCGAGATCTGGAACGTCAGCACCGGCAAGCTGCTCTACACCCTGCTGCCACCCGCCGCCGACTTTGGCGCCGTCACCGCCCTGCAGCCCACGCCCGCCCTGTCGCTGCTCGCCATTGCATACGAGTCCGGCCCCGTCGCCATCCACGACATTCGCGCCGACAAGGAGGCCCTGCGACTGAACACCGGAGGCTCGCAACAGGCCGCAGTCACCTCCATCTCCTTCCGGACCGACGGACTCGGTGCCGGCGAAGATGGCCGCGCCGACGGCGTCATGGCAACAGCCAGCCACGAGAGCGGCGACATTACCTTCTGGGACCTGAACAAGGGCGGCCGCAAGATGGGCACCCTCCGTGGAGCTCACGCCCCGCCTCCCTCCGCAAGCGGCGGTGTCGGCGGCGGCGTCAGCAAGATCGAGTTCCTGGCTGGTCAGGCAGTCATCGTATCCAGTGGCCTCGACAACACCCTCAAGAGCTGGATCTTCGACGAGACGCCCTTTTCTCCTGTCCCGCGAATCCTGCACCAGCGTGGAGGACACGCTGCGCCTGTCTCGACCCTGCGCTTCCTGCCCTCCAACTCGGACGGCTCCGACGACACCGGCAAGTGGCTGCTCAGCGCAAGCAAGGACCGCAGTCTCTGGGGCTGGAGTCTGCGACGAGATGGCCAGAGCACCGAGCTCAGCCAGGGTGCCATTCAGAAAAAGGCCAAGAAGATGGGTCTGCTCCACGGCAGCTCCGATACCTCCAAACACCACGTCAAGATGGAGGATCTCAAGGCACCCGCAATCACCTGCATGGCATGCTCGCTCAACCGCGACGGTGGCATGGGCACCATGCCTGGCGTTGCCGGGATCTGGAACAACTCGTCCAAGGTCAAGGGCGACTCCAAAAAGGCCACCGAGGTCAACATGACTGGCTGGGAAAGCATCGTCACCGGACACGGAGACAAGACGGCAAGGACCTGGTTCTGGGGCCGCAAGAGGGCAGGCAGATGGGCTTTCGACACGGGTGACGGCACTGAAGTCAAGAGTGTTGCCATCTCACCTTGCGGCACTTTCGCCCTGATCGGTTCTGCTGGAGGCTCCATTGACATGTACAACTTGCAGTCTGGACAACACCGACGTCGCTTCCCTGCCCGCCTCACGCCAGCCGAAGCAAAAAAGTACAAGCTGCACCAGCTGCAGCTGGAAGAATCCACCGGTTTCGAAACCGACGACGCTCCACGAACATTCGCAAAGGGCGAGGGCAAGCACAAGGGAGCTGTGACTGGCCTTGCCATCGATGGCCTCAACCGGACCGTCATCTCCTGCTCCGACGACGGCAAGATCAAATTCTGGAACTTCACCACCGGCGCCCTCCTCCACGAAATCGACTGGTACCCGATGGTCAAAATCCTCTCCCTCCGCTACCACCCCAACTCCGACCTCATCGCCCTCTCCTGCGACGACGGCTCGCTCCGCATCCTCGACATCACCACCCGCAAACTCATCCGAGAACTCTGGGCCACGCGCACCTCCACCCCCATCACAACCATCGACTACACCTTCTCTAGCGACGGACGCTGGATCATCTCCGCATCCTCGGACAGCACAGTTCGTGTCTGGGATCTCCCCACAGGGCACCTGATTGACGCCATGCGCCTGCCGAAACCCATCAACACCGTCGCCTTTTCGCCCGCTGGCGACTTCCTGGCCACCGGTCTCGAAGGTGAAGTGGGCGTGCACATCTGGACGAACCGCACGCTCTTCACCCACGTCCCTACGCGACAGATTTCCGAGACGGACGTTGCTTCTGTCTCGGCACCGACCGCGTCTGGCGAGGGCGGCGAGAATATCGTTGCGCTGGCAGAGGAGGACGGCGAGGAAGAGGACGTCGACGAGACCAGTGTGCCGGTCATGGACCAGCTGAGCGAGAAGATTACGACGCTGAGTCTGGTGCCGAAGAGCAGGTGGCAGACACTGCTGCACCTGGACGTCATCCGCGCGAGGAACAAGCCCAAAGAAGCGCCCAAGGCGCCTGAGCACGCGCCGTTCTTCCTGCCCGCTGTGGGCGACAAGAATGATGCGCTGAAGCCGCTCGATGATGGTGACGCAGGGAGCAGAATCAGCAGTAGCGCCATGGCATCTCGCTCGTCCGCCGCAACTTCGACGTCCGAGTTCACGCGCCTCCTCGCCCAAGCGGAGCAGACGGGCGAGCACACCAAGCTGCTCGAGTATCTTTCTAGCCTGCCGCCCAGTGCTGCGGATATCGCAATCAGGACCCTGGATACCACGGAGCCGTACACCGAGCTGCGCACGTTCATCTCTACGCTGACGGCTCGCCTCCAAGAGCGGAGAGACTACGAGTTGGTGCAGGCGTGGATGAGCGTGTTCCTGCGTCTCCACGGTGATGTCGTCGTCCGCGACGAGGCGCTCGTGGGCCAGTTGCGCAAGTGGCAAGACGAGTCGAAGAGAGAAAGAGAACGCGTGGGTGGTCTTGTTGGGTACAGCGTTGGTGTTGTAGGTTGGGTTCGTAGTGCGCGGTAGAAGCTTTTCAAGAGCACAGGGCAAGCTCAATGCTGATTATACATGTTCTTTTCCACTTTCATACTCTATTCTAAGATGATGTCTCTGTGGTGACGCCGCGGCTGGCATGAACAAGGCCGGGCAACCGTACATCCAGGTACTCGAAGACGTCATCCACACCCCCAACAAACTCTACGTAGCAATCCGGCCGAACAAGCACAGCGTACTCCTCTCCCTTGGTGACCCACGAGCAGCCAAACGCGTCCGGGTGGCTCTCTTCACTCGCATTCTCACTCAGCCTCTCGACGCCCACGCCCCTAGCTTTCAGCCCAGCCAACCGCAACACCGTCAAGAATTCGGGTTTCTGAGTCTGCACCTGCCTTTCCATCGCCCCAGCAAGCAAGAGGATATACCGGCCGTACACGAGCTTCTGATACAACCGCACCGAATCCCCAGCTGCATCGCTGAGCCACAGGTCCGGCGCGCGAAACCCAGCCTTCCAAACGCGGTGCTCGCTCTCCCTCACAAGCGGAGACTCCAGACCAGCGTACTGCACGCCCATGCCCGTGATAAACCCGGCGTTCTTCTCAATCAGCTCAACGTACCCCTTTGCATCGGCCATGGTACTGCGCACCAGCTGGGCTGCTACATCGATGACGCCCTTGGCTGTGGTGCGGCGCTCGGTGTCGTAGCTGGAGAGCAGCGATGCTGCCGTCGTGCCTGGTAGGGAGGGAAGCCTCAGTGCAAAGTACAGGCGCCAGATGAGACTGAAGGCGTCTGAGAGGCCGGTGTTCATGCCTTGTCCGCCGTTGACCGAGTGTACGTGTGCTGCGTCGCCGGCGAGGATAAAGGGGCCTGCGGGGGAGGGGTGGAGGAAGGTCGATGCCACGCGTTCTTTGACTGAGAGGGCGTTAGCTGCGTTGAGTCTGTAGGGGGTGGCCGACACGAGTTGCTCTTGGATGGAAGGAAGGCTTACTTTCAAACTTGCTGAACCACTCAACATGCGTGAATTCAACGCTGTGTGGTGCCATATGTCGGCGTATCGACGCCTCGGTCTTCTCCTGTGTGATTTCTCCGTCGAGCAGGACGTAGAAGCGCTGCATCCCGCGTTCACTGCGATGGATTAGCTCAGCCTGCGCCGAACACGAAACGCGAGACTTACCGCGGTATCCAGGCCATTCTCGACTCGCCGTCTACTTGGAGTGTCACGATTTCTCTGGTCACAGGGAACGTGGTGTCGATCCAACAATCCAAGACTGCCCACACCATGTTTGGCTTTGTGCCCTCCCAGCCAATATTCAGCTCTTTCCTCATGAAGCTGCGGGCGCCGTCGGCTGCCAAACAATACGTTGCTTGCACTGTGCGCTTCGCTGTCTGCACAGTCACACCCAGTGGGGATATGGAGTGTGAGAACGAGAGAGCTGGCTCGTCGTAGTGAATCGGGACGTCAATGTGTGCAGCAAAGTGGCGTTCAATATATGGCTGACCGATCATGAGGAGATTATTGTAGAAGGTATGGGAGATACCGTTCCACCACTTGCTCTGCCGGCTCGTGAACTCTCCGTCTGCGTAGGTGGTACTTGCTATTGAGCCATTCAGTGACCTGTTTCGATAGCGCCAGTGTCCAGTCAACCTTACTGTTGCATTTCACGCCGCGGTTGAGGAGTTCGGTGAGGATTCCCGCATCCTTCCTATTGTCCTCGGCATTGCTGGCTACTTCCAGATATTGTTGTGTTCGAGCGGTGATGGCATCAGCGCCACCTACCTCCAGCGGACCTTGCTTTGCATCGAGAAGACAAACAGCGAGGCCGAGTTGCCGAGCAAGTAGTGCAGATAAAAGACCTGTTGGACCGGCTTTCAAAGCATTAGCCAGTGACCATGTCAATGGCAGTTCACGCTTGATCAATGCGAAAATGTGTCATTGTCGCAGCGGGAAATGTCCAACCAACTTAGATGGGGTGCTCACCTCCGATGATTACCAAGTCAACCTTGTCGATTGGTTTACTTTCCTCTGTTCGACTCTGATCGGCATGAACGCCGTTGCTGAAGTTCTCTGGTATCGCCATGCTCAGTCGTAAGTGAGTGAAGGATGTTCCTAAAAGCTGCTTCAACAACTCTAAATTATACACGTCTTGTCGAGGGCGAAGCAGTACACATGATACATCCCTACGCCTGACCTTGTCCTCTACAATTTTGGGACCTTACGCAATTGAAGGTGAATGTCGTAGGCGCCAAAGCTCCCTGGTCTTATCACGGAGCATTTCCGCAGCTTACCAAATCTGCACCCATGGCATGTCGCTCACGCTTCGCGTTCAAGGGCTCGAGTCAGTCAGGTTACCACCTACTCCGTTGGGGATCTGGGTGCGATACAACCCGATCGATGGCGAGGATGTGTTCGCACCACGCCGAAACCAAAACGCGAACGCCTATCAGCTGCCCGAGAAGAGTAGGTTACATCAGAATCCATGTGCATTTTCAGGCCACAAAAGGTAGGTCGGAAGCATAGTCTTGGCGGGCGTCGTGATTCATCGGCAAATGGTCGGCATCTGGAATGCGGAAGGATGTGTGAATGCTTTGCATCGATTAGCTTGGTTTATCGAGCGAAGCCGATACGATACGAGAGATTAAATCATCGGTAGTACTTCCCCATTGCGGAGATGGCCATGTGCCATGACGAAAGCGTGCAAGTCACCGGTTCGGGCCGAGGTGCATGGGTTGATCTTAGATTGCACCATCTATGAGGAGGATCGAGCGAAAACTTTTGTTCGTCTCGAGTGCCGAGATCTGCGAAATGGAAGCAGTTTGCGCTCTGCGCGGCCGGCGAACACGACGAACGACAACTACCGCGACTACGGTCCTGTCCATCACAGCTTGATCCACATGCCCCACGCCACCACTGTCAGAGCCATTCTCTCATTCAATCAATTCGGTCCTATTACTTCAGATCTACTTCTCGCGATCGGCTTGTGCCGTCTTATTCCTACGATGGACATTCAATGTCCAACATACGCCCAGCAGACAGCCACCGACGATGTTGAAAACTGCGCAGTAACTTCCAAGACCTCTCCATCCAGACCCAGTGTCTCGTTGTATAGCACCAGCGACTGGATTTCCAATCAAACTCGCGATTGCATTGCCTGCAAATACCACCCCAATCCTTCCTCCGAGTCTGCTCATGTCTTGAGTTAGGATCGCTGCACTGGCTGGAATGAGGCTGATCACGCTCCCACTGACAAAGCCGTATGCGACAGCCCAAATGATCAGCCCACTGAGAGAAGTTTTCATGTATGTCCAGCCTGCTGCTAGAGCGCCACATGCAATTGCTGCTAGTGCTTGAGTGAGCAATGGACCAGCGACGAACTTGTCTGCGACGAAGTTGGGGACAATTCGACCAACCAGTCCACCGGCATTCATGATGCTGATTAGATAATACGCGCTCATGCCGTGCAGCGGAAATGCAGTGTCGCGTACCCAAGCACTGATGTAGAAGTATGGGATGTAGATGCCTGCAAACGTAAAGACGACGCCTCCAACGAAGAGAGCGTATGTAGAGTCTTTAAGGCAGCTGAATTGATAGAGAGTGCGTTTAGCTGGGTTCTGGGTCAATTCAGAACGTTGTCGAACGAGCAATCCCCCGATTCCAGTTGTGACCAACACGACCAGTGCTATGGCTCGCATGGCCCAGCTGAATCCTACATTGGCAAGCAGACGGCGCGTCAGGATTGGATAAACAACGCCACCGAGCGATGCGCCAGTATTGGCGAGACCGACAGCAAGAGCTCGGTTCTGCGTGAAATAGGTTGGCACGATTGCCGTGGAAGGAACGAGGAGCAGGCTCATGCCTAGGCCGGAGAGCACGCCTTGCGAGAGCAGAACCTGGTAATACACCGGACGGTGCACGTCTGTAAACTCTCCACTGAAAGATGTAAAGAGTAGGCCCAGTGTGACAAGGGCGCAGCCGCTGAATGACATGAGTTGCGCATGGCCTCTATCAACAAAGGAACCTGTTGCAGAGCCACAAGCCAGCAATAGGAAGGTCTGGAGAGATCCAACCCATGATATCGAGGATGGTGTCGAAAGTGGTGGATGGAACGAGCTGTAGTATTCTTGGAAGACCCCGAAGGCGTTGATCAGTCCCCTTCACATAGTGTTAACTACAACCATCTCCAGTTTCATATACTGACCATGAGTTAAACATGAGAAAGAACCCTGCGACAACTTGAACCCAAGCTGTAATCTTGGAAGCCATATTGCTTGGAAGGTTCGGTGAAGTGGCTTGTGAAGATGTGCCTTGTGAAGATGTGCCTTGTGAAGATGTGCCTTGTGAAGATGTGCCTTGTGAAGATGTGCCTTGTGAAGATGTCAGGTTCTGAGCTACTATCGTTGCTGGAACTGAGGCGTTGAGTACTGGTGACAAGGTCATCAAAGTGGTCGGAAACCACACGCCACCATTCAGCCAAAGATTTCGGCGATCAACCCAACTTGGGTCATCCGATTGGCACGACACAACCGAACTAAATGTCGAGGTTCACAGGCAGGATTTGGCCAAGTCTTTACAGAGTTTTCTTATCGACTGCCAGATGTGTTCGCGAAGGTAAGCGAACGCGGAACAGAACCGTAGTTGGACCTTCCCTTGTTGGGCCAAACCGCCGTCGATAATCCGAAAGGACAAGGATTATAAACAGCATAATATACTCCGGACGATCGTCATGCACCGGTTGTGTGTGTCCATTAGGAAGGTTGCCTGGGAATCCTCGTCCCGGGTCCTGATGAAGTGCTCGGTGAAAGACAAGGCAGGATTAGCCATTGTCTTGCCGCTCAAGTTCGGAAGGAGTACCCGCTGGACCCTTCACTGTGGCAAGTGGAACACGTAGGATTTTTGCCGAAGATTGGTGCAGTCACGAACAAGATTGTAGGAAGGATTTCAGGGCAGACTGCATCATACGGTCATCGAGCCCGATCCAGAGCTCAACGCATATCGGCAATTGAAGATGGGGACCAGTTAGCATTCAACAGAGTTTTATAAGACTATCTCCCTGATATAAGCAGCGAAGTCCCATCAAGACCGAAGTTGGGTCTTTACAGAAAGTCTAATCGCTCGTTCCATTTCATTCATCGATTTTACACAAGATTACCAAAATGCCGCTCCTCTTCGGAATGAGCAATCCTGCTATTGCTGAAGACAGCATCTCAGGTCACCTTCAAGAGGATACGATGGATACATCGCAGCGTATACTCGATGTTATCATGCGCTACAAATCCCCTCTGCCAAAGGATGCCCTTGACCGTAGTGATGAGGGAGCCCTCAAATTCCTTGGCCTCATCTACCGGGCAGTGAAGAACAACGAGACGGTTCGCATGGTTTTGCCTGCTTTCCCCTTCAAGAGCCCGAACAGCAGCGTCAAGGTTCTGGGTACGCTCCCGGACAAGGCTGAAGATATAGCTTTGGCGCACCTGAATGGTCTGTGTGCTGCGATTAGCGACGTATACCCCCCCGGCGCTATTCTGACCATCGTGTCGGATGGCTTGGTCTACAATGGTTTGTTCGCTTCCACCGCTTCACATGTTCTTTCTGACATGACTAGACTTGTTAAGTGTACCTGATCATGCGGTCTGGAACTATGGTCAGGCTCTGCGACAAATCACCAAAACGAAGGGTTACACACATATCGAGTTTGCACGACTTAAAGATCTCCTTGCCATCTCATCTCTCCGTGAAGAGTCTGACGACATGTCATACGCGTCTGCCGCATCCTTAATTCGCCTTGCACTGATACAACGCTATGGTACCTTCAGTTGGGACTCATCTACCAACGAATCATACGTCAAAAGTGACGAGAACAAGCGCTTGACGTATTGCGGATACCTGAAATTCCTCTCATTGGACCTAGCAGACACATATCCTATCGGACCTGGGCGTACTAAGAGCGCTTTCAAGAGAGGTGTTGAGGTTATTGCAAAGAGCATGCTGAGACGTGGAGAGGCATTCGCACGGGCAGTTCGTGAGAACTATCCTAATCACATTCGACTTTCCATCCATCCGGGCACTGGCGAGGACAAGATTTCGATCAACGTCTTACCGATGCAAAAGGCTATTACGCCGTGGCACAGCACTGTTGCAATTTTGATGGATGGAACAGTGCTGGCAGGACACCGCAAGGTATTCGAGGAGGACGCAAATATGGAGCTGGTGTACGAGAGCGACAGGCCGAGTTACTTTCGCGAACGTTCACAGCTATACCAATGGCGTTGCTCTGCTTCAGTAACGTTCGAGCCAATGTACCCTTGCGGGATCATGATTCGACCGTCAGAGGGTGCCAAGTCTCTTGCCATTCAGGATATTGATGCCGAGAAGGTACGGCAGTTGGCCGAACACAACTCGCCTGTTGTCCTGAGGGGTTTCGCACATACCAAGAATCGAGATGCTTATGTCGCAAAGTCGTATGAGCTGGGTGTACCTACACCATGGAAGTTCGGTCTTGTACTCGAAGTTAAGGATCGCGGTGCTGAGGGCCAGGGCTTGAACAACGTCTTGAGCCAGGAGTGGATGCCATTCCATTTCGATGGGATGTTCAAAACTCAGAAGCAAATTCGACATGACGGAAAGGAGTATCTGGTGCCTAATCCTCCTCGTTTCCAATACTTTGCTGCTGTCACACCAAGCCCAAAAAACACCGGATACACACTGTTCTCGAGCTCAAAACTTGTCTTTGACCATCTACCGGAGAACAAGCCATTGAAATACCTCGAATCTTTGACTTGGTCGGTTAAGACCGCCTCGTTTGATCAATCTATCATCGACAATATGCCACTCATTACCACGCATCCTTCTACAGGTCGACCATGCCTGAAGTACCATGAGCGTTGGCCACAAGAAAAGACACGATTCGATCCGACAGAGGTAATAATAGAGAACGGTGATAGTACTGTTTGCGATGTGTTAGAGACATTGTTGCATGACCGTAGAGTCTGTTACTGGCACTCGTGGAACGAGGGAGATCTAATTGTGAACGACAACTTCTCCATGTTGCATACAAGAAGCTCGTTCCAGGCCGGCATTAATAGAGAACTATGGCGCATCCATTTCGACTAGGAGAAGAGTCTTAAGACATTCCTTGTCTTATAGTAGTTAACTTTTAGATATTCAAGGAGAGAGTACTACAGCTGTGTAAAAATACCTCTGGACACTGTTCTTGGGACGGTGTGTTCAACTTGACAATCTACTTTGTATTGAGTTCTCATTACCTCCTGAGTCGCTCGAGGGGCCCACCCATGTACTGTGGGTCGTTCGAGTATACTACTCTATACGGCGAGCCGTTATTCTATACAACACTGTGACCCATCATACCTCTGCCCGTACTCATCCCAGAGAACCAACAGAACGACGTACCACTGGCTTTGCTTAGGTACGGCTTCAACACTAATACTTTACTAGTATAGACCTAGTATATTTTATATATATTATAAGTATAGAAGTAGAATAGACTACTTAGCTAGAAGGCTTAGTATAAATTAATACTTCTATACTTTAACTTCTACTACTATTTTTATTACTATATTACTTTCATATATCTATATAGATAAAAAGTATTATATAACTAGAAATATACTGATATCTACTAATAGTTTACATATACTAAAGTTATTTATAATATACTTAAGTTATTTATTATACGCTTAAGTTTATTTCAGTAGATAATACTATAATACAAAGATATAGAAGTGCGGATAATTAAGGAATATAATCTAGTCTCTTGTTAACAATACTACCTGGGTATAGCTAATTAAATAGCAACAAAGCAATAAGCAGTAAGCAAGTGTATGCGCCTTAGGCCTTCGTGTAGTTAAAAACTCAAACAACTATTTACTCGATAGTCTGTGTGGTGCTTGCACTAACTAATACATACAGGCAAGCTCCGTTGATCGCTGTTCTTGCTCTGCAACCTCCCACCACTGAGAGTTTGCGTTGGCGGTCGCCCAACCGCACTCTGCCCAGGTATACGTTTTGATATAGTCTAAGCGCTCTCTCGCTCTAACACAAGAGGTCAGCTCAGTTCGTGAACCACACTATTCTCTTGCCCATGCGTATCTGTGGATGTGATCATCCCATTAATGAGAGCCCAATGCGTCTTTGCGTTGAGTCCAGTTCTCCTTGTCTTGACTCTCGTTGCCTTGACTGCAACTTTCTCTGTGTGATTGCCATGGTGGAAAATAATCCCAGAACACCAAAATTTATAGAGCCTGTGGTTTTGGCTACAATTCATTTGGAAGATGTCTGCGACATCTGCGACATCCCGGACATGACACGTGAAACTTGTAGATGGTTGGTGTAAGGTACGTTGGCCCGGTGTTCAGAGACAGTGACACCTCTTTAGCTTCATCTTCAGCGGAGGAGGGCGCTGCCTTATGTTGGTCCAGATCTTCAGTTAGTTGGGCGTCTTGCATATTTGTGGCTAGGTAGCTTTACATTGCTGAATGATTTCGATCCCGCTGCTGGTAAGATATTGCCACAGCCAGTCAATCTTTCTAAGCTCTTCACTGGTTGCTTTCTTACGCGGCAGTGCTGTGGTCTGGCCCTGGCGAGGTGGTAGGTCATAGCGTTTATTTAATGCCCTTCGGCTTGGACTGGCCACTCCTTACCTAGGTATAGACTCCGCTCACTTGGACACTCATGAGCATCTGAGTATGTGGTTACAATACCTGCCAACGTCGTGTGTTGGTCTCGCCGAGAACAAGTATTGGGTAACTGACGGCTAGCGTTATCCGATGGTTGCTGTGCATCTGCGTTGGCGAGGGTTCTGAGGGTTGCCTGTAAGTTGGAATTGCGCTCATTCGTGAGCAATATAACTTCGTCTTTTGCCAAAACCCGGGTTACCTATACAGCACAGCTCTTATTGCTTGCATATCCCAGAATAATTCCAATGTAATCTTCCAAGAAGTATCAAAGCATGAGTATCTACCTTAACAGTGCAGTGACCCCCTAACTTACATGGTCAGACCCAACGTATGTGCAGAAACAGCATTGGCGCATTCTCTTCGCTGTGCTCAAGAATACTATGTTGTTGGTAAACAAAGCTCTATTATATACTTATCCAACCGTCATCTGCGCAACGATCGCCACTGGTTGATGCATGGATATTTCTTGACGGCAACGCCACTATCTATCAGCACATTAAGTGGTTGAGATTGTAAATACTAACGAGGAGGCTCTTTGCACAGCAGTATAACAATTCTACTAGAGCTGCTTAGTACTTCTATAGTTGAAACATCTACCCCTACTAGTCGTCCTACGCTGGTAAGCATTTCTCTCTCTTGTATATTAGCGCCAGGAGGTTTTCTACTAATAAGGCTGAGCAACATATGGCTCAGTCTAAAGATACAGGGGGACGGTCGAACATCTACAGGTTAAGATAGAATCCAAGGATGCATAACTCAAGACTGAACAAGGGAAAATAAGACTGCTGCTGCGCGAGTCTCCGCGATTTGTTCGAGCATCTGCTTTTTATGTTAGAATGTGTCACCCTGGAGAGCCAGCGAACTCGTGCGGTATTAGCCCTGCGCCTTATCTCGTAGCTGAACCTAGATTGTGTGTATGCTATGCATACAGTGCTCTGAGCCTAATAACATAGTGTAGAGGGCCGATTGCGAATACTTAGGCAAACTTTAGTTCCAGGCTAGGAGGTAGGTGGATGCCAGTAGACGTAGTGCTTTATCTAAGTGTCAAGTCCCCTAAGGAAAGGTAGTTGGAGGCTTTTGATCGAAGTTCAATCTTTCGGGTGGGATCTAGGTGGATGTGTATGGACTGTGTATAGGCAAGAAGGACTAAAAACTCCAACAATAAGTTATACTATGAGACACACCATTAATACATACGACCATAGGACGTTGAAAGCAAGGCTTCCCGTTCGCTCAGCCCTATTTAAGCAACGTACCGGTGGATTAGTAGTTAGGTGGGTGACCACTAGCGAATACCCACTGTTGTATGTTTTTGTTGTTCTTTTTGTATTCTCCTCTGTTCGAATGTTTAGCTTTTGACCAAATGGCGGTCAAGTGTTGTTGAGCGGAATGGCGGCGCCTTTTCTGGTGGAGTGCGTTTCTAGACCATCGTGAATGCTGCAGAGTGCATTGTCGCACATGCGCAAAGAATCCCGTCTCCCCGTTGTCTAGGGGCGACAAATGCCTCATCTGAGTGCTTAGATACACGAGCGTTGGCGCATTGCTGGTAGAATGTTGTAGGCTTCCACAAGACTGAGATCCCTCAGAGCGTTAACGCAGGCAGCCATAATTTCTCTCAAGTCTGCGTAATCCCAGACTATCGATTTCCCGCTTGTAAACCTTGCATTGTGTATATTTTTCTCCATCGGGAACAACAGAAGGGAGTGGTCAAGGTGAACGTGCAGGCAACTCCGTTTCTCACAAGCTGATTGGTCGTTATTCTGCTGCCTTGTGAAACACAGACGACGACAGCGAACGCAGGGTAAAGTTGAGAGACTGACAAAGAAACACGTGTGAGACAGCGGACGGAAGCTACGGCCCCTGCATCATTAAGGTAAATGTTCTCTTTCCAGGAGGGTCGGAGCGTGCAAACGACGGTTATGCTGGGCTTCAGGCAGAACGATTTCTCGGCTTATTGTTCGTTGGATAGATTGTGTCCCTGCTGCAGTACATGAATGTTCATCGTCACGGCCCCTCGGATACCGACCGTCGCACTTCCACCACAGACACACGACTCGAGTCTCGTGCGTAGTTCATCAAAGCCAAATGAGGGTCGCCTCCGGGCACCGATCGTTCCAAATGGCCCTGAGTGTGCAGGAGATGCTACAACTTTGCGGCGCTGGGTAAATCTATACCTTTGTCCTCGTGCTTCAGCGGCAGGTATTTACCCCAGATTGCTGTGTGCCAATTGCTGCAAGAACGGAACCGAGTATATTGCTCAAGTATGCGGGGATATTGAGGTTCTGCGGGTAAATAGGCTTAGGGGTCCGTGGAAATAGATTAAAACAAGGAGTCTAAATGTTTCGAGAAGGTCCTTTTGACTATCTCGCGCTTGCGACATCGCCGCGAGCGGTGATGAGCTGGAGGCAGCAGTAATCTGACCCATCGTGACTGTACACCGTGCTAAAAAGGGGGTCTGGTAGAGATACCCCGAGATGCTTGATTGGGAAGCTGACGACATCTTACGACACCGCGCTGTTTCGCATCGCCACTGAGTGCTGCAGTGCTACAGTGGGTCTCGAAGAGACTCTCGGCCAGCTGCACCCGTGCTTCGAATCTGTTTTGAAGCTGAGATGGGTCCTTCATTGAGAGCGCACACAGTAAAATGAAACGCGTCCCTGCGTGTGCAAGCGAGGGCTTCAACGTGCACAGTAGCAAAGGAATGAGGGCTGGATGTGAGGCACGTTGTGGTCTCGACGCATCATCTCCCCTGACGGAATCCCTGACTTGCCCTCTGGGGAACGGGCGGAATCCGAAGCGTATGGTAGTGAAACGGGTGGGTCGTGGGCTGAGTAGGGGACCAAGGGCGGCGTTCCTGATTGGTGCGGTATTGAGCACTTAGTGGCACTAAATTGGGCAAAGGCGTGGAACTCTCGGCACTCGCCCAATTCGGCCAAGCGCAATCTGCAGGGGCGCAGCTGCCCTTTAGTTAAAGCCAGCCCGTGAGGCCAGCTGGCAAGTTCTCCCAGCACCTCAGTCTTATTGAACCCAACCCACCCCTCCAGATGCAGTCCACTAAGACGCATCGACAATTTTTGACATGACGGGGATGATGGATACCACAACTTTCTTCTCTGAGACCATGACCACGCCAGCCATGATGGCCTCTCCTCTGACCCCACCATCGACTGAATCAGTCCCCACCACCATCAAAATGGAGGACCTCCAGGTCCCCTACGGCACACCATCGCCATCACCATCATCAATGTACACATCAGAGCCCTCCACACAGACCCCGGCATCCTCAACAGAGAGTAAACCGGTAAAGAAGAGGAAATCATGGGGCCAGGTACTTCCCGAGCCAAAGACCAGCCTGCCACCCCGCAAGCGAGCCAAGACCGAGGACGAAAAGGAACAGCGACGCATTGAGCGTGTAAAGCGCAACCGACTCGCCGCCCACAACTCCCGTGAACGCAAGCGTCAAGAAACCGAGCACCTCCAACAACAAAAGGACGCACTCGAGGCCGAGATGAACGCACTCCGCGAGAAGGCAAGCAGGGTCGACAAACTGGAAGCCGAGCTCAAGTTCTGGCACCAGAAATACCCTAGCGTAGTCGCTGAGGCATCCGACGTGACCTTTAGCTTCACAGAGACCGCCGACACAATGAACCCCTCGCAGGCCCTAGTACCACCCCCGTACTCTCCCATCTCGATGGACTCGATGGACTCTCCCAGAGATTCATCCTGCCAGCCTGAGACACCCGCCTCAACCTTCGAGGCCACTCCCGAATTCGACTTGACACAATATCCTGCTGCGATGTTGTGCGACCTGCAGTGTCAGTCGGCTTCGGGCATGGCCTCCCCCATGGCGGCGATCCTTGCCTATCTTACTCTCTTCAACCTGTACATCCAGTCGATTCCAAACCTGTTGTCCTTGACAACCTCTTCGACTTCGACCAGTTCCCTGAAGGCTCTCTTTCAGTGGAATCCAATCTTAGCCTGGCTCACAACGATGACTTCTTTGGGACAGCCTTCTTTGGCTCAGGCTCAACTTCAGACTATTCAGGCCTTTCTGACGGTTTTGATGCAAAGTTCTCTGACATGCAGAGTGCCTCTGGCGCACCTTTCGGTTGCGACGAGGCTCTCGCAGCAGACAACTAGCTTCGAGAACGCCATCAGGCCTAGTAGCGAGAAGAGCGAGCCTGGGTCTCACGATGGCGTCCGAAGATCACGATTGATGAGGTCTTGTAGGCTTAGACAATTGGGTTGGCGTAAGGGTATACAATCATCGAGGATAGGCAAGGGAACAGGTTGGGGGTGTGCTTTAACACGGCGTTACGAGGAGTCATGATTTTGTATCAACATTGTCTCGAGGCTTGGTACATCTCATGGATATCGTTTTGGCAAGTTGCACACCAAGGGCTGGTGCCATATGTAGTCAAACACAATCAAGTTCTCATCAACATACAAACTTCTTCTTTGCACTGTGCATTTCGATCTTCTCGATGACCAACGTGCGGCTGCCACGGCCTCAACACCTCTTTCCAACCCCGCAGTGACATCGTACTCCCCACCTCGCAGTTCTAGATGTTTCTGTGGGTCTCGCTTGCGGCGCCAGCCACAATTGAGTACGAAACCAATTCGTATATAATACGCGCGTGCTGACGCCAGCCCGTGGTAGTGTCGTGTTAGCCTACCATTGTTTGTGGTCAGCTTCGCTTCGCAATAGCGAAGTTAACAATAGCACAGCTTTGCCACGCTGCTCATGATGATACTGATTCGTTGGTACGGCATGTGCTTGTAGCTCGCGTGGGCAAGAATGTATTTGGTAGGTCTACTAATGGCACTGCAACACAGTCCTTGGTCATTCGTTCAACAAACACAATGCACACTGCTGTAGTCAAAGCGTCTCTTAATGTCAGCAATAGTCACCGCAAATCCTCTCAGTCTATCAGACGTGACTTGGTTGTCGTAAGTTCCCAAAGTTCGTCATTCGCAAGTGCGTGCAAGTCCACAATAGGTCATAGCATACCTATACAATGCAAAGCCTCAAGCGCATCAACAACTTATCATATCGTCACATCGTCATATCGTCTGCAATTGTATTGATGTAGCTTTCGATGACCGCTGTAGCCCAGGGGCGACACCGAACCATCCTGATGTTGACTTTCATTTTTTTGCGCGTCAACAATCGTTTAACCCAATTCACAACTGGTACTTGGGGCAGTAGACTCCAACCTAAATGCGTCTCAAAGGTACCCAGCTACATGCCATCACCACATCAATAGCACATTCCTTGCATAGTAAACGTATTTATTCGTTATCATAGCTCAGGTTTCATCCCTTGCTTGCAGGAGTATCGTCGATATCGCTCCTTGCATCCTCCCTTCCCGCAGTATGTTGCGATACTATTCATCCCTAGAAAGAATTTACGCCTTCTTGGGCGCGTCGCCCGCAACAGTGGGTTCCGCCTGGTCGGCTTTGTTGCCACCACCGCTGGCGCTGAGACCGTCAAGAGCTATGGAACAGCCGTTAGCATTCCTATAATATGATGGAGCAAAAGCGAGATGGAAGCACATACCAGCACCCTTCTCGAGCTCGGGGGCAGGAGCAACGTTGTTCTTAGCGTGCTGAGGCTGGGCCGAGGCCTGTGGTGGTTATTAGTGGTCTAGATTGCCGTTGGGGAGTGCTCTTCGAGGGTATATACGTTGCCAGAGTTGCCGTGGACAATGTTCTGACCCTCGATGGGGCCGTTGTCGCTAGAGCCGTCTCCGTTGCGGGGCATTGTGATTGTATTTGAGGTTTATTTGGTGTTTGGAGGTATTGTAGTGGTCAAATCGCAGTATGAAAAGTGTGCACCAGGGCTTCGAAGTGTCATATAGTTGTCAAGATCGTCATGCTGTTTGCAAAGTGTGCTGTGGGGTGATGACGTCGTCAGCGTCATAGTGGAGCGCCCTGATGATCACACCCATCTTTTTGGAGGGGCATCTCAGCGGTTACCTGAGTTGACTATACGATGATCGGGAACTGCATGTTTAATAACAGGGTTGGTACGTAGCGGTGAAGGATCGAGGTGCGTATCATCGATCACCGTACTCGTTTGTTGAACCGAAGTGATGCAAAATCCACCACAAGATGCTTCCAAATGCGCCAAATGCAATGCTTCCAAGACTACCCTCAAACGCACAACAGTTATAACGGCAGTCGCAATGCCTCGACCTTTGCGCTTGTTAGCCGTCCCTCCATCATCTCAGCCAGCACCAGTCCTGTGCCTGGCGCATGAGATATACCCCATGCGCCATGCCCTGCGGCTACAAAAACTCCACCATCTCCTCCGCCTCTTGTCCTAATACCTCCAAGCTTCTCGTCGGGTATGCGTGAAACGAGGGGACGGCCGCTGGAGGTTACTGGGCGAAAACACTATAGCTGTTAGCATGCTGATACCGGGAACTGCGACAGCTTGAGTGCAGACTCACCAGTCCCGGCCGTATAATCTCAATCTCTCCCCCAGCCCCATTATCCACCATCATAGCCCTTGCACAGCTCTTCAGCTGCTTGATGGCCTTCTCACTCGCTACAACATCCGTCGCAACATCGGGCAGGGGTATGCTCGTGCTGTTCAGCCCAGCAAGATACAGCTCGCCACCTAGCCGCGCAAACCATTCAGGCGAAAATCCCAGCGTGTCTGTCGCAAACACTGCGTGGCATACCTCTGTGCTTGGATCCTGTGGGTTAAAGAACGGATTACGCACGAGTAGCGAGTGGCCAGCAAGCGAGGAGACGGGGATCCGGGTTTGTGCGTTGGGAAAAAGGGTGGAGAAGACGCGGGGTGACCAGGCGCCGGAGGTGATGAGGAGGCGTGTACATGGTACTTTGTTCTATTAGTTGTGATCCTGTACTGAACGTTGGGACTAGACTTACGGGCTTGCGACTGTTTGTCCTGACTCCTCACAATCCTCACCCCACTCAATATGCCCCTCGCGTCTCGTAACACTTCTGTCGCTGTTGCTGGATAAATGATTCTTACACCTCTTTCCTCGACACTACTTTGAAGCCACTTGCAAAACCTGAGTGGATCAATTTGCGCTGTTGTTCCATCTCTCGAGATTACCTCCATGGTGCCATCTTTAGTTCTCCTTAACCACTCCGGCCCAGATACGTCTTCCTCCCATGGCCGATTATGGCTTGCGAGCTGTGCCCGACTAGTTCCATTCTCCAGCCAGTCCTCTCCTGACCCTGATATAGCAGACTCCGAGTCCTGCGACAGCGATATACCCGTTGATTGCGAGTACCCCCATCTTTGCTGTCCTTGATAGTTATCCGCAAGGCTCTTATGCAATCTAAACGAAAGGGCACCGAGTGATGCTACAGATGGTGCGAACCCTATAGCTCATGTCAGCCAGCGTCTTCATTCAAAGCGTACATCCTGTTTCAGATACAGAGTACGTACAATCCTCTGCGCAAAAGCCGGCCGCAAATCCACTCGCGCAATGGAACAGCTCAGGGCTACTATCCACCAGACATATCGACTGTGGTTTCGTATGTCCGCTCTCGCACAAAAAGTATGCAGTGCTGAGCCCAATTATTCCAGAACCTAGGATTACCGTATGCGGCGATGTGGGCGAGGTAAACGTTGTACTGTTACCGTTCACGTTGGGAACTTTAAGCGATGACATCTTTGCGGGGTCCACGCAGCCGAAGCCTCAATCACGCATGTCAAAGCTCGAAAATGCCTTAACATTACGCCGCCATCATCTTATACACTCTCTCCGGCCACACTCCCCGGCACAGCGGAAGTCTCCATCCCCTCAAACCCATCTGAGATGTGCTCGTGTAGCGGCAATATCATTCGCCTGGGATTCATCGGTAGCATGTTCGCCCCCCAACGTTGTGGGAAATCTGCCCACAAAGTCAGGCCATGTGGGCTCACTTGCTGCACCTTACCCGCACTTGTCACACTGCAAATGGAGTCTTCTCGTACGACAACGTTGAACTTACGCTTCAAAGCCCTTCTTTAGCATAGTCACCACACTCCCATCTAGTATAGTCATCGGTAGTTCTGCTTTGGAGCCATGCAAGCATCTGTCAGTGCGTGTCAGTCTGCGTGCAAGGGTATGCACTTCTCGAATGATCTGCAGGTCATTTGATGGCGTCGGCCCACAACGATGAGACTGCAAAGGCACACGACGTTCGAGAAATGTTCCTATTCAAGCTATCGTGTGCAAGGTATTATCAATATTTTCCCTCTTCACCCGGATCTTTGTTACACCAATATGAGTTTTGAATGCAAGAAGCATGCCATCTTTTGACAGGCCCCGGCGCGTAAGAATGAAACGAGCAGATACATCACACTTGTTTTCAATGTTGATGAGCTGATTTCAAATTCCTTTGTCGCAAGCACTTGTACATCACCACTAGCTCGGTTGACTTTGCTGCTTGTATCCCTTTCGCTGAAAGGGTAGGCGTACACGTAATATATGGACTCCAAATGCTCGTGGTCGCACTGCTTGTTGGCGGTGAGCAGAGACATCTCCCGCGGGGACTTGGGGTTTGGATCTTCGACTGCCAGGCGATGACAGGAGAGTTCCTCTCTGGAGCGCTCTCCGTCGACTGAAGGAGCCACCGGTGATGACTCGACCAAGCGAGGTTGTAACTGCATATTGATATCCTTGGTACCCTCATCTCGTTCACGAAGTGTTGGGGGCTCACTGTCATCGTCTCCGTATCCGGTACCGTCATAAAGACCAGTGTGCCGGCCCCAAGTGTTCCGATGGGCTGTCATCCAACCGGACTCATTTGGGTCATCCCAGACACCGTATGCGATATTGCCAGGAGAAACGTTCTCGTCTTTTGTCGTATTAAACTCGCGGAAGAAAAGAAGCTGAACTGTTGGCAGACATGTCTATCTTGCATGGCTGACTTCGGATATGGCTTTCGTGGGTGTGATCCAATACCATGCGTCCCGGGTGGTCGCCAATGCGTGTACTTCCACCCTCGCTGTTTACAGAATCTTCCCAAGGACGGCCTCGTGAGTCTTCATTATGCTGATTGAGGCGAAGGGACAGGATTCGATGTTGTTGGGAAACGTTTAGAGCGCGGACATAACCGCCCAGCCCTTTGGCTTCCTGTTTATGGCGAATTGTTCGGGATTGTTCTTGAGGGAGGCCGTGCGTACATATGATATCTTGCGGCTTTACGTCTCCACACTCACGTTCCGTCCCCTGCGAATTGATACAGCGGCCAACAGATATGCGTGCACTGGCGACAGCCTTGGATTTGCTACCGACAGTATCTGCACGATCTTCGGCCAGCTGGGGAGAAGTAGGTCCTTTAAGTATGTCTGCATTGTCAGCGATGGCTGCTTATCGACTGGGATGTCAAAGTAGCCAGCTTTGTCTGCGCCTATCAGTCGCACGTAAGGGTTGGTGTACGGTGGAAATGAGGCAAGATCAGGACTAATGTCTCTAACGGGAGGCCTGTGCGTGAGAAATACGTGATAGTGGATGTGGAACGAGCACATCGCTCCCGGGGTGTAGGAACAGCATTCTCCCTGGTGGCATGGTTCGCAGGATCACTGTTGAACGCTCTCTACATTGGACCAGGAATATCGGTCGAAGCTGGCAAGAAGTTGTATAGGGTCATCTGACGCGCTGAGCCTGGGACTGCTACCGGCAACGAGTGCTCCAAATTCAAGCTAAAGCCTGATTTCGAACGCTGGTGCATGTTGAAATCGAAATGGGCCGGTCCATAGGCGACTGGTTGAAGTTAAGCAGCATAAGGGACGATGATGTGGAGGGCGGTGCTACACAAGGATCCTAGAGATGTCAGAAAGGGTCATATTTAGTCAAGCTGACAAGTACGATCACTTGATGTGTGACCGGAGACTGAGTGCGCGGTGTGTCAAGTTGCTTCGTCTTGCTTGGAGACGATGCAGGTTTGCGAGCGACCGAAGGCTTCGCAGCAACCTAAGTAACTTCTTGCGTTTCGGGGAACTGCCTTTACTCGGAGAACCCTTAGAACGTTCCATAGTAGCTCCAAAGTCCTCGAAGTTACGCTCTTTGATATCCCTGGGGAGATCCGAATCGGAAGTTGATCTATAATGCACTGCGGTACCCCTACTCCTAAGTCAATTTAAAATCCGAGATACTCCTTGATACACAAACTTAGGAGAGTGACAACTGTCCGCATTGCCAAAAAAAACCAAGGCCGGGGAAACAATTCTTCGCGTGGATGTCAAGGTGTTGAAAAGTTATGTTTGCTCACTGATGCTGTCTTGATCGATGCGAGCTGGAGAAACTTGGTTGAGAAGCAGGATGCAACGATAGACGTCACCCATACGTGGCTATCCGAATTGGCGCTCTTACCATGGTCATGGCTGTGCTAGTCAGAACAGAAGGTGCCATGCTGGTCACAATGGGCGAGTGCTCACACTACGGGTGATGAAGCCAAGCCCAAAATCTGTGTTTTTTTGGAAACATCGACACGAGAAGCTTGGCAAACAGAAAGCTGAGCCTGACCATGCATGTATCTCAAATACGGCTCATTGAGTGCGTATCTCGTCCTGTTGTTTAGACAACCTTGGATTTTCCATGGCCGGACGTTGGGATGTTGTAGCGTTACCGCACTGGCTCAAGGACGCGTTCGGCCAGAGAGAGACAGGCAGCAAAGTGAGCAATTTCTCCAGGAGTCTAACAGCTGCTATGATACCATGGAATTTTTGCGTCTGTTAAAGAGAAGATCCCACCTGGAGCAATCCGGCAGGTCTCAAACAGCTCAGCACGTGACAAAGCTTCTTGCCCGTTTTGGCCTAGGCTCGACACGTCTGGGAAGGAAGTCGCGAAGCTCGTCGCAAGGCATGCACATCCAAACGAGCGATCTGCCCTTCACCCTCGAACTTCAGTCAAGCCTGTCTTTCGGTAGCCTGCGTCCTGCTTCGAGTCTAAAAAGCACCGCACTAGGCCAGAACCGCCCCTGCACTCCACAATGGCGCGCGGTCGGCCATCGCGAGCTGCAGCTCGTCGCAGCACGCCTGCGCGAAGCCCAACACCGCAACAAGAGAGTGACGTGGATATGGACGACGTGGTAGAATCGCGCGCAGAGTCGCCCAAGGAGGAGGAAGAGGAGGAAGACGCCGAGTCTGTGGCGCAGGAGAACGAAGAGGAAGAGGCCGCCTCGGAGCGCTCGCCTTCCCCAGCAATCGTACAACAGTTTCCGCGCAAGAAGCGCCTCGGCCGGCCGCCCAAGAACAGGCCGCCGGACTGGAATCAGGACCCCGAAAATGTCTCAGAGGGCGGCACGCCCATCAAGCGCAAGCGAGGGCGACCCGCGGGTGGAGGCCGAGGACGCCCACCCAAGGGCGGGCCGTCGCATACAACGCGAGTCCCGATCGACAAGGAGGGCAACATGATGGACGTCATCAACGACGAGGTTGACCTGCCCGAAGACGCAGAGGGCGAGCAGAAGGTCGACAAGATGGGCAACCTGCAGGGCGGCCGAGACTACCGCGTGCGCATCTTCACCATCAAGGGCCGGGGAGAGCGGCAGTACATGCTGTCGACCGAGCCCGCGCGTTGCTGTGGCTTCAGAGACAGCTACCTGTTCTTCACCAAGCACATGCAGCTCTACAAGATCATCATCGACGACGCCGAAAAGCGCGACCTGATTGATCGTGAGATCATTCCACACTCGTACAAGGGCCGCGCAATCGGTGTAGTCACCGCGCGCTCCGTCTTCCGAGAGTTCGGCGCCCGTATCATCATCGGCGGCAAGCGCATCATCGATGACTACTACGTGACTGCCGCGCGGGCGCGAGGTGACGTTGAAGGCGAGCTGGCAGACCCGAACGACCGCCTCCCAGCACCAGGCGAGCCGTACAACAAGAACCAGTATGTCGCATGGCATGGCGCGAGTAGCGTCTACCACACTGGCGTGCCCAGCGTACCCACGGCAAACGGCAAGCCTGCGCCCGGGAAGCGGAAGGTGAATATTACGTCTGCAAACTGGCAGTTTGAGCATGGCCGGGCAGCAAGGTATGTCCTGACGACTTGTCTTCTCTTTGAATGCCACCGTGAACAGTCTACTGACATCCAACAGCCGCTTCAACACGTCCCTCTCCGCCCTCCGTCGCGCAAACCTCGACAACGGCGTCTACGACCCACACACAAACCTCATGTGCTACCCCAAGACCACACAACCCACCCACGCCCGCTGGGAGCGCGTCCCCGCAGGGGAAACAGACGTCCCTCCCATTGTCGCACGCAAGTACCTCGTCGTTGACAAGATGTTTCAGCAACCACCGTTCGCAGGCTTGGGTATCCCCGGCCCAGACGCAGACTATGTCGACGTTGGTACCAACGGCTTGCCTAAACTTGCTGATGAAGACCTGGCTGAAATGAAGCCTGAGGAGCGCGAGGTTTTTGAGCAGATGAAGAGTGAGGAGCGGGAGTGGAGAAGTCAATGGGGGGGCGAAACGACAGACGGCGCGCGATCTAAGCCTAGGATAGGTTTTGTTGGTGTTCCAGTCTAGGACCTGGATTAGTGGACAGGAGCAATAGCACGGCAGTGCTGGTTATGATGATCCGATACCATAGGTCGCTGGCGATGTGAGAAAGAGCAGCAATATCCGGCCGAACAGCGGCTTCGTTCGCTCTTCGTAACTATACTGAGAGATGGTGTAATGAATGATATTACAAGCCTAAGCAGGCCGCACCCAGGAAAAGGCAAAATGTATCCTGTGCTACTAAGCTACTCACTGTACTGCTTCGTTCCCCTCGTGCGCGCTACTTATCGAAAGGAAATGGAAACCAGGGGATGTGGCCACAACAGCAACCTCAACGCTACAAGCGCAGAAGTAACGTGAACTAAACCTCGCCAGCTTTTGCACTACGTCAAGCTGCGACATATTTTGTCGGAACCAAGGCGAGAAAGAATAGCAGAGCTCATAACTGGTGTCGTGGCTGTTCCTATGCCCAAAGTTTGTGGTCACTACGCGGCCCAACTCGGAAATTTCTCTGGCTCCATGTTGGAAACTGATCTCTGTCCGTAAGAACGGCATAGTAGGTCATACACGTTTCCTCGAGATTATACCAAATGGCAGCTTGTTCTTCTGTTGAATGGTGTACTGAGAGCTGGCACCTGGCGTAACAAGTCAGGATGTCTTTTCTTGGTTTTTCGTTGGCCTCAGCATCGACAAACGATTGACTTGAGCGCTCTTCGTGTCGTGAGCCGACGAGGTGAACCGTGGACGTGAATCAATCAGTACGATAAAATGCTTGGCAGAGCGATATAACGAAAGAGAGGAGAGCGTCATGAACTTTTCCCGATGTAATTCGTAATCTACTTGGTATGCACTAACAGATCCACTCCGCCAACTCATGTCGAATCATCATGCCATTGCATTACCACGGGATGCCATGCCAAAAGAGCGACACCCGATCAAACGCCGCCCATGAAAACCTAAACAGCATCCTAAGCCTGGATGGCGCGTCCCAAAGCACCGCCCGTGAACTGCTGATTTCTGCCTCCCCTTGGTCCGCCACCGCCTCCACGACCTCCACGTCCGCCGCGGCCACCGCCGCGTCCGCCACGGCCGCCTTGTCGCTCAAAGGCGTGGGCTGTGCCTTGTGTTCTCTGCTCGAGCGTCTTTTCGTTCGACTCGATCAGGCCAGATGCCTTGTCTGAGAGGCTAAGAGCAAGTGTCTGCAGACGAGACAGCTCGACACCCTTCCGGAAGATGACGGCGCTGTTGACCTGGTCGAGAGCAGCAGCAAGTTCCTCGTGAGAGATCATCTTGCTGACGACAGCGCTGATCTTGCGCTCACTCAACTCGAACATATCAGCCAGGGTGGAGATGGCGAGTGTGTCGTAGTAAGGCGCATATGTGAAGAGGTAGGTCCTTAGACCCTCTTCCTGGATCTGTGCGGACAGCATGTCCTTGATCTGCTCCTGGTTGGCCACGAGTTCCCAGATCTTGATGCTGTTGATGAACTCGGCGGCCTTCTTCCACTCGCCGGCAGACAACGCCTTGGAAGCCTGCATGACATGATCACGAGTGTTCTCAGGGGGGCCAGTAAAGATCTGACGCTCATGGTATTCTAAGAGACGGCGGTAGGTCTTGCTGATGACGCGCTTCCTGAGGTCGGGCGACGAGCCAAGCTGTGCAAGGAGAGGGATCTCGAGCAACATGGAGCAGGTCAAGTAGACGCACTCGAGCAGCTCGAGGTTAATGTGGAGGTGGAAGGGGAGCTGTCGCTGGCGCTCGAGACGTTCCTGCTCAGGCGAGATCTGCGAGTAGCGCTGCATCTGCAGACCTTGTGCGAGAAGCTCCTTCTGTCTGTTGCTGCCGCAGATCTCTTGTAGTGAGGTTTGGGCTTCGTAGACAAGACCAGCACGGAAAGCGCAGAGGCCGACTTGTACGAGCGAGCGGTTGAAGAGGATCTGGGTGTTGACATCGAAGTTGCTAATAGTCTCTTGCAAATGAGACATAAGCATCATGTCGCGAGCCTTGTAGTACTGGTCGTGCAGAGCCAGGAAGTAGATCTGGCACAGCATTGCCCTCGCGCGGATGATACCCTCACTGTGCCCGAAGAGGTATGTGCAGAGTGTCTGAACAAGGGACGATGTGTCGGTGGAGGAGGAGCGAGGAGTGGTTGTGGAATCGAGGTGGGATGGGATCGCCTCCCAAGTCTTGGACTCGAGAATCTGGACAACGGCCGAAGGCTGGTACTGTTAGCTTAGAAACTGCTGGAATTGTAGTAAAGTGTGCATACCTTGAAGTAGACGTGCTCCAATCGGCGCATGACTACGCGGTTAGCCGACTCTTGTGGAAGATCGAGGCCCTCCTTCTTCTGCAGGCTCTCCACGTAGATCATTGTGCGCACGAGCTGAGCGTACAGCGCACTCTCGTCTGTAAGACGCTCGACGTACTCGGCTGTGTGAGGGTCGATGTGCTGAAGGGAGCGAGTGAGCTCGTCATCGAGCCTCTCAACGAAAGAAACAACACTGCCGGGGATCTTGAAGATCTGGCCCTCCTCGATGGTGGGCGTCTTCTCATCGTCCTCCCACTCCTCAGCGTTCTCGATGACGACAATCTCGTTGCTGTCCTCGAGAATCTGGAGAAGCTTGCCAAACTCTTGGTCGGCCCTAGAATCTGTCAGCAAGGGTGCCTTTCCCCACGTGTCGGCGCAACTCACAACTTCCACTGCTCTTGGTGCATGTGGCTAGCGGTACCGGATGTCAAGTCGAAGCGGGTCGAGATCAATGTCAGGAGCACGCGGACCCTCTGGTAGTCGTTGACGGCAACATCGAAGAGCTTCTCCATGGTGCGGATCTGCTCAAGTTTGTCGGTGTTCTTGCGTCCGCGCTGCTCGACGATGGATCGCAGCTGCTTGAGGATGCCCTCTGCGGTGTACTGGACGGCCTTGCCGCCGGCTCCAACGGTAACGAAGCCATCGTCGCCAGCGTCGATGATGGTCTCGGTGCCAAGCTGGGCAATCTTGCTCTTGTCCTTCTTTTTCTTCTCCTTGGGCGCCTGCTCGACCACCTCCTGCTCCTTCATAAACTCTTCCTTGTTCTCCCGGTACAAGTCGATGTCCCTCTGGTAGTCGCGGTTGTGCTTCTTGACCTTCTGGCGCATGGCGTTGAAACCACGCTGGTTGGTGGCGGTCATCTTCTTGGGCGTGACCTTTTGCTTCTCGTGCGTCTCCTGTACAGTGGTCTCGAGGTCGGCGATGGCCTGGATGTACATCTTGGGGACCTTGCCATCGTTCTGCTTAATCAGAGAGGGAACCAGGCGGTTCAGCTTGTCGAACTCTGTGTGACGGCCATGTTAGCATTGTTGGTTGGTTAAACCTCGCCACCAGGCTCTGCCGCAACGCGTGCGCTGGCCTCCAACAGGCCTTTACATTCTCTCGGGGTGCACGTACGGTCTGAGATGACGGCCCAGTCGTTGATCCTCTGCGCATTCTCGATCAGTCTGACGACGGCCTCGAGCTCGTCGAAGCGCTTGTCCTTGGCGCTCTTCAGCACCTTGCTCCCGTCATCCTCGTCGCTCTCGCTGTCGCTGTCGACGTCCTTCAAGAAACGGGCGGCGCCGGTCTCGGATCCGGACGACGAGTCGGAGTCGTCAGAGTCGTCGTCAGAGTCCATTTCGGAGTCTTCCTGTTCGGACTCCTCATCGTTGGAGTAGAGCTCCTCCTCGCTGGACTCGTCCGAGGAGCTGTCGCTGGCGGCGAAAAAGCGCGACATGGCTGCTGTACTCGAGAGTAGAGATTGCCGGAGGTTCGAGGGGTATGAGTGGCGGGCGCCGTGGGTGGTGTGTTGGGGCAGGTCACGTCCTCGACTCACCCAAATCGCTGTTGCCAAGACTGCGGCCACAGTCAAAATTGTGTGGGCGGGGCACCAGAGTGGACCCACTTATACTACTGCGCCCGCAAACGACGCCCGATGTTATTCACCACAGCACGACCGGAACAATGGAACAACCCGACTGTGCATAAGCGTGTCGGTGCTTCGGATGGCGTGTTTCGTTGGGCAGGCAGTCCCTGCGCTCAACATCGCAGTTGCAGATTTATACGAATGCAGTAAAAGTACATAGGCCGCCCGCTGGCCATCCGCCGCCACCTCGCCACGTGCAACTACGAAAGACATGGAAGGGTTGCGCGAAGTCTCGATAACACACTGCACCGAGATACAAGATTCATACCGCCGTGTGTCATCCATCCAACAACTTGTCAGCTTACCGGCCCGCTGGCGAGGCCACCCCAGGCTATTGAGTCAATTTGGCTTTCCCAGTCATGTGTGTTGCCTGCCTCATCATACCACTGCCGAGTGCAATTTCTATTGTGCGGAATCATACTGAAATGTCTGTACACTGCCAAAAGGTCGACTAAAGGGTTTGTGGAAACAAGCGGTTGGTGCGCTCATATAAGGCGGTACTGTCGAGCCTACAGGCACGACTTTGCCGGGTGATCGATATAGTGTGTTTTGTCTTGCCGGTTCGACTCTGACACGACGTCGTGTCGAAACATGCAGTATTATCATCTGCATCGCCTGCTGACCGCCATTTGCACGCCAGTCTGGTAAAGCTAACAGGTTCGCGCTACAGCTTCCCTCGTCATTGCCAATGCGGTTGTTGCATAAAGCCCTCCTCGAGTGTTCGGTCTTCGAGGTTGCGAACAAAGTTATGGTTCCGTTGTGAGTTGCCTGTTCGGGAACCTCTCCGTCTCGCACTGCTGGCGCTTTCCGGAGCACCTTCAGGCGGCGGTGGATAATATGCGGGCGATGGCTGTAACCTGACGGGTGCATTGGGATCCAAGTGACTCATCACCCTTTGCAGGGCTGGTGGAATACCAGATGGGTTGGCCTGTTGTTGGTCCATTGTAGATGCACGTTGCCGCCCAGCGCGCGTTGTGGCTTGAGCATACAGGTTCTGGGGTTGGGCGTACTGTCGAGGTTGTTGCGGCTGCATTGCAGGCATCTGCTGAGCGTATGGGGCTGCCTGCGCGGGATAAGGTGGAGGTGCACCTTGATGGTTTGGCGTGTACATACTGTTGTACGGGTTGGGCTGTGCGTGAGGGTTTGGTGTAGCGTACTGGTTCATCTGCATATTTGCAAATGCTGCATTCTGAGCTGCTTGAGCTTGTTGTGCAGCGAGCGCTTGTTGCTGTTGCTGAGCACGTTGCTTGGCCATACCTTCAAAGCGTTGCTGCTCTTGCACACCGGGGGCCGGAGACCGGCTCGAGCCGGATTTTAAGGTCATCGGCGGCACAAATGGGCCAGTGAACTTCGCCTGGGTAATGAATGGATGCAGTTTCGCCTGAGCAGGCGTCCATCGTTCGAGAGGGTTGAGGTTGAGCAGTCCTTGAGCAAAGTCGATGAAAGCGGCCCGGTTAGCCATTTCTGCATGATGTCAGTATAGCCATGTGTAAGATCGAAGTCCGTTCATACCTCGCTCGATCTCGTTCGGTTTCATGTTCTTCCTCGGCATGGGGTAATTCCTGATAATGTCTGGCAGCGTTGTGGCTGAGAAGTACTTCTTGCTAGGCTGCTCTTTGGTGCCATGCTCCCTTGAATATTGCTCCATGGATTTGAGCCGGTAGTTCTTGCGTCCGTATTCGTCCTGAGTCTTCTCAAAAAACTCGCCAGACTGCTTGCCCATCTCCAGCATCCACTGTGGCGCAAGGCCAAGCATCTCTGTGATCCGCGAAACCTGGTTGTACTCGGACGATCCAGGGAATAAAGGCAGACCGAGGAACAACTCCACAACAATGCAGCCCAACGACCACATATCGATTGCTGCTGAGTACGGTAGGCCTAGCAGCACTTCAGGTGACCGGTAGAACCGTGACTGAATGTATGTATAGACCGTTTGTCGCTCATCGCATGCGGAACCGAAATCGATGATCTTGATGATAGGACTCTCCAAGCTACTACGGTCAGCTATGCAAGGTGGACTTTCAGACCTTAATCTTACTTCTTTAGGAGGATGTTTTCCGGCTTCAAGTCGCAGTGTATCAGCTTCGCCTTGCCCAACAATGCAAGTCCGTTAATAAGCTGCTGGGCAAAGACTCGCACCAGTGTCGTTGACAGACCACGGAATTGGTTCTGCTTGATCAGCTCGTACAGATTGACGCTCAGCAACTCGAACACAAGACATAGATGTTGTCTGTGAATGAACGTGTCTTTCAGTCTCAATAGGTGATGATCGTCATTTTTGTCCATCTGCTTGTTCAGCTACAACACTGTTAGTAAGGTTCATATTGGGGTGTGCCATGTTTCAACATACCAGGTCAAGCACCGAGACCTCCATCATGCTCTGGTTGAAGTACGCGGTCCTGTTCTTGATAACCTTCACAGCGACAACCTCTTGGGTCTTCAAGTTCTGACATTTGACGACCTGACCAAACGTTCCCTGGCCCAGCACATCGAGAATGAGATAACGGTTTTTATGACCTGACTCTTCAGACCCCAATATGTCGTTGACGTAGAGGATGTAATCGCTGTCCTCGTTGTCATACCCATCATTTTTGACTCCCTTGCTGGGTTTCGTGAGGACTCGACGCGGGTTGCGGGTAGCCTGGTAGTTGAAGCCAGTGTTACACAGCTTGTAGGTCGTAGGCAGGTGGCATGTAAGCGCTTGGAGCGGCTGTTTGGGCACGTTGTCAGTACAAGGCCGCAAGAATCTAGGACCAACTCACGCTGATAAATCCACCCTCTGGATTCGCACGACGGAATGGAGGCTGCGCGTTGATCTTAGGCTTCAAGTCGGCCGTGTTGGCGCACTTCTCGAACTGTGGCACGGGTCCGCGTCCTATCAAGGGCAATTGTGGGGGATTGGGGTTCGTCGAGGTGCGCGGTGACCGTTGCTCTCTGTTGTAAACCGCGTTCAGTTGCGCGGTCGCAGACTGCGGGTAAAAGGTCTCGGGGCTCATGTTGGACTGAATGGGCGGTAGCTGGGGTGCGTTCGGCCGCGATGCTACACGTTGCTAATTAGCGTGCCGGCGCTTACAGCAGGACTCGGCAGATTAGGCGCAACGTACCGGGAGGAGAGTAGTAGCTGTTGGGCGGCGACATGTACGGGTTATTGCGCGTGGGGCTCGCTCGATTGCTGTTGCTCTGGACCTGCGGGGTGAAGCTCGCATAGTTCTGGCCGCCGTGCTGGGTGCCGCCAGGATAGGGCGACGTGGGCGACATGTTCATGGGCGAGTACCTGCGCGCGGCGGCGCTCTCTTCCTGCTGCAGGAACTGCTGCGACTGGCGGTGCTGGTGGTTTGGCCGTTGGGTGTTGTACTTGGGCTTGTAGGGATCGGCGTCCTCCATCTTGACGTCGCCGTCGGTGTCGTTGAAGTCGGGGCCGCGGGCGGTGGGCTGGCTGGGCGACTGCAGCGCAATGGTGCTGGAGCGAGAGGGCGCCGAGGGCGCTGCGGGCGAGGCGTACGGGTTCTGCTTGAGTTGCGCGGACGCGCTGGCGTCTCGTTGCGTGTGTTGCGAGGGGGTCGTCCCGTGTGGAGCATACCGCGCCTGGCGGGTGGCATCCGGCGCTTCGGAGTAGGCAGTCCACTGCGGATCCATGTCGCAGGGCGGATGCGTGTCAAGAGGGTATAGGGTGTGCGAGGAGCAGGGTCGCAAGAGGCAGCCGCTTCAGCTGTGACGCAGTCAATTCGACCGTTGCATGCCGAATTGCAGTACTGGGTCGCGGCACCGGACAGCTCCTAGGAGGGGCACTGCGCTGCAGCGCGGACCGCAGATGATGACAGCAGCGGCGGGCGAGCACGAAAGCGCGCAGGCGTGCGGCCGTGGGATTCGACACGGACCTGGCTGGCTACCGGTATCTGTCGATGGTGCACGTCTCCAGCGGGGGCTGTTGACGTGCGAGCCACGAGGATGCTGGGCGCGAACGCAGCTTCACGCGAGGGCAGCAGCAAGGGGCGGGCAAGACAGACGCTGCAGCAGGCGGCGAGCGAGGAGTGCACGAGGTCAGAGAACGGTGCAAAAGGATAGGCTTTGGGTCAGCGTCGAGGTTGGGTTCGTGAACTTTGGCTCACTGGGCTGCGCGTTCGTGTGATTGGGCCGAGTTGCAGCGACGCAGCTCTCTCCACAACCGACGCCAACCCTGCGCCCGTTTCATGCTCACGACGCTCACATCATGCTGCCATTTGCAATGCTAGCGCTCGACAGCTGCTTGTGTGCAGCATGCCATTGGGAGCCGTACCTACGTGCGGCTGCTTTTGCCGTTCGCTGAGAGCTTGTTTTGGGCTGGTTGCGTGGGCGTGAGCCGTTCGTTCCAGTTGGCGTGTCTAAGCGCAGACGGGGAAAGAGCGACACAGCTGCGAAATGAGCCTGACTACTCGACGCGTTGCACAACCCGGACCAGCAATTCCAGAATCTCTCTTTGCCCACTGTGGCAATTGCTACTGTGCAAATTGCATCGGCGAAGCTGCGAAACATACGAGAGCAATGACGTGTGACTGCATGGCTGCAGCTGAGCAAGCCTGGTCCTCATGTCGGTCCACAAGGTCTGGGCACCTTGTGCATAGTAGTAGGTGAAGATTATTCAATTGCAGATAAGACGATCGCTAGAAACATGCTGCCAGCTGCAACGGCAGGCGAATATGTATTCAGAAAGGAGGCGCTATACCAAAGACGCCATGACTCCAATGGTGTTCAGAGCAGTGGCTTAGAGCTTAGGAGCCTGGAACCCTCCGAGGACATCAGTGTTGTCCCACTTGGCCGGCTTCTCAAAGATAGCCCGAGCCATCTCTCCACCACGGCAGGCAAGAACAGAAAGAAGGGTATCACTCAACTGCGCAACATTAGCATCGTGTCGTGCCAAGATCTTCGAGCCCAGGGTATCACTTACACCATGCGTTGTCTCACAGCAACCTTGCAACCACACGCCAGCCTCATTACTGACTGCCTTGTTCTCAAAGTTGACCCTGTAATCCCTCTGCACCGTCCACTTCGCGTCCTTCAAATCGCCGCCAGGCATAAGGTGTCTAGCATCCTTCAATAGCGTCTCGTGCAGGTTCCTCAGATACCCAGTAGCAACAAACACGGCGTCAACATCGAGAATCTGCTTCTCCTCGCTTGCACCCGGCACCTCGCTGAAGTACAATGGGCTCTGGTCGCGAATGTGCAAACGAATTCCGTCCTTGACCACAGGGCTGTCTTCGACCGCCGTGACTCTACGGTAGGGCAAGATGTTGTGTGGCCATTGCTCCTCAGCTTCGCGCGAGTTGCCGTACTTGATGCGTTGCAGGTAAAGGGTCTCGTAGATGTGCTCGAGGAGGTTAATGCGCACGACTCCATAGTTTGTGCCCTTGTCTTCGGTGAGCGTTTGGGCGCGGAGCACGGGGTCGCGGTTATATGTGACTTCGGTGCGCGACGGGTTGAAGATCTCGTTGACGCTGAATAGAATCAGTAAACACTGTATCGGCAGGTATCATGGGTTCGAAAACTTACAATGGGGAGTCGTCGCTAGGTCTCAGCGCTCCACCCTTGATCAGCAACCGTGTCTCGGAGTTAGGGTAGTTTGCGTGCAGGAAGTCGAAGATCTCGGCTGCGCTCTGACCGTTGCCGACGACTGCTACCTTGTAGGGTGCTTGATGGTCCTTGAGAATCTGCTTTGAGATGTAGGAGAATTTCGAGGAGTGAATGACTTTGGGGTGATCCTGGGGGAACGGTGCGGTGATGTTTGGTCTTCCACCCGCAGCAATGACTACGTGCTTCGTTCTCCGTGACTCGGTCTGGCCTGTCAAGTGATTGCGTGAGATAACTTCAAAAGTAGTGATCTCGCCGTTGGCTGACTTCTGGGGGTTGACCTTGATGACTTCCTGAGAGTAGGAAACGACCTCCTCGAACCAGCTGGCACACCACTTCATGTAGTCTTCGTACTCGACACGTGCGGGCAGAAAAGTGTTCAGGTTGGCGAACTCGACCAGGCGGTTCTTCTGATGCAGGTAGTTGATGAAAGTGAACTCGCTGCGCGGATTCCTCATGGTTGCCATATCCTTCATGAATGTGATTTGCATCTTTGCGCCAGGCAGGAGCATGCCTGCGTGCCATGCAAAGTGCGACTGCTTCTCCAGGAAAGCCACCTTTGGTGGCTTGCTCTGCAAACCTGGGACGTCTGAAAGCGAAGGATCTGTTCCTTCGAGCGCATCGTGAATCGCAACACCGATTGCTAGAGATGCAGGCCCGAACCCTACGCAGATCAAGTCGTGAAGCTCATCTTCTGGGGTATACCGTAGATTGGACCGGTTCTCAAATGCGGGAAAGTCGCTCTCGTCCAAACTGTTTGTGAAACCACCAAAGGCCTTCTGAACAGCTGGTGTTGGGTTCCCAGACGAGCTGGTTGGGAACTCGACGTGGGGGCTCATTTTGTGTGGGTGGGTAATTGCAAGGCTCTCAGAGAATCAGATGCTCTGGTTCAAATGTCAGTATAACGTCTGCAACACGGCGAAAATTTTGTTAAAAAACCAAAGGAACCAGAATCTGCTGCGAAGACATTCCTCTTCGTAGTAAATAATATAAATCCTCATCCATATGTGTCGGCGTAGTAATACGTTCAAGGGAACTGGCTCGTAGCTCTGCAGAGCGATCCACCGGAGTTCTCCAACGTCAAATGACGTCTTACACTACACATGGGGAAGGGCGCGACGAAAAGGAACATGTGAAATACTCACCCAACAACATAAAAAATGCGATAGAGGAAGGAAGCAGTGACCTTAGGTACCACGGATAGGCTGACTGCTCATGGAATGTGCTGTCACTAAATTATTAGGAAAAAGTCGATGGCATCCACTATTTCTGTTCCTGCACCAACAAGACACCAAGCTCCGGTCCTGCGTCTGAGGAACCCATGTCAATGGAGCGGCCTGCAACGCTCGTGAGAGGATGGTTCGATGCCCACTCGTAATAAAACCCTTGCGGCCCGTCCAAGATGGCGTATGCAACCCACTGTTGCGAATCGAGAGCAGGCATCAAGGCTCCGAATAGGGATCGCCCATCTAATCAGATTCTTCAAGCCGGATCTGATAAGAGCGCCGGAGTGGAAAACGCCAGAAAGTGGCTTAACGCTGGTGTGGTCGGTCATGGTGCACGCAAATTTTTTAAAGGCCCCCGCAGCGCTTGTCCTGAATTGCCTGGATTGCTGCGCCGGTCGCTGCGTCAGCCGTGGGATGACGGGCTGGTGCAGCTTGGCGGGGAAGTTATCTGATTCGCTTCATCTAATCTGATGAAATCTCTGCGCAGCCTCAGCCGGAAATCGGAGTGGGCTCGGGCTTTCAGAAGCCCTCAACACCAAAGCCAGTGTATGCAGGGTATTTCCGGGCTTGACTACGAATTACGGTAATTGCGCCGCAACCGCAGATCCCTTACACATACATCATCCTAGGCAACGATGATGCAGGCTATGACGAGAGAGGCGTTAGTGTACGCCGTTCTCAATCGTATTCATAGCCATTTCCAAAGTGTGACTTAACGATTTGACATCTCCATCGGGTCAATTCGGGTTGATGTTGAACAAGGCAAGTTGTGCGTGATTGCACTGTTGACAGGTTGCTTTTGTGTAGTATGTCGGAATATTATCCAGTGTTATAAGGCGAAGTATTGTGAATATCGTGTATAAGACCTCCGATTTGCTGGACGCAACACTACATATGGAAGGAGCAGAAGATCCCTGTCGTATACAGACAGAAAGAAATGCCAGTATGGTCAGCCAGTAGTACAACAATGCTGAACACGTAAGAAATACAGAATGCGAATGCTGCAACCCAGAATCAGTCCAACTCCTGTGCTGCGACCATACCAGCGTATATGCCGCCCTCCGAAACAAGCTCATCATGTCGACCTTGTTCTACTATCCTCCCCGTATCGAACACGAAGATTTTATCTGCATGTTGGACACTCGCGAGCCTGTGTGCTATCATTATAGTTGTACGACCTTTTGATGCGGCTGCAATTGTTCTTCGAATCTCTCTCTCAGTGTTTGCGTCAAGCTGAGAGGTTGCCTCATCGAGTAGAAGTATCTCTGGGTCTCTCACAAGAGCTCGCGCAATAGCCAATCTCTGTCGTTGACCGCCGGACAGCTGTGAGCCATGGGCACCGACCTCGGTGTTGTAGCCCTCTGGCAGACTCATGATGAAGTCGTGAAGTTCGCATTTCTTGGCTACAGTTACGATGTCATCGTCGCTGATATCGGCACCAGGTCGCCGGCCGAGTCCAATATTGAACTTGACGCTTCCTGGGAACAAGTCGGGCTCCTGTTCCACCAATGCCAGACGGGCTCGATGGTTTTGCACAGACTCGTTGCGTATATCTCGCCCATCCAAGAAAACATGTCCGGTCGTAGGATCAAAAAACCTTTCGATGAGATGGACGGTACTCGACTTTCCGGCGCCAGACCTGCCTACGAACGCGGCATACTCCCCATGCCTGATCTGGAATGAAACGTTATTTAATGCGGGAACGTCTGGTCGAGTCTCATAGTGCAAGCTGACGCCACGAAATTCAAGCTCTCCTCGCACACCGAATGCTCCAAGCTCTCCTCTCACACCGAATGTTCCATAGCTAGCCGACGGTCCGGATAACAAAGAGTCTGTGCTCGAAATGGTGCTGCTAGATGGTGATTTTTGAGGCTTGTCGTCGGTAATAATGGTAGGTCTTTCATCGTGCAGCGCAAAGACATTCTGTGCCGCCGTTTTAGCTCGAGTGACTTCGGGTGCCAGGCTAAACAGCTGGCCGGCAGCCTGGGCTGAGAAAAGTAGGGCAGGCAATACAATGAAGAAGTCCTTCTGGCTGTAGTTGCCGTGTCGCACTTGTTTGGACCCCCTGTATATCTGCGTCAGTTCACAATCGGGTGCTGAAAGTCATAACACTTACCACCAATACGCCAAAGAGTACACGTAATAGGTCACTGAGAGTGAAAATGCGAGCAGAACATTGCCGAACAAGGCAAATCTCAAATGCTCCTCGTACGGCCCACGAATAGCTTCCCGGTACAAGTCGAGAAAATGGCTCTCAAGTCCGAAAGCTGCAACAATATGCATGGAAGCGGTAGCCTCAGAGGCCAGCGTTGCTGCGTCATTGTAGGCATTCTGGTGTTTTTCCTCTGCCAAGGCCAGGATGCGAAGGCGGACGAACCCTGCAAAGATCATGATAGGAACAGCCGCAAGCAGTACAATAGCAATCTTCCACGCTACGACATGTGCCAAAATCGTTCCTCCGACCACCGAAGTCGTGATTGAGAAGATTGTGCCCAATATAACCCCAGAAAGCCCACTGATAGAACCGCTGTCCATGTTGACTTTGGACATCAGGGCATGTTGTGAGTGTCCAGGCTTCGAGAACCAGGATATATCTTGCTTTAGTATCGTACGGAACGAAATGTCACGCACCCGAAGAACGAGGTTCTCCGATACCAGCCCAAAGGCTGCACCGCCAGCTCCATGTGAGACCAGGGCGACTAAGGACAAAAGGAAGAACAAGAGGCAGAAGAAGGATATCCTCGAGGCCAACTCGCCCGTCCTAGTGGTATCATTAAGAAGCTCTACAAGATTGCCGAAAATGAATGCTTCTCCGATAGTAACGCCTCCGCTCATAATCGATGCAACCAGACCAATTGCGATCGCTGGTACCTCATCGCGACTCAATGCTAGACACCTGCTTATGAGCTCGAACGCAGTTTTCTGCGCCTGTATTTCCGCTGGGACTGTAGTACTCTCGGATGACGAGTCATTGATGACTGTGTTGGCATGATTGTGTTCTTTTTGTTGGAAACGAGGACTAGAGTAGACAGAAGAGGCAACAGACGCATGCCCTCTCTTTTCAAACTGCTGCGCTTGGATGAGATCGGCATAGATGCCGTTTGCCTTGATTAGGTTTTCGTGTGTGCCGTCTTCGGCTACGATGCCATCTTTCAACACTACAATACGATCAGCATCTTTGACTGTGGCGAGCCTGTGCGCTATGATGATCGTTGTCCGGCCAGATGTCGCTGACGAACATCTTAGGTTCTCTAACACTATCGCCTCGCTTGTTGCGTCCATCGCACTGGTAAACTCATCCAAGAGCAGTATTGAAGGTCGACCCACCAGCGCCCTCGCCAACGTGATGCGTTGTTTCTGTCCTCCAGAAAGCTGTGAGTGGGGACCTGAGCCGATCTTCGTGTGCATGCCGTCGGGGAGGCGATCCAGGAACTCGCAGTGCGCTTCGTTGGCCGCAGCTACGCACCTGGCGAATGCTTCATCCTCGGGAATATCATCACCCTGTGGTAGTCCATGTTTGATGTTCTCATAGATGGTACCAGTGAAAAGAACCGGGTTTTGCGTAACAAGGGCAATATGTGACCGTAGGCTTCGAATATTGAATGACTTAATGTCTTCGTCGCCAATGGTAACTTTGCCGAAAGTTGGATCGTAGAGTCGGAGGAGCAACGACGTGATTGTTGACTTTCCTGACCCAGAAGGGCCTACAAGGCCTGTGACTTTCCCCGGCGCAAACCTCAGATCAATCGCATCTAGGATCCTGACGGTTTGTCTAGCTGGATAGACAAAGGAGACTGCGGAGAACTTGATATCTTGGGTGAAGTGGGCTTTACTGACCTGCTGACCTTGGGCGTTATAGACATCTATATCTGACAGGGGATGGTCGAGAATATCGTGAACAGCTTGTCCCGCAGCCGCAGCCATTGCGAAGGTTTGGATGAAGGGACCAAATCTCCCCACCACAAAGGAAGCATCCAATATGAGAAAGACGACAGCGTAGATGGTTCCAGCTTCGGCGCTGCCATCACGAAGGCGGTCGCCATACCAAAACGCGAGCGCATTCGCGGCGTACGCGACGAAGTAAACAGATCCCAGCATGACAGCTCCAGCTATGCTTTTCTTGATGCCAGCTCGCAGTGCAGCTCGAAGGTTGTGAACATGTTCCTGGCTCAGCTTCTCTTGGAGCCCAAATGCCTGCACAATTTGCACCGCACGGATAGCACTCTCGGCAAGAGAAGCAGCTTTACCTGTGTAGGCTGAAGCTTGCTTGGTGAACTTGGCAACGTGTTTTGTGCCAAATATGACAACGCATGCCATCGAGGGAATGACAGTGACAAACCTTCGGGCAGTATTAGTAATATGAAACCCTTCCATCGGGCTCAGTCTTGAATAAAATAAACCCAATAAAGATAACTTACATAACAGCTGTGAGCCTAGCATTGAGAGCGAAACCAACGAAGAATGCGGCAACGAAGTATGAGATCGAGGCTAAAAACAAGCCTACTTTTTCAGAAGTGCCAAGTTGTATGGTTTGAGTCTTTTCCGTAAGAATACTTGTCATGTCGGGCGAAGCAGTGTCGAAGTAGGCCATATCCATCCCAAGGGCGCGATGTAAGAGCTGCTCTCGTGTTTTACGAGACACACGTTCGCCGATCACCGCCCATGCAACGGCCCAGCCCCAGGTAACCACAAAGTAGCCTGCTGCAACTACCATGAGATATCCAAGTAGGGTTCGGAGTTCATCTTCAGGCGGAGGAAAGTTGTTGATGATCCTGCCAAGAATAATCCCGATGAATGGAATAGGCAGACCTGCAAGAATTGCCAGGATTACCCCCAACACGAGTATGATTCTTGATCCAAAATCGTCCAATGGTCTGTAAAGCGCGAAATATGAGGTTTTGAACGGATTCAGTCCTAGTATCTGACGAATAAACTTGTGGCGTATGGCGGTAATGTCTACCCACGCCTCTGGTTGCACTGCTCCCAACGAGGGCTCTGCGTGTCTGTCCCATTGTACACTGCGGCGTACGGAAGCTCGAGTATCGATATCGAAATCATCAGAGTCGGACTCGCTAAGAAGAGGGGTGGCAGCCCCATCTTGATCTGTAGATGACAGTGTGCGAAAAGCTTCGGAGCTCTCGCGGGAATGAACCATGTTTGTTAGCTGTCCATTGGTACGTGGAAGAAACAGAGACTGGCATACAGATGCCAAATGTTATGAGCACGGGGACATGTAGATGATTAAATCGCGTGTGAACGCCGAAGCTGAGACGAATTTCGCAATCATGGACGGCAAGAGCTGATGATCTACCGGCTTGGCCCGTGAGTACCTGACTAATCGTTGCACGCAGAGGTCACGCAAGAACATCGAACAGAGGGAAATAACCACAACCAAAAAGATTTTTGGACTCTCAAATCTCACTGAAGCCTAAGGGGTTGCGTGCAGCTTATTAGCTACTGTGCGGCTCCGTGGGGGGCGGCAGGAAGTCACAGGCTCGGATTATGCAGGTGGCCGATTGCGGAATGCGACAGGTTTAGAGTTATCAGATCCTGCTGAACGGGCCGATTGTGCTTTCACGCATTATCAGATGAAATGATCCATGGGTGAACAGCGGGTGACTCGGCAACCTCCTCTAGCTCCATAACATCCTTAGGCGTGCCTCCTCACCTCACCCTCAAAGAGGCTTGCTCCGAAACCGGCTCGAGCCCCGGCTCTTGAATAAACATACACGATGCGTCTGCCGCATGACAAACAGATTCTGTGGCGTGGGGCGACAGCATGATGTATTGGAAGAGAAGGGAACGACGCGGGCACGTCATTGGAGGCCTGCACATCCACCTGCCATTTCGCCCACCACCTTGAGCACGAGCTAACGACACAGGTGGATCTCTCACGTTCCGTCGCGTCTTGCTTCTTTCGATATTTCGTCGTTTGGTCGGTTTCTTCGCCTCATCCGCTAACAAATTGCTGCCTGCCGTTGGTGCTGATCTCGACTTATCAGATCTGTAAACCCATCAAGATGTATGACGCCGCTATGCTTACTACCAACGCACAGGGGACAGTGCAAACAAAACGCTGAAGCTCCAACAAACCTTCGAACAATCTTGCAAGCTGAGCAGCTTGTGTTTGCGACTTGAACCCCACTTTCCCGACGCTGCCCGATGCTACACATATCTGGCTCTGTTGTTCTTCTACTTTGGGCACATCGGCTGTCCTTGCATATCCAGCGAGCTGCACGGCCCGTAGACGAGTTTCGACGCGCTACCACAAGGTGACAGTCTCACGATTTCACGTGTGACACAGCCTCATATATATATTCGACAGAAGTACTGCAAGAGCTCCAACCAATCAGTGGCCTGCAGTTTCTCATCACGATTTTCGTACCCACTGGGGCCATTATTTACAAGTCAACAGTGACAGACGGCAGAGACGTCATCTTGTTATCTCCTCATCACCTACTCCCTATTTCTTATTTGGTTGTGGTGACGGGAATTCTGCTTTCAGCTTCACCACACTGCCCTTGGTGCAACTTCACGCTTACCTAGTACGGACTAAGCTTACCTTGTACGGTCCAAGCAACATGGTCCAACACCCTAAACGAAGGCAAAGTCTGTCTATACTGAACGAGACTCCAACAACTATCAAGGGCCCAAAATTACTACACGACCTGGTGCCTCATTCTTCGGATGCATCCGCTATCGAATTCCTGGAACATGGATTCAAGAGACGGAGTTTTTCCTACCAGAAACTGCACACTCTGAGCGACATCTTGGCGAGACGGATCGTTGAGCTGACAGCGACATTGGGACATGCTTCTGCCGTCGTTCCAATCCTGCTGCCACAATGTCCTGAGCTGTATATTGTGTTATTAGCAATTTTGAAGGCAGGCAAAGCCTTCTGTCCCCTGAACCTCGATATCCCGGATGAAAGACTGAGATTTATACTCTCAGATGTCTCTGCAGACCTACTCATAACAAATACCGGGTATTCAGATCGAATGCGCTCAGTCCACGATGTTCAAACGATGTGCGTGGATCACGAGCTGCTGAAAGGCGACGAGAATGATATCACAGCCTTGCCACATGTCGGCAGCACAAACCTGGCGTACGTTTTGTACACCAGTGGCTCTACCGGAATGCCCAAGGCCGTGAGCGTGTCTCACCGTGCTGTTACGCAAAGTCTTTTGGCTCATGATGGCCATATTCCAGATTTTGCGCGCTTTCTTCAGTTCGCCGCTCCTACATTCGACGTTTCTATTTTCGAGATCTTCTTCCCTTGGTTCAGGGGTCGGACATTGGTTGGCTGTCCCCGTGCCCGTATGCTCGAGGATCTTCCGAGCGCGATCAACACACTTGACGCTGACGCGGCTGAGCTTACACCTACAGTTGTTGGGAATCTTCTGCATGGGCGAAAAAGCGTACCTGGGTTGAAATTACTACTCACTATCGGCGAAATGCTTACCCAGCATGTCGTGACCGAATATGGCGGCAGTACCACTCGAAAAGGAATCCTTTGGGCCATGTACGGTCCAACCGAGGCTGCAATACACTGCACATTGCAGGCTCAGTTCTGCGCATCTTCTCCGATTGCCAACATTGGATACCCTTTAAATACAGTTTCAACCTTCGTCGTCGCTCCGTCTCGGGATGAAACTATGACAATCGATGTTCAAATCTTACCGTGGGGAGAAGAAGGTGAACTGGCTCTTGGAGGGTATCAAATCGCGGAGGAGTACGTCAACAGGACCGAACTTACTGCCGCAGCCTTCATCGACCACCCCAAGTATGGTCGATTATACCGCACTGGGGACCGTGCAAGATTTCGCGACGATGGTACCATCGAATGCCTTGGTCGTATCGTCGCCGGTCAAGTAAAGTTGAGAGGGCAACGGGTTGAGCTTGGTGAAATAGAACAAACTCTCATGAAGGTCGAAGGCTGTCGGGTGGCGGTTGCAACAATCATCAACGATAACCTAGTGGCCTTTTGCGCGAGCCCGTCGCGCCAAGTGTCACGCGACGAGGTACTTCGAGTCTGCAAGCAATGGTTACCAACCTTCATGATACCGTCGGATGTACTTGTAGTACCGAGTATGCCTCAACTTCCGTCCGGCAAGATCGACAAACGATCATTGGAAACAGTATATTCAGACTCTCTTCAGCAACACGGCAGTCTCGACTTAAATATCGACGACCATCCCACAATTGCCATTGTACTCCTGACTGAGGACTGCTTAGGGCAAAAGCTTTCATGGGATTCGAATCTTGTTGCGGCTGGGCTGGACTCCCTGCGAGCAATTCGCCTTGCATCAAAGCTACGAGCGGAAGGCTATGACTTCAGTGCGGTAGACCTGCTGTCTTTGCCAACTTTTTACGATCTCATCACAGCATGCAAAGACATCCCTCTGCTCAATGAACATTCGAACCCAAACAGCCGATTACCATTTCACAACATCGATTCTTCCCTTCCCGGACTAGCGTCCGAACAAGCGAACATTGACTACGTATCTCCTTGCACACCTTTGCAAGAAGCAATGCTTGCTGAGACACTTTCCAATCCACACGCGTATTGCAACTGGGTCGAACTTGAGCTCACAGTTACACGGACATACGACGAGATCTTTACGGCAATATCACAGCTAGCGAAAGAAAATGATATCCTGCGATCAGGATTTTACCCTTCTGCAAATTCCACAGGGAGTTTCGTTCGGATTACTTGGAGGGAATTACACCAAACGCAAGTTGAGAAGACTTCCAGGTTCAAGAAATCATACATACTAGACACCGCACAAGCCATGCTGCGACCATTCAAAGTCCAGGTGCAGGATGGCTTGAATCGACAACGTATAATAGTACAGCTGCACCACGCACTGTATGATGGTTGGTCATTCGATCTGCTATTGATCGACCTTAATAAGCTTTTGCGTGGGTTCGGCCCAACAGCACGACCTCAGTTCCAAGATGTCAGTCAATACTACATCCAACGACAGCACACATCAGCACCAGATGATGACAAGACATACTGGCAGAAGTTACTACAAGACTATATACCTACAACTCTAGTCAACTACAATGGCGAGATAAAGACTACTGCAGGTCTCCAGTCGTACCGAGGACGCTCGTCAGTCAGTCTTCAACGTTTGGCTGACTGTGCTCGCGATCTGGCTATTAGCCCCCAGGTTTTCTTTCAAGCCGCTACCGGGTACATTATGGGGCTTTATACCGGGTCACCAGATGTAGTATTCGGCAACGTCACTTCTGGAAGAACGATCCCTGTCACTGGCATAGAGGATGTCGTTGGTCCATGCATAGCCTCGCTGCCATGCCGTCTGGATTTTGGGGCTTTGTCGACGGTACAAAAAGTCCTAGAGAAGACCCAGAGTCTGAATCGGGAAGGCTTGCGCCACTGTGCATTACCCTTACGCGATATCGCAAGAGCGGCCAACGTCCAACCTGGTACGCGGCTGTTCGATGTGCTTTTCGTCTGGCAGCAATCATCAAGTTCCGGCAATAGCTCCTCGCTAGTTGCAAGGATTGTTGACAGCGCTGATAATCTGGAGTTCAAGCTCACGCTCGAGTTCGAACCATGCGACGGCTTCATCTCCTTTCGCACTACTTTCGACGCATCCAGCATTCCAGAAAAGCAAGTTATGTACCTCGCACAACAGATTGACGAGGTTGTCAAAAAATTTCTGGATGATGGTAGCTGCGCAATAGCTGATATTGGACGGTGTTTCACCGCGTCAAGCCTGTCAATTGCAAATCCTGACTATCGCCGCAGCTGCAACAGCGTCAGCCTCTCGCACGCAGTGGAGAAATGGGCAAGCCATACTCCTGATAAGGAAGCCATCATATATGGTCAAGTCACTGATGGCGTCATGAAAGTCAAACACACATTATCGTATCTGAGCTTGAACAATCGAGCCAACCAGCTTGCTCGTCATCTCTCAGCGTATGGTGTTGGTCAAGATCACTTGGTGTGTATCATGATGGAGAAATCCGTGGATCTTTATGTTGCCATACTTGCTGTGCTGAAGCTTGGGTCTGGTTATCTGCCTATTGTGCCTGACACACCTACCGAAAGAGTCGGTACGATACTCAGGGACGCTCAGGTCGCGGTCTGTATAAGCGACTCATCCAGTCTGCAGCTACTTCGCAAAACCTTCTCCGGCACGATCATCGACCTCAGCTCAACAGATTTATCGAAATTTCCTCGACACAATCTCAATATACCTTATCATGGTTCGCATATAGCTTACGCTATATTCACCAGCGGAAGCACAGGCACACCAAAAGGTGTACTCGTTACGCAGCAGAACTTGGTGAGCAACCTGCTTTTCCTGTCTAGCTTGTACCCGGCTTCACCTGAATCGCGAATGCTTCAGTCGTGCTCCCAAGCTTTCGATGTGTCTGTGTTCGAAATCTTCTACGCTTGGCATGTGGGCATGTCTCTCTGTACAGCAACGAAAGAAGATTTGTTTCGCGACTTCGAAGCCTCGATCAATAATCTAGGAGCCACACACCTGAGTCTAACACCCACTGTGGCTGCGCTTGTCAACCCAGACAATGTGCCTAATGTTGGATTCCTCGTCACCGCAGGAGAAGCTTTGACGGAGCACGTTCGGCGACAGTGGGCTGGTCGAGGCTTGTATCAAGGTAAGCATCGTGACCCTTCTCCAAGACAAAATTGATTCAAGCTTCAGGCTACGGTCCGTCCGAGACGACCAACATCTGTACTGTGCGGCCTTCAGTGGCATCCACAGACTTGATCAACAACATCGGTCCACCATTCAATAACACATCTGCATTCGTTCTGGATCCTATTAGTGATACAATTCTTCCCCGCGGAGCTGTAGGAGAGCTTTGCTTTGGCGGAGAGCAAGTATTCCGAGGCTACCTCAATCAACCAGAGCTCAATGCTGCGAAGCTGATCAACATTACGCCTTATGGCCGGATTTACCGGTCTGGGGACATGGGTAGACTTCTTCCGGATGATTGCATCCTTTCAACTGGCCGGTCGGATGATCAAGTCAAGATACGTGGTCAAAGAGTTGAGCTTGGTGAGATCACATCGATTGTTTTGGATGACGACGCTGTCACCGACTGTGTGACTCTCCTTCTCTCAACCGGAAGCGGCATCAAGACCCTCGTAACATTCTGGGTTCCCAAGAACTTCACAAGAGAGCAATTCGTGACCTTGGATCCCGAACCTATCAGGCCCACTATACTACGGGCCTTCGAGTCCATCTCCAGACAGCTGCCGGTGTACATGGTACCATCCTACCTTATTCCAATAAGCAAGATTCCCATGACTGCGCAAACCAAGATCGACAAACGACTGTTGCAAGGAATCTTCAAAAGTCTCGGTGACACTGAACTCGCACAGTCTGCGCCAGCGTATGCTACCAATGGTGATACGAATGGTGAAACTATTGATACACAGTATACGCTATCAGACTGGGCGAAAAGCGTTGCGGGAATTCTCGCATGCATACTCGAGGTCAATGTGGAAGGGATCCAGCCGTCGTCGTCCTTCTTCACCTTAGGACTGGACTCAGTGTCAGCCATACGATTCTGCCACAGCCTCAGGAAATCTAATCTTGGCGACTTCACGGTTGTAGAAGTGCTTAAGAACCCGACCATTTCGTACCTGGATCTTATGCGGGTTGATCGCGCTGCTTCGTCAAAAGTACGCAGAACTCACATGGCGAAGCCTCATAATATTTTCCCGGAAGAGCAGAGATCTCAGATACGTTCTAGATTCGACAAACTGGGCCTTCAGGTGGAGAAAATCAATCCTTGTACCCCTTTGCAAGAAGCCATGCTGGCGAGTAGTGCTTCGTCTAAGGCTGCCTACAGCAACACTATGATCTTCGATATCAAAGGGGATACCTCTCGCCTCCAAGCGTGCTGGGAACTTGCACATACTCGTCACTCAATCTTGCGAACCGCATTCATGTCGTCAAGCCACTCAAAGTTTGCCTTTGCACAGGTGGTTTTAAAAAGCGTCAAGCTGCGCTGGGGTCAATTGAAGACGCTCCATGATGTCCGGTCTCAAATGGATTCAATTCTTGCGAGTCTGCTTGAATCTCACAGACCGCCTCTGTATCTTGCACTTCATAGAGCAGAGTCGTCGACAAAGCTCATCTTCAGCTGCCATCATGCACTTTACGACGGTATTGCTATCGCAACTCTGCTGGAAGAGGTCCAACAAGCTTATTTCAGCTGCACGTTATCACCCACCGTTTCTTATGACCGATATCTTCAGCTCATGATCTCCCAAGATTCAGACGAAGCTGACAGGTTCTGGTCAATGCGGTTCGCTGATTTCGAGCCTACATACTTCCCAGATTTAACCGGCGAAACACATAAGCACTTGGGCGCATCTAATTCGATACAGCGTGATCTGCAGCTACCATTAGCCATGGTTCGTGCAGCGTCTAAACGTGCTTCTGTGTCCGTACTCTCAATCGTTCAAGCTGCCTGGGCAAAGCTCTTGCACTTCTACACTGGTGAGAATGACCTGTGCTTTGGGAATGTTGTCAGTGGTCGCGCTCTTTCCGAAGAAGGTCTTGATCGGCTTGTAGCGCCATGCTTCAACACACTACCTGTCAGAACTAAGTTCGACTTCTCGCGCTCAAACTTGGCATTGGTCCGATTATTGCATGATTTCAATGTGGACTCACTATCACACCAATTGACAGCCCTTCGACGCATTCAGAATGTTGCTCTCAGGAATGGAGGGCGACTGTTCGATACGCTTGTCATTCTTCAGCAACCGAGTAAACCACTCGATGACACAATTTGGACCCTAGAAGACCACTTGGGCGAGATGGACCTGCCTGCGGTATGCGAGGTCCACCAAGTCGACCAAGACAATGTTCTGAAGCTGACGCTGCATTATAACACCAGCGTGCTGTCCGCAAGGTGTGCTGAAATAGTTGCTCAGACGTTCGACAGCAGCCTATGGACCCTGGCTCAGCACTTAGATGCCGCAGCTGACGACTGTGTTGACATTCCTCAGACGCTTCGAGCTTCGTCAAACATGAGGTTCGAGCGACTACCCTCGGACTCTGATTTACTACACAAAACGTTTGAGCAGAACGCACTCTCGTCACACTCTGATGCACATGCACTTGACTTCCTTCATGCAGACGGACGAAGAACAACATGGTCATACCGGACACTGAACTTGACAGCCGACCACGTGGCATATAGGCTGATACGTCTGGGAGTCGGAGTAGAGGACATTGTTCCCATTCACATCGCGAAATCTCCAATGTTTTACGCAAGCATCCTTGGAGTCCTCAAGGCCGGTGCCGCATTTGCTCCAGTTCATCCCGACCTGCCGGAAGCTCGCAAAGAATTGATGCTTGAAGAATTGAGCCCGAAGGTTATACTATATACAGAGCTTTTACCGAGATCTGTCAAACAAACCACTGTAGTGGTTCTGAACGTCGCAGATCTCGACAACGGATATCTCAATACTTGCGAAACACCTCAAATCAAAAATCTCACCGGGTCGAATCTCGCTTACTGCCTGTATACCAGCGGTTCAACTGGTGTTCCAAAGGCGGTCAGTATGGAGCATCGATCTCCGATACAAACTGTAGAGAGCTCCAGATCACTAGTGCCATGGGATCGGTCCTCGAGGTTGCTGCAGTATGCGGGCATTACTTTCGACATGTGCTACTACGATTGTTTCATGGCTTGGACATTTGGTTTCACTCTCTGCGCAGCAGAACAAAATTTCATGCTCGACAAACTGTCACATGTTGTCAACTCGCTTGAAGCGACTCTACTGGATCTTACGCCTTCTGTTGCAGCCACACTTACACGAGCTCAAGTACCTAGTGTGCAGTGGCTGTACTGCATTGGAGAGGCAATGTCAGCCAATGTTGCCATGGAATGGAACGGCGCTTGCGTCAACTCCTATGGACCCACCGAAGCTGCATTCTGTACAACCATGTTCCCCATGGAGCAGGACATTAAAACATCAGTCATCGGTCGACCCTACCCAAGTACATCTTTTGCTATTTTCTCGGCCCACGGTGAACATCCGTTACCTACACTCAGCCTTGGCGAACTGTATATTGGAGGTGCACAGTTGGCTCGAGGTTATCTTGGCCAATCTGAGCTCACCAATGAACGCTTCGTGACCCGTTGCGGTCAGAGGTTCTACAAGAGTGGTGACATAGTACGCATGCTTAGCGATGGCAACTTCGAGTTTATTGGTCGTGTGGATGATCAAGTCAAAATTCGTGGGCTGAGAGTAGAGCTTGGAGAGATCAGCCAGGTGCTACAAAAATGCGATGCCCGTATTAGATCTGTGGCTACACAAATCTTGAAAAAAGACGCACAAGCCAAGGAACAGCTCGTCGCTTTCCTCGCCACTAGCAACCAACTTGACGCTGGCGAAAAGACAGCTCTTCGAAGGAAAACCATGCAAGTTGCGAAAAGTCAACTGCCTGCATACATGCTGCCACAGTTCTGCATCTTCGTTGACGGTATACCTAGATCAATGGCCGGCAAGGTTGACAAGAGAGCGTTGACGGAGATTTTCAAATCTGCTACCACAGCAAATGGAACGTCAAACGGCGTGGATGGCAACTACAAATGGACCAATGTCCAGCTCCTTGTTCGAGATGTGCTGAGCCGACTCTCAAATACCCCTGTGCATGAGATCCTCCCAGATACGTCAATCTATCAACTGGGCCTCGACAGTATCAGTGCTGTCCAAATCGCGGCCGAGCTTCGAAAGTGTGGCAATGATGTAAATTCATCCGATGTCATGAAGTTCAACAGCTGCATTGATCTTGCTGAGCAACTCGAAACGAGGTCCCAAGCAGCTAGACCATGGATCAAGCCCTTTGATTTCGAGGGTTTCGATAGGAAACACAGAGCAGCTGTTATGGAAAGCTGCGGGCTTGCTGAACATCTCATCGAAGCTATTCGCCCTTGTACTCCTCTCCAACAGGGTATGATCTCGCAGTTCATTGCTAAGGGCGGATCGGTTTATTACAACTATCTCCGCCTCCAACTCCACAGCTCTGACAGGAACATTACAAAGCTGAAAGATGCTTGGGCAAAAACAACGATGCGCCATCCAATGCTTCGAACAGGTTTTGCTGAAATCAAGGATGAGAATTACTCATTCGCGACTGTGCAGCATACAGCGAGATCATTCGCCTTGCCGTGGTCGGAAGCGGCCGATACGGACCCTGGACTGGCTGCAGAGAGGTTGGACCAGCTGCAGCGCGAGGCTCTGACGAAGCTTCATCAGCCAATGTGGGATGTCCGAGTCATTGCTAACGACGAGGACATCTTCCTCGATCTATCAATGTTCCATGCACTGTTTGATGCGCATAGCTTGCAATTGATTTTCGACGATGTTGTGGCCTTCTACAACAATGATACAAGACCGGGTCAAGCACATCTTGAACCTTTGCTTAGCGAACTTCTGCAGCTAAATTATAACCAGAGCGAACAGACAGAAAAGTTCTGGCGTCACCTAGGGAAAAAGACGGTTCCATCCCGCTTCCCGAATATGACATCTATAAAGTGTCGACCCGCACCTCCAGCGGTGCTCGCAAAGGCATCTTTGATGTCTGCCGCTGAGATTGAGGACGGCTGCCGTATGGCAAACATCACGCTACAAGCTGCTGGTATCGCTAGCTGGGCATCCATCGTGTCTGCATACACTGGAGAGCCTACAGTAACGATTGGTGTCGTGTTTTCAGGTCGCACCTCAGAGGCTGCCAACAATGCTGCGCTCCCATGCATCAATACAGTACCATTTCCATGCACGATAACCGATGACAAGGCGGAGACTATGCAATCAGTCATGGAACTCAACGCAGAACTGCATCAGCATCAGTTCACGCCACTCAACAAGATTCAAAAGTTGATGGGACTGCCAAACGAGTCCTTGTTCGACTCTCTGTTTGCCCTCCAGAAGACAACAGGACGGAGACAGCAGAATCAACTGTGGGCAGTTGTGGAGGAGAAGGCGACGACAGAATACATGATGTCGATTGAACTCGAAATCAGACAAAATGTTTTGGAGTATCGTTTAACCTACCTACCGCACGTTATCCCACCCGAACAGGCTGGCTTGATCCTTGAACAGCTCGACCGTGCTATGAGGAGCTACATTGTTACACACAATACTCCTGCGACCGATACTTCTTTGGATCGATCATTATACTCCATCACCCCAGCGATGGTAGCCACCTTGCCATCTGAAGTAAAGCTGCTTCACGAGTTCGTTGAGTTCACTGCCGACATGCACCCCGACCACATTGCACTCGAGTTTGCAACCTCAATACATGACGAGCACCTTGCTAGTAAGAGATGGACCTATTGTGAGCTCGATACCGAGGGCAACAAAATTGCACACCTGTTGCTATCTCACCACGTCCAGCAAGGCGGACTCATTGGTGTATGCTTTGACAAGTGCCCAGAAGCATCTTTTGCAATGCTAGGAGTATTGAAGGCTGGTTGTGCGTTTGTCGCTATCGATCCGAGTGCACCAAGTGCCCGTCAGGCCTTCATCGTAGAAGATTCGGGTGTTCAGGCAGTGCTCTCGATGAGTGTACAATCTGCGAAGTTCAAAAAGGATGTCAAGGTGCCAGTACTTGATCTTGATATGATTGCTACATACAACCTCCCTGCGGCAAGGCCTCGGCTTGAAAGGACTATCGACGCCCAAGATCGCAGTTACTGTCTCTATACTAGCGGCACTACCGGTACGCCCAAAGGATGCGAACTGACCCATGAGAACGCGGTACAAGCAATGCTTGCCTTTCAGCGACTGTTTGCCGGGCACTGGGATAGTACTTCGCGTTGGCTGCAATTCGCATCATTCCATTTCGATGTCCAAGTTCTGGAACAATACTGGAGCTGGTCAGTAGGCATTTGTGTTGTGTCGGCACCACGCGATCTCATTTTCGAGGACATAGCAAACTCCATCCGTACACTCAACATCACGCACATCGATCTCACGCCTAGTCTGGCCCAGATTCTGCACCCAGACGACGTCCCAAGCTTGTGTAAAGGTGTGTTCATTACCGGGGGAGAGAGCCTGAAGCAGGAAATCTTGGATGTCTGGGGCCCGCAGAGCGTCATCTACAACGGTTACGGACCCACTGAAGCTACCATTGGCTGTACAATGTACCCACGCGTTCCAGCCAATGGTAAGCCTTCCAACATTGGATCTCAATTCGACAATGTTGGGTCATATGTTCTGAAACCCGGTTCTGACATTCCTGTTCTTCGAGGTGGTGTTGGCGAGCTCTGCGTTTCTGGCAAGCTTGTTGGCAAAGGCTACCTGCACCGCCCAGAGCTGACCAAAGAGCGGTTCGCTTACCTTGATCGCTTTGATGAGAGAGTGTATCGCACTGGAGATCTGGTCAGAATATTACACGACGGCACCTTCGACTTCTTAGGTCGTGCGGACGACCAAGTCAAACTACGTGGGCAGCGACTAGAAATAGGCGAGATCAACTCTGTCATCAGACAAGCAAGTAAAGGCTTCACGGATGTGGCAACGCTGGTTCTCAAACACCCTGAGCAACAAAAAGAGCAACTTGTTGCATTCGTGGTCATCGGAATCAATTCTGCTCGCGAACCTAACGTACTGCTGGCAGAAGCTGCTAGACTATGTGGTGCGAAGGGGGCATGTCTCAATAAACTGCCACCCTACATGGTCCCAACACATTTCGTGCCATTAGCTTCAATGCCCCTTAACATCAACAACAAGGCCGATGGAAAGCAACTGAAACAAATATACGAAACATTGTCAAGCAAAGAATTGCATCAGCTATCAGCAACCTTTGGCGGCGTTGGGGAGGCCTGGTCAGAGCAAGAAGAGAGGCTACGCCATGTTATAGCTGAAGCTTTAAGCATCGGTGAAAGCTCTATAGACAAGAACTCCAGCTTCTATGAGTTGGGTATGGACTCCATATCAGTCATAGGAGTGTCGAGAGCTCTGAGGCAGGGTGGTTACGTTCGTGCTACTGCTGCTGTTCTATTGAGGCACCCCAGCATAAGTCAACTAGCCAAGGTCCTCTCTAGCTCTGATTCGACTGCAGACAACCACGGCTCCTTCATCGCCGCACAACAGGCCATTACTGCTACACAGCACCGACAGCGACGTGTAGTCGCTCAAACACTTGGTGTAGATTCGCGAGTCATTGAAGTGCTTGCCCCTTGCACACCTCTCCAGCAAGGTATGATTGCACGATGCCTAGACAGCGACAATGGTGTCTATCTCAATGCCTTCAAGTTCGAGCTCAACATGGACATCGACGTCTGTCGCCTGCGGTCGGCTTGGGGCGCAGTCTTTAGGAACACACAGATTTTGCGAACAGCCTTTGTGAACACAGATGATGGTTATGTGCAGGCTGTTTTAAGAGAGACCCCATTGCCTTGGAGCGAGCACGATATCGAGCATCTATCAGTACCGGACTGCATGCAGAAACGTCGACAGAGCTGGCGTCAAGCGAACCGTTTCGAGCTCACCAGACCTTTCGAGCTTCATCTCATCGGTCCACCGAGAAATCAACTGCTCATCCTCCATATCTTCCATGGATTGTATGACGGCAACAGCATTGAGTTGCTGGTCAAAGAAGTACGGAGGATATATGATGGCAAGGAAGCCGAGGTGTTGAATATTCCAACTTTCTATGATGTTCTTCCACACGGTCCATTACGAGCTGCCGAAGGCGCAAAACAGTTTTGGGAGAGCCACCTTAAAGGCCACACCCTAAGACCACTTGCATCATTGACGGAACAGACGACCCAAGGCACCATCGTGGTCACTCGAGAGCTCAATTCGATCCCAGCATATGATCCAACAAGAAGGAAATTGAACGTCACAGCCCAAGCTATTGCTCAAGCTTGTTGGATGCATGTTTTGCAGGGCTATGTACAAGTCCCAGTCACCACAGGCATGGTAGTATCTGGTCGAAATCTCGAAATTGAGCGTGCTGACCGCGTCATTGGTCCCTTGTTCAACACTGTTCCCTATCAACACGAAATTAAACCTGGGGATACGTGGGCGTCCGTGATCGCTAGGGTGCATGAGTTCAACACTGCAGCTCTTCCGTACCAACATACACCATTACGTGATATCATGAAATGGTGCAGAAAGGGTCCCAGCCAGCCGCTCTTCGATACCTTGTTTGTCTACCAGGTTGCGCAGACTGGTGGGGATTGGTGGAGGAGTAATGATGCATGGGTGTTTCTGGACGACGATGCGGGAATAGATTACCCTTTGGCAATTGAGATCGAGCAGAAGAGCCATGACCACTTTTTGCTAACCTTGGCCACCCAAGGTCACATCTCAAGCGTACAGACTTCGAATAAGCTCCTCGATCGTTTCGAAGACGCACTGAGAAGTGCATTGGCGGACCCTTCTACCGTACTGGAGCCACCGGTCACTCTGAGTGACAGCGATCTGAACAATCTGGCAACTGAGTCAAATCTCACAGAAGCCATGAATGGGACGACAGAGTTCCACTGGACGGAGAATGCTGCCATAATCAGAGAAGAGATCTCAAATCTTACTAGAGTCGAAGTGGCTAAGGTCAACGAGTCGATATCAATATTTGAGCTGGGCCTAGACAGCATTGATGCCATTAAGCTATCATCGAAACTCAAGAATCGCGGCGTCCATTTAACTGTCAGCGGAATCATGCGAGGCCTCACCATCAATGGCATGGTCAACAATATACGAACTGCTCGTGTCGACAGCCGTCAACCCCAAGCAAAGAAAGAGTTCACTGGCCGCAAAGGTCAGCTACGACACTATTTCGAATCACACGCAGTAGACATGAGCAAAGTCGACGACATCTTGCCCCTTACACCTTTGCAGGAAGCTATGGTAGCCAAGATGGTTGCTTCAAACTATGAAAGATACTACAACTTCGATGTCGCAGAACTGGCCGCAGACACTGATATCGACAAACTGTGTAATTCGTGGCAAACAGTCATCCGGTCAACACCAATATTACGCACGGCATTTATTGAAGTTGATGATCCACAGATTGACGGAGCATATGCCCAGATTGTTGTCAAGCAAGAATCATTCGACGTTTGTGTGCAACGGCGAAAGTATGACGTGGTTGAAAGACCGGATTTCTCTGGAATCTTTGATGAACTACGCAGCGCAGCAGTGCAGTCAAAGACGCTGGACCCACCTTTCAAGGTTACATTTGTGGAGACGTCCAAGCACAAATACCAGATCTTGTCAATTGCTCATGCACTCTACGACGGCTGGTCATTGAGTTTGCTACATGAAGCTGTCAACGCGGCCTATTATGTGCAATACACTCCTCCTCCCAGCTATGAAGTTACTTTGGCCGACATACTTGCTGGCTCTGGATCAGACGCCGCTCACTTTTGGAAGGACTACTTGACTGGGCTGAAGCCAAGTCTTCTTCCCCGTCGTCGCCTTGACACTATTGGAACGAGAAAGGTCTTCCGCAAAGAACTCACAAGCGATGTAAGACTATCTGATATCGCAACTTTTGCCAAGACTAGCAAGGTGTCAATACAAGCATTGGGTCAGACAATCTTCGCCCTTACATTGGCATCATACGTGGGCTCATTGGACGTCGTATTCGGCTGCGTGCTTTCTGGTCGCGATGATGATGAAAATGCTCAAATCGTCTTCCCGACCATGAACACCGTTCCCATTCGCACCGTGTTGCATGGCTCATGTTCAGATTTGCTACAGTACATGCAAAACAACTTCAATAACATCAAGCAGTGGCAGCATTACCCTCTTCGTAAAGCTTCAGCCTTTGTAGGAGCGCAGGGCAAGTTGTTCGATAGCCTGTTCATATACCAGAAGAGTATGGAGCAAGACGCCAGCCCAGGGAAGAAGCTTTACGCAAGCATAGATGGTCAAAGCGACGTCGAGTACCCGATTTGTGTGGAAATGGAGGCCGTCAACGACACGCTGATCTGGCGTTGCGCGGTCAAAGACGAAATCCTGAATTTGGAGGGAGCTCAGACGCTGCTCAACCGTTTGAACCAGGTACTTTGCAATATCGTTCAGAGTCCTGAAGATCCAACCATATCTTTGACGCCACACGGAACATCAGTGTGTGGCTTGCCAGCGTTTAGAGAAGCAAGTACGCATATGCTGGCAACATCCAACACAGACAAGCAGCTGCACCCTCGAGTCGACGCACCGCTGTCAGAATCATACACACAGATTCGAAAAGTACTAGCTTCCGTGGCTCAGGTTCAAGAAAAAGATATTGAACGAAGCATGTCAGTCTTCCACATCGGCCTAGATTCTATCAGTGCTATCAAGGTATCCTCGATTCTACGCAAACAAGGCATTGCGCTCAGTGTCAGCGATATGCTCAAAGCTGGCACTGTAGACAAGATGGCTGAATTGGCGGACAAACACACAAAGTCCATTTTGTTAGGCAATACCGACTCGAGTGTTGTCGTCAAACATGCCTTGCGCGGACTAGACCAAGACATGGTCCTGAGGCGGGCCGGGATCGAAGCCTCACAGCTTGACCGCTTCCTACCTGTCACAGCTGGCCAGCTGTATATGGTCTCTATGTGGCTCAAAACCAAGGGTACCAACTTCTACCCAGAGTTTATTTACGACTTGGATGGCCCTGTAAGCCTCGAAGTTCTGCAAAAGTCCTGGGAAGACCTCATCATAGCGAACCCAATACTCCGCACATACATTGTTATAACTGATCGGAGCGACTTACCATACATCCAAGTTGTGGTCAGAGAAGCAAAAACTTCATTGACCGACATCACCAGCCAAGGCGAAGAGACCGTAACCAAGACCATGAACAAGGTTGCAGCACGGCAACCCTGGGCCCACCTTTTCGTCTTGAGAATAGCGTCGGGTTGGATACTCAAGTTGAAGATCCATCACGCCTTGTACGATGGCGTGAGCTTATCGCTTCTAATGAAACAGCTCCAATGCCACTGCAACGCTGGAGTGCCTTCCTCACCAGGCCATACACTTGAAGAGTACGTCGCCGTGGCTCACGCTGGGTCGGCGCCATTACACCGAAAATCGTTCTGGACGCAGTACTTCGACGGCATGGAACCGCATTACAATACCAAAGCGGAAGTCACACTCAGTTTGAAGACAGAGATCTTCAAGCCTAGCCTTCTGCATACATCTGAATTGGAAAGCACCGCTCGCCATCATGGCATCTCCACACAAGCGCTCTTCCTTGCGGCTTATGCAAAACTATACGCAGCAAGAATAGCTCGTGGCGACCGTGATGTTGCGATTGGCATCTACCTCGCCAATCGGTCACTCCCGGTTGCCAACCTTCCCACGGCTGCAATCCCAACAGTGAATTTGCTCCCTCTTCGCGTCCGATCACCACGTAGCACTTCCATCGTTGAAGCAGCAGGTCAGATCCAACGTGACCTACAAAACATAAGCGAGCCAGCGATCGTAACAACGAGTCTCTTCGAGATCAGCGAGTGGACGAGTGTCAAGGTCGACACGTTCGTCAACTTCCTCAGTCTGCCTGATGCCATTGACAACACATCGGTTCTAGAAGGTGGCCAGGTCAAGATTACACCTAAGGACAGCTGGCAGGAGGCTATTAGCAGGGTGACTGAAATCGATCACAAAGCCTGGGAGGCACCTAAAGAGATGGTGGATGAACGTGTGAATGCGGCGTATCTTGTAAGTCATGAAAACTCCTCGGTGTTGTAGAGAAGTGGCTAATATTGAGCAGCACGCTATTGACATTGAAGCTACGATTCGCAATGGGAGATTGAATGTCGGTGTTTTCGCACCGACTGACCTGTTGAGCTTGGATGATGGAGAAGATTTGATTGAGAGGTTGAAATTAGAAATGGAGGCATTGGGCCAGGCGTAATAAACGTTCTGGTAACAGCATGGTGTAAGCGCAGGATTTTCGTCGACTATTCCCAAGTATTGAAGCTTTGAAGCGGTTTTTGGTCATGGCGCACGTCTAGAATTTAGCATATAGATTGACGAACCTGTTTCCTCTCAACATTACGGCGAAACTACGCCGAGGAAGGTTGTATATTGAGACGCTTATGGTGCGTGTATGCATTGTATCTTGGAACTAGTGCGGCATTGAATGACGCTTTGCTTATGGTCATCGACACGGTGATCTAGTCCTTTCCTTTTCGTGCGCCTGCACCACGATTAGCTGTGGGTAAATTGCCTGAGCAGAGCGTGGTAAGCAGCAGACTTGGGTAACGAGCAATCGATGCAAGGTCATTGCTTGAGTCGCGTACCTGCTATGTCTTCCTGCGCATCCTTGATCAAGAAGCTGTGACTGTTAGTACGTTCTCACTAGTTGAACGTTGCTAGTCGACTTACTTGTACCACAAAACTGTAGGCACCACTGTTCCCAAGTGCCACAGGCTGTGTGCGTCGACCATGCCCTTCCATGGCGCAAAGTCCATGAGCTCCAAGCTCATCGCTGAGATGAGCCAGGCCACGCAGATACCAGGCAGCACCGCCCATGTCCTTCCAATCCTTTTGTACTGCACGTAACTGAACCCACTCCACAGTATATTCGACAAAGCGCCAACCACAACGTTCGCAGCCATGTTGTACGTGTAGTCCCAGCTCCACAACGAGAGGTATAAGACGTGCATGATGTATAGCAGTATGCAGAGCGCCGTCCATAGCCTCAACACGCTCTGTTTCCTTGGCTCGTCGCGATCGAGCCGGAACACCCTAATTGGCGCGTAGTATAACCCATACAGCACGTTCGCACCAGCTGCCCAGTAGTCCAGCTTTTCAGTGATGTTGAAGTCCCTGGTGTGGAAGATCATGCTGAACGTCCAGCTCGCCAAACCGACATATCCAAACCAGAGGTAGTATTTGCGTAGGGAGTAGGAAGCGGGGATCTTGTCGCGAAGTTGTGCCATGCCCCAGTCGTGTGCGAGGTAATTGAACAGCGAGAAGATGACGCTGAACGGCTCTTGCATGCCCATGAAACGGAAGAAGGGCCATTTGCCGTGGAACTGGTATATGGGCTGCATGTATGGCGGGTCGCGGGTGAGGCGCTTCGTAGTGACGATGTGTTGGCAGGTGTAGTCGCACTCAGCGGGACAGTCCCAAAAGAGGATGCGGCGGTGGAAGGCTGGTGGGGTTAGATGACATTGGAGGAATGTGAAGCGGTGGCGTACGTATGGGAGTTGGATTCTCGCCGCAATTGGCTTCTCTGCAGACCTGGAATAGCTGTTAGTTGGGATGGAAGCTGTCCTGATACTGCGGCATACCTCCAAGCAATGCCGAAAGTCAGGCAGCCTGTCGCCCAACGAAGCCTGCGCTGCTCCGCCTAACAAAAGGAGTACGGCAATGGATTGCCATGCTGAGCTTGTGTTTAACCTCATGGCTGAAGCAGAGGTATTGTGTCCATGAACTGTGTTGTTGGTTAAGTACGTCGCGTGTTGACATTCGAACGCCTTGGCGTCCCGATAATTCCGATGAGACCCCTGTCCACGGCACGATGATGGTGTCTACATGATGGACAACACAAGCACTTATATCGTGTATGCTTGACAGCATAATTCGGCATACGATCTGAACCCAAAGGCGCACGACGCTCGGAACACATGGAGAGACTGCTCATCATGTCTTCGGGGCCGCGATTTAGCAATCTCAAAGATTCAGTTGCACTTGTCAGACAGATGCTCGTCCACCTTTCTTCCTTGACCGTTTGCGTAAAGCAAAGCAACCAATGAGAAAAGGTGTCCATTGCTGTAGACATTTCTGAGGAGTCGCATCTAGCAGTCACCTGCATGACCACCGCTAGACAGTTGCACCCTCGAAGATACCTTGCCCACACCGGGTACGAGTCAGTAAGACACGAAATGAGCATCTAGCTGCTGGTGAAGCGAGCAGATGAATAGAAGCAGAGGAGAAAAGTTGAAACTCGATGTCATGAAGATCTAGAGTACAGTAACAAGTCACTTGATTGACTCGGGGGCTGGTGGCAGCGCGGTGTTGTCGAATTTCGTCAAGCCCGTTCGTCTATGTTGCTGTTGATACAAACAAACAGCTCGGGTATGGACCGGGTTTGGTAGGTAATACCCATCGTAAAATGCTCCAGTGTAACGCCTGTAATGCTCCAGGGTATCGTAAAGATGACCGCCCTAACCTGTTCGAAGATGAGTGAACCGTATGAAGCAAGTATGCTTCTCAATCCACACGCCGATGAACGCCCTACCGTTAAGATATACTCCTGAACTCCGTACTCTCACTCTTCAGACTTGTCCATAGGCGTATATTGAATGATGGGACAGGTGTGGCTGTGACCACAGAACAGGCCCAAACTCTTAAGCGCATGCGTCGTTGCTGTGCTGGGCGGTATTGATATACTAGTCAATGTCCTGAGTCTGGTGGGGACTACAACAACGTAAGTCATGACCCAAAGTCGGTCGCAAGGTGAGTAAGTTGTGTGCAATGTGTGAAGTAGGGCCGAGATAGCCAGGGAACAAGCGAATACTCGGTCACTGCGCTCGGAGCTGCAGCTCACCATGTACTTGGACCCCGAGACTACCGCGAGTGTAACCGTGCTTCCAGTCCAATGCATACAACTTACTTGAGAGTCTGCATGTGACGCCGCTGCACGATGTACGTCTCATAGTTGCCGCCCAAGAGGCATTCGAGAATGCTTCTACCGGGGCTCCTCGAATCAATACGATCTTTCAGCACTCTATGTGCCGAGCGAAAAGCTTGGAACACTTCCCATGCTTTGTGAGATCCTCCTGAGATGTTGTTCTCTGGACGGTTCGGATCCTGAATCGATAAGCCATTGGGCCTCTCCTCACGGCCGTCTACATCGTATCCATCCTTTCGAATAATTGCCGGGGGGTGCATCTGTATACGCTGAGTCCGAAGGTCGAACTCATTGCCATAGTAGTTGAGGAAGCCTAGGAAGCAGTCGCCAAGGTTCTCTGGCTTCTTACTATGCTGAAAGTAGCTGATAACGAGACAAATGATGGTGAAGCCTCCGATACCACCAGTGTGGACTTCGTTCATACCACGCATGACAAGAAATTGCTTCAGTAGAGCGACCATATAAATCATGTCGGGATAATCATGCTTCCACTGTTGGAACGTCGCCTGGGCTTGAACTCCGCTGAGGTTCTCGAACGAGATGTCGACATTTATGTTGGTCAGACGATCCACGAACTTGATAATAGGAACCTTGGCTTTGGTGATACACAGAACGTTCGTGGCGATGCGTACATTCTCGAGTCTTCTAGCGGCTTTCCGTAATGTGGAATTGACGATGCTCCTGTTGGTGAAGTCCATAGCTGCCGGGCCACCTTGGTAGAACCTATCAGAGGTATAGACAAGATCCATATCCGCAGTAGGCAGGTATAGTCCAGCGGGGAACGAACCGAAGCATAGAATGCGGCCAGTATCCTGAGGGAACCTCTGAGTACCTAAAGCTTGCTGTACTCGCTGAACAAGTCGATGGCGAACATCATGCTCATACGGCTGGGGTGCAACAAAGTCGTAGAAATCGAGGATCTCGTTGTGTAACCTATAGTTGTCAGCGTAAATACCAGGAGGATAAAGACAAGTGTATCGTCTTACCACTTCAGCGGATCATTGGCGAGATGTGCATAGTTGTGTCGTGGATCAAGCCAGGGCGCTGTATCGCAACGAGCAGTGCCGAGCCATTCCTGTACAATGCCGCGCACGTTCTCGGCCTCTCCTCGTTTGCGTTTGGCTTTGCTTTGCTGTGGTTGTTCATGCAGATCAGCAGCTTGATACGAGCGCTTGTTCTGAGGTCCATCGTGAGCGACGGTATCCACGTAGTCAAGATCATTCATCGGTCCTTGTACAAAGGCACCGTTCTGTGGCCGCTTATTCGTCTTGGGTTCGTCGTCATCGAGGCTCTGTAAATCAGTGCCCTTTGCAGAGCCGTCGTCGTCCCCAAAAGAGATGAAATCGTCGTTGGCGGCCACAGCACTGTTACTGTCGGCCTTCTCAGCTGCTTCATTCTTTGCTTTTCGGATCAATTGGACGAAGTCAATCTTCTTGCCGGGTCTCAGCTCCTCGGGCGGAGGTAGGGCAGAGTATATCTCAGGATTACTCCACTTCGGTACAGAATCCCCATCGGCACGTCCATTCGCCGTACGAGCAACCTTGTGAAGGCCGTTCAGATCGGCATCGGCTGAAGTCGTTTCGCCATCCTTGTCGGCGTCTTCACCTTGTTCTTCATCTTCGGCCATTTCGTCGATGTTCATGAACTTGTTGGATCCATCGGCGACACCCAATGTGCGCTCGGGGCTGCCACGGTCTTGGACTGTCAGGAGAGCGCGCTCGTGGGCGCCGGGCTTGCGATAGCCTCCTCGGCCACCGCCTCTGCCACGAAAGCCGTGCGGATCACCGCGTCTCGAGTCACGCTGGCCGTGTTGACCGCCGCCGCGGTTGTTGCGCCTCCTCGCAGGTGGGCCTGCGTTGGCCGGCCCAGCGGGCGGGAACCGTGGTCCATCGCGGTTTGATGAGAATGTGAACTCGGGGTTGCTTCGACCCTGCTGAGTGCCGCCAGGGCGGTAATTGTCACCTCCGCCACTGGTAAAGGTCATGCGGTCTGTAAGCGGTCGTCCACCACCACCGCCTGGGCGATACGAGTCCCCCATTGCGTTTTACTGTTCGCGATCGTAGGGCGACGCGTTAGTTTGTTGTTGCGGACGTTTGTAAGAGGTTTCGTGATTGATGGTGGTGACGTTGCAGGTGAAGAAAGGAAGCGCGCAAAATGTCGGTGGGGCCCTGGTCCACTAGTTGACGGGGAAAGGCGCGACCCTATTGTGCACTCCACCTGCTGCGGTGCAGTCAACTACTGGACAGGAACAGCGGAGGGAGTTCTTGCTCAATGATAAGTATTCTCTTGCAGGCAAGAAGTGGCTAGTTTTGATTTTTCATCAAAAAAATACAAGGATTCTACAGCAAATAATTCTCGAACTATGATACACTGCTCACAGCACCTAATATTACAGTTTTTGACACAGATTACAAGACGCCAGTGCCGCCTGAGAGAGTGGAGAGACGCGTGAATACACGTGCGCTCCTCTTCGACGTTTTTCGAAGAAGTTGCCTTGGTGGCGCCACTGCCCCCATAAGAACATGCCCAGAGAAGTTCGTTTCGATCGCTATGCCCATAAACCAACGCCATCTTGATGCATTTCCAAGTTCTTCTTTGCTCGCAGATATGCGTCCAACAGCCTTCCTTGCGGTTTCACCAGGGCCCAATTTCTCGCGCAGTACCCCCAACTGCCTCGCGCTCATTTGTCGTCCTTGGTGAACTTCGGCTTGAACCCTTCTGTTAACTCCTGTTCTCTTTCAGCCATACGCTGATGCCCCTGCAGCTCTCGTTCAATCCGTTCTCTTGCCCTTAAGATCTTGCTCTGAAGGTAGAAGCTACCCCCCTTCTTCGGATCGTTGAGGTCGAATAGTCGCTTGAATCGCTCGGTGACTGCTTCCGCTTCTATTGTGCCCATCTTGCCGGGGCCGACGTTCAGGATCTTGCAGGCCTCGTCCATGGTGATGTTGGAGGCTGAGAAGGCGCTGCCACCGCCGCTTCCAGCGTTGGCGGCGGCATACTTCTGCGAGGCGGCGGCCTGACGGTAGGACTCAGAGACGGCGCGTCCGATGATACGTGCGCCAGAAAAGACGACTTGTGTTATTATGCGATGCGCCTGTACATGTTAGCTGACTGTGTGTTACGACGGCTGGAGAGGAAAGGACTCACCATTGTGAGGAAGAGCGAAGAGGATTAGCCGGGAGGCGGTTACCGTGGAATACAACTGAGCGGATGAAGCGGCTGGCTTGCCTTCGATGGACGCGACCGACACTGAATGAGTGATCAATATATTTCTGTCCGCCTTCCGAGCTTTCGGCGCTCTTCCGCTCCTGCACGTGACTCTTTCCTCAACAGCCAATCAAACTCCGATCGCAAAGCACCGTCCTTTCGGACCACAACACTTTGACGGTTGCACAGTTGGCGAAATGTCTCTGTTACTGCGCACTCCAGTCGTAAATAGCTGCTGGGCCTTAAGACAGTATTCCGTTCCTTAGGATATTGCTTAAGGCCCGGTTTGCTTTGGTGTGTCTCGCGTACCGAGCAAGGTCTTTCACATGCCCGTCGGCATTAGCCTCCATGCCTACCAGTGACCGCATCATATGCTGAAAGCCTCACGCGAGCCTTGCACACTGATTTTGCCTGCGTGACCTCTGCCTGTACGGCCTCTGTATCATACTCCAGTAACATCCGGGCCTGTTTGCAACGCTTAAACTGGGTTCGCAACGCGTCCTCCTGCCTCGACCACCGGTGCCTATGACGCAGTTGTGTACGTGCTAATCACTGCATGGCAGCACTAGGTATACACCTCCACCACACTGCACACACCAACACAACACTGCACACAGTATGCTAATACACTGAAAGACACGCCTTGGCTAGAGCATATGTCCAGCCCGTCAAAACCCACCAACGATGCGTCGCCGCAACCCTCCGGCGACCCCAATCCGCCAACCTATGCCACCTTCTCGCCCGCCAACATAGGGCAGATAACGCCGCAAACAAAGCTTCGCTCCGCTATACTCGTGCACCAGAAGTCACCCCTGCTCGCTGCTACGCCGCCGCAAGTCACTCGTGTGCTCGCATACTCGCATCCATTTTTGCTACCTCTGAACAAGCTAGCTGGGCTGCTGACATGGACAACCGGGGATCCTTGGGAGAGCTTCATACTGGTCGCCAGCTTTTGGGCGATAGTCATGTATGGCGATGCCGTAACGAGATATGCTGGGCCCATCATCGTGGTGTCGAGCCTCATCTTGGGCATGTACGCGCGCAGATACTCGCCGCTGTCGTCAACAGGATGGACGGGAGAGAAGGGGCAAAAGGGACATAAGCGGGCAGAGTCAGACAGTAACATCAAGCACCACAAGAGTCTGGAAGAGATCGTGGATGACCTCAAGCTATTTACTTCGCGCTGCAACATACTACTGGACCCGTTTCTGCGCCTCACAGACTTCCTCTCGACACAACGTACGGCAACCTCCGCGACAACACGACCAGCACTTACCGTGCTGTTCATTCGCATACTATTTGTCCTACCGCTCTGGATTGCCCTCACCCTTCCGCCGCTATACATCCTCACTACGAAGCGCGTCGTCCTAGCTGTTGGTACAGTAGTTCTAAGCTGGCACTCTCGCCCTGCACGCGTGACCCGCACCCTTCTTTGGCGCTCACGCACCGTCCGTCGAATCTGCGTCTTCGTCACCGGCCTCAACTTCGGCGACACACCCACCAAAGGCGCCCAAGCACCACCTCTGCCGCCGCGAAAGAAGAGCACGCAAGAAGTCGCGGCTTCACTTGCAGCCAAGCGCCGGCCTGAATCTACAGGAGTACGCTTCACCTTCTCCATATACGAGAACCAACGTCGGTGGCTGGGCATTGGCTGGACGTCTTCGATGCTCGCATATGAACGGGCCTCCTGGACGGATGAGCATATGAACTCTGTGCCCGACAAGGAACATTTCGAGCTCCCCGAAGTCGAAGGCGGCGCTTCACGCTGGCGTTGGGTGCAAGGTAGCGAGTGGAAGATCGAGGTTGGCGAGCCCGACAGCAAGCTCTCGAAAACCATCAGTAAGGAAGAGATGGGCTGGATATACTACGATAATAAGGTACTTTCTCTCCCATCTTCCCATTCAAGCTCGCTAACTAACCTTTCTAGTGGCGCGACGGTCGCAGAGGCCAAGATGGATGGGGCCGCTACACACGTCGCCGCAAATGGTACCGCGACGCCGAACTCGTCGAATCGACGCCCAGCACAGAGACAACACCTGTGCCTACCCCTCGCGCCGACCCTCTAAATCCCTCGTTACCAGACTTGAACCACCTCACGAAACTCTCCTCAAACACGTCCACTACATCGAGCCATGACCCCACGCTCGTACCCAGCGAGTACGCCGCCTCCGTGACTTCTGAGGGCGCAGGCGACGATGCAGACGCAGCGAGTACGCAGAGCAAGATGAGCTGGTTCAAGAAGAAGAAGCGGAGTAAGAGCAATGCGGGGAGCCTAGGGAAGGAAACAGTGGGGAGTGGGGGGACGGATGGAGAACGAGAGAGGGACGAAGACGACGTGATGACGCCGCTGGAGAGGACAGCCAGGGACGATGAGTGGCGGCTGGGGGATGATATAAGGCAACATTTGGATATCTGAATATTTCACGTCTGAGATATACTCATGGGCATTGTACATGATCGTAGCCTAGTCCTTGACTGCATTTAGTATACCCTTTGAAATCAATGACATTGGCGTGGATTAGCAAATGATATCATCACCAAGGACATAAGCAAGCATATCAAACGAGTAAACGTTTATTAATTGATTCATCGAGTCATGCTGTCATGTCAAGCCCGTATCTCTCACCCCAAAACGCCATATCAGAAAGGCCCATGCGTTGTTCTTGACGTCCCAAGTGGTTTTATCAGATCTTCCGGGACATGAGGTTGGGGTTGAGATCAAGGTTCAGATCATTATGTGCTCAGTGCTACTTACAGTCAGCCACTTTTCTTATATCAAGGCGACAACTAGGTTTGTTAACGGTACTCGGTACACTTACAGAGCAGGATCCGCATCCACAGCTAGAGCAGTCGCCCTTGCAGGAGCAGGTGTTGCAGTTGCTGTTCCACTGGTCAGCTAAACGTTCTTCTTTCATGCATGCTGGACATCAAGGTGTTCCCCGCTTCCCGCTCTGTTCTTCACACTACAACTCGGAACTCCAGGCCTCAAGATTGGCGAGGAGACAAGTGGGTAAAACGTACCATGGAGACATGATGAATGTAATTGGCTGGTTAGGTAAAGCTGGGGGGCTATTCGTTGTAGTTGGTTGGTGAAGTGTCGAGTCGGTGAGCTGTGCCCATCAAGGTGCCCGCGGGCAGGCCTTTATATACCTTGTCTGCCACCCATTTGGGGCCATGTTTGGACGCCTCAATGCAATCATTGGTATCATGTTGGCAACACCTGACTATGCGCGACTTGTGTGGCCGATTGGTTGCCAACGGGTTGGTGACATACCGATGTCCAACTAACCGCTAACTAGCATGGCCAACTCCACACCTCACGAATCACGCCGTGATACGACTTGATCCGCATAAAGGCTGCAGGGCAGAGTAGAGTGAGGCGTCTTGGACCCCACACGATGTGTTGGAGATGCAGGGCTGCAGAAACGATGCAGCTGATAGGCACTGAGTGGAGGACGCAAAGGCTGGACCGGAGAATTGCGACTGCTGATTCGTCTACCAACTGGATACAGAGGGTTTGAGAGATTAACGATCCTCGGAAACTTGTGGGGGCCTTTCTCAGTCTACCAGGTCTGCATATCAGGCATTTCAGCTTTGGTAAAGGTGCTTGTTAATCGCGCCTATGACCGTGAGTTTTTCCGGGCCAAGACTGTTTGGCAGGGAGATGCGGGACACCCTTCACACCAACAGGAGACGCACATGCAGTATGGCTTGCGGATCGCTCATATGTACTGGATCGAGCCGCCGGTGTCCATGCAACTGGGATACTTGGTTGGGCATAGTCCAGGGAAGTGGGCGTGGGATACCACATCTGCTTACTCGAGGTTGTTATCAAGATGTCCAAGATTAGTTGCGTACTATTCGATGCTTAGGCGAGTGTGATACGGCATATGTAACCCCGCTCGTGCTGCACAATAGTTCGAGACTGCGGTGATACGCGCCGAAGTCGTTTTTCCTCGCAGTTCGAATATCCACACAGTGTCGAAGCTAAGTACTGCTTATCTGATGGTCGTCGGCCGCACTGTGCCTCCAATATCTGCTTTAGTTTGAGCCAAAAGGTCGACGTTCAAGTTACATCATGGTTTGGATCGAAGACGGCCAATGTAGTGGAGACCACTTTGGCAAGGACTTATAGCTATAGATGCATCCTTCTACGAACACGTGGGTGTAGGCGGAGGTGTCGAAAGTCAGGGTATGCAGGGATAGCTCGTAAGCTTGTCACGGGTTTGAGAAACCAGTCGAGACTTGTCATAGGATATACATCTAACGAAGTACCTATTACCTAAGTCAGTAGGCCATGTCTGCCATATCATGACGCCGCGGCGATAGTAGTATCTCCAAACTGTGGCATCCAACCGGACCGACCTAGAGCAGATGACCTCGGAAAGCATCACTACCAGCTAGTGTATTGAGACGAAGATCATCACCCCCGTCAACCGCGGCAAACGCGAGATGTGATCTTGAGGAATCCAACTGTGGATTATGCTGAGCAGATACAGTCTTTGTTTTGCTTGCCTTCCAGAGTGGGGGAATTGGAGGAACATGCACATAGTCGACTGAAGTTGACTTTGATAAACTGGCTGAACATACGTATGCTGGCTGCACACCTCCTCCGTTTGGGCATCGTTATTTTACTCTGTTGCTTTGTGGATCATAAGCGACTTCAGGCCGTCAGATGGGTGTCTATCAGGGTGCTGGTTCCCCATGAAGTTACCGTCGGTCCAGCTTGTGCCTGGCTTGTTGGTGCACATTCGCAACGGCATCCGCCACCGCAAGGACAAGTTTATCATCGCCGTATTGGCCAATGACTTGAATACCAGCACTCTCTTCGAAAGGGTGAGGTGGCTGTTCAGTGACCTGGCTTTCGGCTTTTGTCTGGACCGGAATGCTGATAGCTGGCAAGCCAGCAAGACTGGCTGGTACCGTGAAGACATCGTTCATGTAGGCTGTGATGGGGTCTTGATCCTTGACACTCGCTAGTGAAGGCGCAAGCGTAGGAGCTGTCGGACAGACAATAACATCCACTTTAACAGCCTCCTCAATAGACTCTGGTATCTTGTTCACCAAAGGATTATGTTTGGAGAAGATCTTGTCGAAGTCTTGCTGTACCAGTCTGCGCACTTTCTGCGCTTGGATGAAGTAGTTGTCGATAGCCTGTGCGCTGAGCGTGAAAGCGCCCAGAAGAACGCGTCGTTGTACCTCCGGACCGAACCCCTGTCCTCTGGTCTTTGCGAACAATACACTCTCGGGGTTTCCATCAATACCATCTGCCCTACTTCCATAACGAACACCATCATACTTCGCCAGGTTACTCGAAGCCTCAGCTGGTGCAAGGATGTAGTAAGCTGACAGTGCGTGCTGCGTTGCTGGTAGGCGTACAGGGTGCAAACTGTGACCTTGCTCGTACAATGATTTCAGTGTGCGCGTCCATGCTTGTCGAACGGCCGGCTGCAGTGTAGTGATGTTGTAGTCTAGAGGGATACCGATCCGTAACGATGTGGAAGATTTCGTGTTGTCCTTTTCAAGGCGAGTGCGAGAAGGAGAAGGAAGTGAAGTAGGATCTTGGGAGTCGTATTTGTTCAATTTGTCTGTAGTCGAAGTTAGAAGGTATCATTAAAGTTGGGGGATCTCAGACTACGTACCAAAAACAGCGTCGACATCGCCAACGCTCTTACCCAAGATACCGACAGTATCCAACGAGTTCGCATACGCGATAACACCCCATCTTGATAGCAGTCCATAGCTTGGCTTGAATCCCACGACACCTGTGTACGCCGCAGGTAGCCTAACAGAGCCACCTGTGTCTGTGCCCAGAGCTGCCCAGCACTGTGCGCTCGCAACAGCAACAGCGCTTCCTCCTGAGCTGCCTCCAGCACTTTTGTCTTCGCCCATATGTCTCTGCATCTTCACAGGCCCAGCATGTGAGTGTGTGGAGTGCGAGCCCATGCCGAACTCATCCATGTTCGTCTTCCCGGTAACCACTGCGCCTGCATCTTGTAGAAGCTTTACTACCGTCGCATCGTATGGGCTTGTGAAGTCCTTCAATATCGCCGAGGATGCTGTGGTCTTTATGTCTGCAGTGCAGATGTTATCCTTGATCGCAATTGGTTTGTTTCTTATATCGTGAGATCCGATCGCTACCTCATCGTCGGTAGAAGATTTCGCTCGAGCGAGTAGCTTCGAAGGTTCAATTAACGAAACGAATGCATTTAAATGGGCATACTTCGTTTGATTGGCTAGGTATTGCTTCGCGTGCTTAAGGAGTGACATTTGGATTGGGGCGCATTTCGTCACTTTCTGAAGTTCCACCTGCGGAAGTCGCGACGAAGCGCGTGCACGGTCAGCAAACAGCTCTCTAGGGAAAGCACATGGCCAGCTTCTGTATTTTGCTCGCACGTGTCCCGTTTAAATCACTAGAAATAAATCGTCATTGGTGTAAACTTGTGTAAGTTGCGTCAGCACTAAAGATACTAAGTTCAGTCCCCGCGGGGATTGAAGGTGCTGTAGTTCAGCACCGTGTCATTAATCACAGCTCGTGCCCTCAAAACGATGCATAAGCTCATGTCATGAGAGCTGCAAGTAGGCAAGGACGGCCGTAAATCGTGGCCGTAAATCGTACAGAGCTCAGAGAGCAGCAGCAGCAGCAGCAGCAGCAGCATCATAGAAGCAAGTTTCCCATTTTCTCTACGCTGCAAGCGATTCCTGTTTATGCTGGCCCCGCGGTCGCGGTGTCGAAATGCCAGGAGCGGGATGTGTTGCAGGGATGTCCGATCGGCGCCTCAATGACGTTCGTGGTCCCCCTTTCAAGCTACACCACTTTCTTGGAATGCCTTCCACTTTGGAGGGGCTCAAACCTCATAAGATCCCCTACTTCACCGACCTCGCCTGGAAGATATACAACCTCAAATTTGTCCTGCTCGACCCAAGCCAACCATCCGCCATGACGAAGTCACAGGCGCTCCAGTCGAACCTGGACGTCGATTATGTGATTAGTTACCGCTTCGCGACGACGGGTATGTAGCATGTGAAGCCACTCGAACAATTTTCAGCTGACCCCATTGCTACAGACAAGTCCAAAGCTACTGCTCAATTCGAAAAACTGTGCCAGGCCCTTGCGCAAGTTGGTCTACAAACGGAGGCCCGCAATGGTGACAATCACTCGGTGCTGCTCCTCGTTAGGGTGGCTTCTGACGAGCACTTGTTCGGCGAAGTATACAGGTCGAGGTAGGTGCAAGCATATGTCTCATAAAGAACTAGGAGCTAATGTGATGCCTAGGGTGCGAGACTGGATGCATGGCGTCCGCTCCGCCGCTCCCGACAAAGAGACACGCGCATCACTAGAGGCAGAGCCTCTCTATGAAGCCGAACGCCTACGAATTATCTACCAACTGATCACCAACCCTACATACGAAGGCGGAGCTGGCATCACACCTAAAGAAGGAGAGTGGGAGAATGTCGAGTCCGTATTTGCCCTGCATGACCACGCATACAACAAAGACTGGATCAAGAAATGGACATCGTCATACTTTCTTAAGACGGAAGACCTTGACGATATCAGAAATCGTCTAGGCGAGAAGGTATGTAATCTCAACGAGTCTACCTTGTCTAGTCTACCTTGTCTAACCTGGCTAACCTGGCTAACCTTTGCAGATTGCGTTCTACTTTGCCTTCACCCAGTCCTACTTCACCTTCCTGATCCCTGCAGCAGCTTTCGGTACATTCGCATGGCTCTTCTTCGGCCACTTCTCGCCCATCTACGGCTTGTTCAGCGCCTTGTGGTGCATAGTCTTCACCGAATACTGGAAACACCAAGAGGGTGACCTTAGTGTTCGATGGGGTGTAAAGGGGGTCTCAAAGATTGACACCAAGAGGAGGGACTTCCAGCATGAAAAGACGATTACAGATCCCGTCACTGGTGAGCAGGTCGGATTCTTCCCTGCACAAAAGCGATTCCAGAGGCAGCTGCTTCAAATTCCTTTCGCGATTGCAGCCACACTTATGCTTGGAACCGTCATCGCAACTTGCTTTGCTATCGAGGTCTTTATCTCGGAGGTCTACAATGGGCCGCTCAAAAGCGTCCTGGTCTTTATCCCTACCGGCATCCTCACCACGGTCAACCCTGTTTTGAACACGATCCTGACTCAGTTCGCTACACGACTTACTGAGTTCGAGAACTACGAGACTGCAAGCGCATTCGAGTATGCCTTGACCCAGAAGATCTTCGTCTTGAACTTTATCATGTCCTACCTTGGCATCTTCTTGACCGCTTTCGTATATGTTCCTTTTGGTACCGTCATTGTACCCTACCTTGACGTCTTTAATGTAGCAGTGCGACCGTTCGCTGAGGACGAGAAGCAGCTGCATCTTCACACAACCACTGGCGCTTCCAGTTGGTCCATCAATCCTGACCGTCTCCGTAAGCAAGTCATCTACTTCACCGTTACCGCGCAAATTGTCAATCTTGGTATGGAGCTCATTGTTCCGTACCTGAAGCGCCGCGGTTTTGCGAAGTACAAGGAGATGCAGTCTGAGCGCGCTGCAAAGCACGGTGGTGCTGCTCCCCCAGTCGCTGCGAACGATCCGCCTGAGGATGCCGCTTTCTTGGAACGCGTCCGCAAAGAGGCCGAACTCGATGTCTACGATGTTACTACCGATCTCCGCGAGATGGTCGTTCAGTTTGGGTACCTGTCGCTCTTTTCTGTCGTCTGGCCCCTTACTGCCGTATCGTTCCTTATCAACGACTGGATCGAGCTTCGTGCAGATGCTATGAAGATATGCGTTGAGATGCAACGCCCCATTCCCTGGCGCGCAGACACCATTGGCCCCTGGCTTGACTCTCTCAGTTTCCTGACCTGGCTCGGTAGCTTGACCACCTCAGCCCTCGTTTATATGTTTTACGGCGATGGCAAGGGCCCCGACGGCAAGCCCTCCAACATCCAGCTATGGGCATTGCTTCTCACGGTGTTTTTCTCTGAGCACATCTTTATCCTCGTCCGCACAGCTGTTCGCATCGCCGTGTCTAAGATAGACACTCCAGGTCAGCAAAAGGAGCGCCGTGAGCGCTTTTTGATCAGGAAGCAGTTCTTCGAGGAGAATCTGAGCCAGTTGCAAAAGTACCCCACTCTGACCGACGGTGGCGAGGAGATCACCAGGAAGAGCCTTGAGGATGATGCCAGGCAGTCGAGCCTTAGGGAGTCCACCCCCGAAACCCGCTTTTGGAGTCGCCAGCGTGGGTGGAGGGAGTCTGCTAGCGTGGGCAAAACTCTGATCGAGAAGGCTGCGATTGAGGCTAGTCCTGAGAGGAAGAAAGAGTTGTAGGTGCCGCACATTTGAGGGCAATGCGCAAAACATGTACGTTCGAAGTTGGAACGCAAAGTTACTAAAAGACGAAAGGGGAAATGGAAGTTGGAGGCGGGTCTGTACGTTGATTGAGCATTTCTAGCCTGGCGTTTTTAGGCGACCTAAGAATATCAATATCGTTATCAAAATGGAATCGCACGTCCACTCTGGCTCCTGGTGCACAATTTCTCCGTCCGAGCTGCTTTCATCGCAGGTGGGGCTGCTAGACAATCAAGCTTTCTGGGTTAACGAAACTTCAGCAACTCTGCTCCTTTCACAAAACGTATCGGGCATGTGTGACACTCAGACGTAGGTGTAGATGTATCTCATTGTGTGTCCTAGGTTCTCAAACCCACTCGCCCCGTCAGCCACCATGTCTCTCTATGCTCTCCAACCAGCGACCGACCATCCGGCGCTGAACTTTTTCCTTCCCCAGTCCATCCTCCACGTTGTATGCAAATATCCCTAAAGTATGAACAAGTCTCCAACGAATCGCGTCGTGCTTAGTAGCCGACCTTCTTGAGGTATTCGCCCAGCTCGGCAACGCTGTTGAAGGCGTTGGGGGTCTGGATCTCAGCGGGGTGGTGTGCGATCAGGAGCGCTTGGGTTGTCTTGTAGGCTACGACGCCTTCCTTGCCCTATATAATCATAGCACTGTCAGTGTCTGTGCGTGGGCGAGTATGCCGTGGCTTGTTTAGGGCAGGTCTAGGATGTGGGCTCGGGCGGTGTGAGGCCGAGGGGCAGGAAGCGCACCTTCTTTGCCTTGAGCGAGTCGTCGGACGCCTCGATGGTCATGTACTTCTCGCCGTTGATCTTGATGCCGTTGGAGATTACGGACTTGGGCTCGCTCTTGTCGGTGAAAGAGGCGGCGATGGCGCCCATCTCAGCGGCGGTCAGCTGTCCCTGTCAGCCTTTGCCTTGTTGCATCTGCGCCCTTGCTCTCATGGACTGCCACAGCTGGGCGCAGCGAGGTGTTGGCGGACGTACGGAGAAGCCTGGGGACGAGGCCCAGGTAGTCTGGCCGGTCGCATCGCAGATGACGGCCTTGTCGATGTTGCCAGTGCCAACGAGGCTGCGGTGGGGGATTAGAGGCGCTCTGTAAACATGGCAAGTAGCTCTTTACCTCTGGTCGACGTATGCTGTTGTTGTGGTCAGCTTCGATCATGCTTCCATGTGCGTCACCGGTGCTCACCTTGCCAGGACATGTTGATTGAGGGGTAGTGTGCGGGCGGCGGGAGCTTGGTATGTGGCGGGGTGCGTGGAGGTACAGTTGAGACTGTCGCAGGAGAAAATCGCAGTTTCAGGCGAGGTAGATCAGCAAGGGTCTGACTAAGCGGCAGTGAAGGTATGCGGTGAGGAAGGGCGGGCGTTGGGTGTTGTCGCGCGACCGGCTTGACCCGCTTGGTGGTGTCCTTGGTGGGGCAGACGGTCGACGATTCAAAATGTTACAGCGGGGTTGCAACGGGGCGCCCAACAGAGCAGTTGTGCGGCTATCTCACCACAACACCAGATTGACTGCCTACAGCGATTGCGCCATCGTGCAGCTGCCTGTCGAATAGACTGTCTTACACTGCGTCTGCCTCAGCCTTGGGGCCAGGTCGCGGTTGCCAAAGATGACCTGGCTTCTACGCGCATCTGCCGCGTTACCATCCTGTTCGAGGCTGCACGAAACCGGCCAAATCATGTGGCACTGAACCTGGACGTGTCCTGCACGTGTGTTGAGCGTTCAAATCACCGAAGCGCGTCGTCATCCTGTGTTGACTTCGGAAAATATCAATAACAACCACCTTGCGGAGCTAATCGCGGTAGAGGCGTCCCGAGCTCTTGCTCGACTCAGCCGGACATCAAGCTAGCCATGTTCTGGATACAATCCTGAAGTGCAGGGAAGAGGGCCACAAAGCATCGGTAGCACAGCATTGACTTTGACTGGATAGTCCACCATGGCTTCAGCTGATGAGTAACATGAGCCGGTCACCACGACAATATCCAAGAGATTTCGCTCTGTTATCGAAGCAACAGCTTCAGCAGCTGTCCAGTCCTCCTACCGTAAACCAGTAACTGATTCTTTCACTCGAGTCTCCTGTTTGCTTGTGAAAGCTCACGTCTTCGTCCGACCAGGTTACATCTCGGGTCCCCCATATGCAGGACCTTATCTCGGATGGGCGCCTGCCACAGCTGAAGCACAACATCTTGCTGTCCAGGGCATTGGGAATGGAAGAACTTTTTGTGATCACAACTTCGATACCACCATACACAACTAACACCCAAAGACTTTGTGGAGGGCACGAAAAGGCGTGGTCCGGTTATAAAGCTGCTTGAGGAAATTGATGAATACATGTAGCTGAAATGGCCCTGGGAAAAGCTGTTCCAGATATCTTATACTGTAGCTAGTTAGACACAAGCTGAGGACAAAGCAACCAGCGTTGAATTGTCTCAAGCCATGTATCCTTAGAGGTCCGATGCAACGGAGTTCAAGGGTATCGTTACTTTGTAATGATATACTCGTAACTTCGGCCTGTGCTCACGCTAGTGAGGAGCTCCCGAGTCGGCTCATGCAACAAAGCTTCAAGCTCCATCGAAGTAGATTTCACACCTCAACTTTAAGACCACACAAGTTGATCATACATACTCTCCAATATCTGAATTCCACACAACCGATCAGACGTCAGATTGCTTATCATGCCGTCTCGCTCTCCGTCCCCAATGGACCGGTCGAGGTCACGAACGCGTTCTCAGAGTCCGCGCGAGCCCTCACCCACACGTTCTCCCAGACGCTCGCTCTCAGTACGATCGCGATCGCCTCGGGGATCAAGATCTCCTCGTTCCCTGTCACGCTCTCGTTCGCGCACAAAGTCCCCTACACCTCGGCGCAACGGGCGCAGAAGCTACACGCCAGATGACCGCTCAAGGTCGCGGTCGAGGACAAGGTCACCAAATGGACGAGGAAGGAGCTATACTCGCAGCCCAACACCAAGGGATGGATCGCCAGCGCCGAGAAGTGCGAAGGTGGGGAGCATCGGTCTGCCAGTGGACAGCGCAGATACTAACTTCTCGCAGATCGTTGTGGAAGCGTTGACAAAGAACGTCAAAGAAGACCATATTCGCGAGATTTTCGGCAAATACGGGACAATCAAGGATTTGAGGATGCCCATGAACCCAGTTTGTACGCGCATGATTGTCTTCCTGCAAGGCTGCGCTAACTAGACAGTCAATGTGAACCGTGGAACAGCATACATCATGTACGAGGAAATCGATGATGCCGAGCGTGCGATCGCCAAAATGCACGAAGCACAACTAGACGGCGCGAAGATCCAGGTCTCAATCGTCCTCCCACGGCGCCGATTCTCACAAACACCACCCCCAAGGCGAGGAGGACCACCTCCACGCTTCCAGGACGATCACAATGGGTATGGAGGCGGAGGACCACCTGGCGCGTACAGACCCCCACCAATGGGCGGCTATGGAGGTGGGCGAGGACGCGGACGATCGCCTTCACCGCGCGGCGGATGGAGAGGAAGGGGCAGGGGTAGAGGCAGAGGAGGACGTGGGGGCGGAGATTTTGGGTACAGACCGCGCTCCTACTCTAGGTCCAGGAGCCGGTCACCCCGGAGGAGCGTCTCACGATCATCGTATAGCCGATCACCGTCAAGAACACCGCCGCGCCGTAGAGGAGGTGGTGGAGGAGGCGGCTATGGGAGAAGGGTATCACCACCGAGAAGAGGAGGTCGAGGTGGTGGCGGTGGCGGAGGAGGAGGAGGAGGAGGAGGGGGAGGGAGGAGAAGCCCAAGTTACGACTCGTACGACAGCCCACGGTCCCGTAGTCGGAGCAGAGACCGCAGATAAGATGAACGTCCCTAGCCAATTATTTTGGAGAGAATCACACATGCTCAAAGGGATGCCAACACTCGACAATTGGCACTCTTCCGACGACAGGAAGCTTCATTTGCGCAGTGATTGTTGGCGACGATTATGACCGCCTTTCTCGATTCTATATTGCTGCATTTAGCTACGCCAAAGTTGTCTGCGCGAAGACAAAGTGCCAGGGCATTAAGTCAATGGTCTACAACAGCCCAGAAGACCCAACAACATTGTGGACCTCGTTCATAATGCAGCACACCAGACAAGCGAACGGCCCGTAGAGAGCTCGCGCGCGCGCATATGGCGTGGCCTGGGATCCTGCTCGTTGCAGTTTCAAGGACTGAATGGAAAGACAGTGGGTCAGCACAGAGCGATATTAGCCCTGACAAAGAGGCGGAACGCTTGGGAAGAGAGCAACCACTGCGTAGGTTGTCCTTCTGAACATGGATGGACTGAATTTCTTTGAGTGGTTGAATAGCAGAAGTTGAATCTTATGGGATATGTTGGGAGACACTACTAGTACACTTTGAGCACTATGTTGTTAATATCTACTGGAAGCTTTGGACACATCGGGACTCTTGAACCTCGCAATACACCTCCTTCGGAAACCCAGCACAGACTCGTATTACGATCCCATTCATATTTCACTACTCAACCATAGCATTTCGCCCTCATAAATTTCTTGAGCTTGCTTTACCCTTTTTATTTGCACAAGGTTATGTGTGTCTCGATATATTCACCCTTGGGGGTAGTCGATATATTAACAGATGCTGATATTATTGATCCAGAGGTCTGTGACATACCTGCCTACTTTGGATCGTGTTGTGTATGGGGGATTGTCTGGAATGCTTCAGACGATCTACGATAATGATACATCACACTGAGGTAGCCATTGAAGATGACATGTAGGATTCTAAAGCACACTTTTAGATTAAACCTATCCGCACCTTGATTCTCTGTCGTAGAACTGCTTGATACATACTTTTGCCAAGTATTTATCCCATCGCGTCCACGAAATCTTAAAACCTGACGCATCAGGCTGGCTTCAACGACCTCCAGAGGAACTAATACCATCCTGAATACGATCAAACCGACTACAAACCGTCTCAAGTGCAGCTCCACACGACCATACACCTACTCGGTGTCTACAATCATGTGATCCGCACCAGTATCCATCGTCATCTCAGCTGCCTTCATACCCGTCTCGAAGCTGGGACACATCTGTGCTGCCCTAAGAGCCAACTGGTAGCGCATAATGACCTTACTGCCGCCCGCACTGAGGCCCTTCGCCTTGCACATCTTGCGAAGCTGGTCGTGAGTCCACTCCATATCAGCGTCGGCAAGGGAGGCGACAAGCTCCCTCTTAGTCTTATCGGTAGGGAGGCCACGATTTGCACACATGGTTGTGAGATCGGTTATGTTGAGGTAGGAGCGTGGATCGATTGTGTCGGGGTCTTCTTCGTTGGCCTTCGACGAAATTGCCTTCGATGGGGTGGACTTGGTTGGCGCATCCGTGTCCAATCTAGCCTTCTTACCACGCTTCTTAGGTGTGGAAGCAGCCTGCTTGATTTGCATGTTCCGCTCAGTCTTTGCCTTCTGATTTTCTGTGGCCTTTTGCATTCGAAGCTGGGCTTGGGCGGCTCGTTGCATTGCGCGCTCAGCCTTCACCTGCTCTTTTGCTGCACGTTGGTTGGCTACCTCTTCGGCCTTCTGGGCGTTTTTGATCTTGACTGCATCTTTGACACGCTTCTCCATGGCCTCTTGAGTCTCCCTTTCAGCCGCCTCTTTTTCTCGGGCTACTTCGCGTGACAAGCGGAAAACTTCGAGCTCTTCGCGGCGAGTATCTGGGTCATCGTCTACATCACAAGGGATGCGAGCGGTGCCTGTAGTAAGCTCGCCATAGCGAATGCGACAAGCATTAGCTGAGAAGAGCGATTCACTATTGAGACGACGCATGTACTCGGACACTTTGCGGAAACGCCATGCTCGGATGCGCTCGATCTCGTAACTGATCTCAATGTCGGCGAGGGCATAGGCTTGCACGAGACGTTGGTCCTGGAGCTAGTCAGTGGATAATCTTAAGAACAGAAATGAAGCTTGCGAAACGCACATCACCGAACTCCCACTCCTTGATTCCTTCTTGTAGGAGGAAGTCAACATTCTCAGCTTGAGCAAGTCGAATGCGCATGATGCGTGTAGAGATGGACTTTTGGTCATAGCGAACACGACCTTCTTTGGTTAACTTCTCAGCAATCTGACGGTCACTGTACCCTTTCTCACGCATCTTGAGGATCAGCTCATCATCTGAGTCAAGCTCAGCAGAAACTTTCTTATTGTATGCTGCCAGTCTGCCGCCCTTTTGACGGTCGTCTATAGGTAGGTAGTTAGTGTATTGAAACCAAAAATGCATGGTGACTTACGACGGCGAAACGTGCCAATTGCTTGAGAGCTGTGTTGATGGGCCAGAGAGGAAGTGCTATCGTCAAGGATAAATGTCTCTCCACCTTCAGCTTTGATGCGTGCGTCAGTCTGCTGGGACCGATTCAGCTCGCTCTCAAGAGCATCCGTTCCAACGCGTTTGCGTTTTGTGCCAACGTCGCGATCATTGTAGTCCCCGGTGTCATCTTCCTCCTCATCATCCAGCTCAAGACCATGGTTGTCATAGTCATCGAGGTTGAAGTCACCGTCCTCGCCCTGCCCACTGTCAGTGAATATATCCGGGGTAGGCAATCGTCACTCACGTGGTCGCCTGTAACTGAGGTGGTATCCTCCAAATAGTCGTCTTGGTCATCACTTGAAGCCATCTCCATGGCATCTTGGAGAGTGGAGTCATACATCGGCTCGGCGTCTGTCATATGTGTTAGTATAGTTAGTTGTTGAAGCCATTAGAGAGAATCTTACTGTCGAAGCTGAATGCCGAGTAGGTCATATCGTTGGCAAAGTGTGTGTCAAACGATTGTTAGATTATGTACAGAGAATATGTGAAATGGAGCAGATTGGAGCACTTGGGTTTATATAATAATGCGCGACTATGTGAAGCACTCTCGGCGAGTCATTGAACGTAGAAGGCGCAGGTGAGAGAGCTCTGTATTCGCCAACGTTGCAAGTGAAAGACAAACGCGGCCTCCAAACCCGTGATGTCACCCCCCGGTCAGCTGGTAACAGCTCCATTTGTCTGCAGCCGTAAACGAAGATGTAGCGCAGAATCGTCAGCAATGGCACTGCTTGACGAGAGGTAGCGAGCCTTCCGCGTCAGAAACATAGAGAAGCGAAGCGGCCTTAATGTTGTTGCATCTGTCGAATTAAAGTTATGTAATTATAGAAATATAGTTGCTTAAAAGATGTGATATAGAGAAGTGAGCCAATGTGCTTGGTTGCTTCTTTCAAGTCCTATAGATCTCGTCACGTTACATCGTCGCTCGCACTGTATCAAGGGTAGTTGGTCTTCATAGTATGATGAATGTAGTAGTCTACGTTGGTGCTCGGGTTAGGATTAGAATCCTGCAGGCTAGCACGCGCGACTACTTTGGCTCCCACTCACATCTTTAACAAGAACTGCCAGGCTTGGAGGAAAAGTGCCATGGCAAACGGAAGCAAAACAACTCATCCCGCAATGGTACCTGAGAAAATATAGTACTATACTATCAATGAGTAGACATAAGACTTGTGATGCAGAGTGCTTCGGCCTATAGTTCGCTAAGCTCTTGTGGATCCAAAGACAAAGTTGTGTTGTGGTGAGTGGCGTTGATGGTATTACCGTCGAGTTCACATGCCGCGCGCTAAGGACCCCTGCCCATGACGTACGGGCTCTTGGATGCGACCAGACTCACAACAGGGCCACAACGACATGCTTGCCGCGTTGCGATCGCCGTGCAAAGAAGATCGCCTCCAGGGTGGCTGAGTCGCCGTCGAAAGTTATTACCAGACGTCAGTCCTTGTACAACCTAGAAATACCCCTCAATTTTGACATTATCTGCACAATCACCCCGCAAACAGGCGTGAGACACTACCTGCATTCGCCATGGCCTCCTACCTCCAAAAGCTACGACCGAAGGCAAAGCAGAATGATCCCGCCAACTTCAGAGAAACTGTTGTTCACAATGCGCCCAACATTGAAGAAGCGACCAAACCTACCGGACCGGTTCCTTCTCCACCGCCTGCACCAACGATCAGCGAGCCAGCCGACGAGACAGGCGCCGAGCCTGTTCTTGACGAAGAAGACGAGAGGTTCCTTGAGCGACTTGCTGCGATTGCGCAAGAGCCCGAGGGTACTCCACCGCCGCTACCCGGCCGCCCAGCCGTGATTATCGATGAGCATGGGCAGCAGAAAGTCGGCAAGGACGCGCAAGAAGCACTGATGGATGGGGCGGACAAGATTGCACTCCCCAAGAGCCCAACGGAAAAGAAGCCGTTCACTTCGTACTTTACCCTCCCCAAGTTCGGCAAGAAGACGGAAAAGGCCGATAAAGAAAAGGATACAATAACGAAGGACAAGAAGGGCAAAGGCAAAGTCACAGAAGCTGAGCGCAACGAGTTTGCCGACAATCTGCTCGCTGCTGCCGAAGCCTCAAGGTCTGCCGAGCAGAGCGAAGTCGAGAAGGAAACACAGGACTTGACAAAGATCTTGGAAGAGTTGAACATGTCTGCAGTGAACAACCGCGTCTTCTCCTTTAGCAAAGAGTCCGAAGAGCTCCTCCACAAGTTCACCCTCGTACTCAAAGACGTCGTCAACGGCGCACCAACAGCATACAACGATCTCGAGAAGCTCTTCACGGACTACGATACTCAGTTGAAGAAGATGTACGGCGGGCTTCCACCCTTCCTTCAGAACTTCGTCAAGAGTCTGCCCGCGAAGCTCACAGCCGGCCTTGGTCCCGAATTACTCGCTGCAAGTGCTGAGAAACCAGGCTTTGACGGCAAACAACGTGCTAGCGGTGGCGGAAGCAAGAGTAAGAAGAGCAGAATACCGGGCGTACCGAAGATCCCCAGCCTTAAGCAGCTGGTCTCTGCTCAGGGCGCAGTGGCTACAGCGCTGAAGAGTATTGTCAACTTCCTGAAGTTTAGGTTCCCTGCCTTGGCCACAGGCACAAATTTGATTATGAGTCTGGCCGTCATGAGTAAGTTACCCGTAGTCGAAGACCTATTATAGATTTGTTGAAAGAAAAGCCACTGACTTTCCTACAGTCCTCCTTTTCGTATTCTGGTACTGCCACAAGCGCGGCCGCGAGACTCGTCTGGAGAAGGAACGTCTGGCTGCAGAGTCTGCCTCAGCCGAGGCTTCAGGCGTTTCCAGCGCGGTCGCTAGTGATGATGACTCGGTCTTTGGCGACAAGAAGCGGCAGAAGACGAACGTCACCTCTGAACCTGTTCCCCCAGTCAAGGGTGAGCCTACGGAAGCGACGATAATAAAGGACAGCAAAGAAGACGGGAAGGCGACAGTCGCCGATTTACCAGATGTTTCGCAGCTTCCTGAGCCGGGGAAGGCGCCGCAGAAGTAAGATACTCCTCGATACCGGAGATTCTTGGCTTATAATGTAATTCCCTTTGCGTATACCCTGCTTTGTCCGGCCATGAAGATAAATGAGTAGTAATAATCAATTTTTCAACATCTTCCTCAGAAAAGTCAGCTTGCGGTGCTCAGTCTGCCGTAACTATGTATCGTCATCATGATCGTGCCGTCACATCAACCCACATATCCTTGATCTCCCACAAGCCCAAACTATTATGCGTTTTCCAAGGCTCCGTTGGATTGCTCAGCGCGAGATCGAAATGCCTCAGCAACTCAAAAACACACTTGTGTATTTCGATCAGCGCAACATTCTTGCCCAAACACACCCACCTCCCATACCCGAAGATCATATCATTCGTCTTAATCATCTCCTTTAGCCTATCCTTCTCAGCGGGACTCGACTGGTCAACAAACCAGCGCTCTGGCCTGAAGACCGCAGCGTCATCGCCATAAAGAGATATGTTGTTGCGGTGCATGCTCCACGCTGAATACCCAACCATGGTGCCGCCAGGAATGAAGTACTCTGTGCCTTGCACGGTGACTACATCACCGGCATCAGGGGCGATACGAGAGAAGAGATTTACAACGGGTGGGTGGATGCGCATTCCTTCTCTGACGACGGCGCCCAAGTAGGGAAGCTTGCGTACTTCGGTATCTGAGATGATATTCGAGGATGCCGGAGCGGCACCAGACTTCACGGCTTGATCGATCTCGGCTTGCAATTTTGCGTACGCGCGTGGATGTGTCATGATGTAGAGCAGTATAATTCGAATAGCGGCCGCAGTGGTGTCAGAGCCGGCCACTATCTGCTCGAAAACCTCCTGGAAGAGGTCGTCGCCAGATACACCATTGCGAACGAAGGAAGCGAGCATGTCAGATTTCCCCTCTGTCGACTTAGACTTACGAGCATCGACTATCTTGCGTGCTTCGTGCATCATGCGGCCATAGCCGGTTAGATCCTTCTCTGAAGGACTGATCGCTGGGCCGATGATTGGGGTCTCTCGCATCCAGCCTAGTCCCAGGCCAAAAGCTGTGTTGCCAATCTTGAGACCTTCCTCGGAGGATTTGAGATAGTCGTTCACGTCCTTGTTGGAGACAAGGTCGCCGAATGCTGTTCCAAGACCAATGTGACTGATGACGTCTAAGGTGAAGAAGGGAATCTTTTCGGCAAGGTCCATTGCTTTAAGTGGCTCTGTCGACGCAGGCTGCGCAGCGTAAGTCTGCACCAGCTGTATTAATTCTTTCACGTGGCCATCGATCGACGGCTCCAAGGACAAGTTCTCTTTCCCAGAATACTGTCGGTTCTTAGCTTAGATCTAAGAAGTATCATGATTAAGTATACTTACACCAGCATACATCTTCTTTCTCCTGGCATCGTGGCGATCGTTGTCACACTCGGTGAATACGTTGTCCTTTCCAGGCTCAAACCGTGCTGCGTGGTAGTACCATGGCGCCCTACGGTATGGAGACCGAACACCGTTGATGTAAGCCCATAACTCCGGGTCACTTGTTATCAAGTGTTCAGGCGACACTCTTGCGATTGGCCCTGAACGGTCAGTATGTTTACTATAATCCTGAAGTTCTGTCTGATGTACCATATTTCTCCGTCGCATCACCATAGTAGCGCTGTGCTTGGCCACTCAATACAGCCTTCGAATGCCACCACCATGAGATACCTGTGGTTGCCGGGCCCTTGAAATGGCGGAGGCGATAGTATTGCCGAAGACGAGCAGTGATCAGATAAGTCGCGGTGACGAAAACGATCAAGTACAGGTGTGAGACCGACCCCAGCGCGCCCAGTGTACCGGTATCCATAGCCATCAGGCGATAAGGTGACGCAAGAAAAGCAATCCTTGAGGCTGGAGATGAACAACGGGGAGCCGCTGTTTGGCGGGATCCTTGAGTGTGGCAGGTGCCGGGGGCGCTTGCAGGGGTGGTAGGTCATCCTGGCTAGGGAGGGAGCAATGTCCGTGTTTGCATCGCAGCTCCCGTGCCTGTGGTCAAACGTGGCTGCGCGAACTAGGAGGGCGACGAGTGAACTTTTGCGGAATTATATCCGTCGACTGTTGACAAACAATTCAAACAGACGAATCTTCGACTGCTCTGCTTGGAAGAGGAGCTATCCCCAAGCACGAAGTTCGCAATAGGGCGCCTGATGGCCTCCCGAGATCTGGCCGCAATCATCGAAAAAAGTGACATGACAAGATGTACTGAGGCCTCGGAAGAGCTCAGTACCAGAACAGCGGTACAAAGGAATATAAACATGACAACATCAGCACATCATACAGAATAGCTGCCCGTCGTGGACTGGAGATGCTTGCAGGAACGTCTGATGGAACATGGCCAGACCTACGATGCTGAGGAGATGACCAGCACGTCTTCCTTAAAGTGGGTTGGCCTGCAGCATCGACCAGGTATGAAGCCTGTCACCACGTTGCTTCCCGGTGCACGTCCATCAACAGATCCGGAGTCCACAGTGGTTCCCCAGTACAAGCCATCTCTCGCATTGCAGGGTCGGCACTAGGCAAAGTCATTGTACGTTTCTTTCCCACCGTTTCTTGGGCATATTACCGACATTGCTTCCGAAGTACGAATATTTCTACCATCCTCGTTGTCTGATCACGTAGCTCATTGAGGTTATCTCTGATATCTGCCGACGAACTCGCTTACCCAGGCCCTTTGCGTCCCGAGCCGAACCAGCAAGAGTGCGGCGTTGTCGTCCCTGGCTCAAATCGCAAACGCTGGATCCAAAATGGTGACCTCACAGCCAGGCCCAGGGATGGATCCACCAGGCCCTTCAGCGAATATGGAAGCGACGCCACCTTTGTCGAGCAGGGCAGCACCAGCAGCAGCAGCAGTGGGAGGAGATGCATCGACATCTCCAGTAAGTGCAGCTCCTGCAAGTCATGAGGAAACGGCCGGAGCAGCGCCGGCACCCACAACAGCAGCGGAACACGATCCTGCCCCCATTCAACCTGCAATTCAACCTGTAAGTTTTTCAAAGATACATTCGTTGAGCTGCGCGCAAAGTTTGTTTTTGTATAAGTCGTGTTACATCTGCACAAGTCTAGGTTTGCATGGTGCTGAGATCCGTGCAGGATAGCGACTTTGACGAATCGGACTCAGCATATGGCGATTCAGACCATTTAAGCGATACAACATCTATCCCATCCACAATCTGGAGACATCGGTATGAGAATGGTCGGCGCTACCACAAGTTCCGAGAGGGCGAGTACTGGGGTCCGAACGACGAAGTGCAGAACGATCAACTCGACATTGCACATCATATGTTCTTAATGTTGCTTGACAACAAACTGCACCTTGCGCCTATTCAGAATCCACAAAGGATTCTCGACCTCGGATGCGGCACAGGAATCTGGTGTATGGACATGGCTGATGGTTCGTACGTCTCATTCACATGGCGTCCTCAGACTGACTCGATCAGAACACCCCGGCGCCGAAATCATAGGCGTCGACCTCTCTCCCATTCAACCCTCCTTCTCCCCACCCAATTGCAAATTCGAAATAGACGACATAACCTCCCCTTGGACCTTTTCCAACACCTTTGATTTCATCAATATCCGCTCACTGTACGGCTCCATCGCCGACTGGCCCGCGCTATACCGTCAGGTCTTCGACAACCTGCAGCCTGGAGGCTACTTGCACGAAGTGGAGATGAGCATCCAATTCAAGAGCGACGATGGCACTCTCACCCCCGACCACATTCTAAGTCAGTGGAGTGACGTCTTCCACGAAGCATCAAACCGCTTCGGCAAATCCTTCTACGAAGTATGGAATCTGTCCACCTACGTGAAGAACGCCGGCTTCGTCGACGTCGTCGAAAACGTGTACAAGGTTCCCGTGAACGGCTGGCCAGCTGATCCTCGTATGAAGGAGATTGGGCGTTGGAATTTCTTGCACTGCACGCAGGGCGCCGAAGGGTGGGGATTGTTCTTGCTGACCAAGGTCATGGGATGGAGTATAGAGGAGGCACAGGTATTCATCGCGAAATTCAGAAACGGATTGAAGGAGAAGAAGGTGCATGCGTATTTTGAGGTTGTGCAGTTCAGTGCACGGAAACCAGCATATGGGACATAAGAACCCACTGAAGGGCGATTTGCGTTTGGGAACGAAGATGGAGTTGGATGCACGCAAAATAGACTCGATAATAGGTCAATGTGTAGATGTTGCGATATCCAAAAGCAAGAACGAAGAGGTATCTGGGAAGTGCCGAAGCGTGTCCAACTCCGTAACTCCAATGGCCACGAGTCTACCATGGGTAGCAAGCAACACCGCGTCGAATAGCAAAAAACTCCGACCGTCAAAAGCGGACCACCAACGCCGTCCATCGTAACATCGTCATCGTCATCTTCTTGCCCCGTATTTACTCCGCATCACCCATCTCCTCGTCGTCCTGCTCGCCCTCCTCGCCCTGGGCGAGCATGTCTTGCTCCTCGCAGCTGCGCTCGACCTCGTCGGCAATGAACTGCTCGTACTCCTCCAGACTGCGCTGGACGTGCAGCTTGAACCGCACAATATCATCAAGCATGCGCTCGATTTCTGTGTGTAGTTCTTCCCGAAGCGAGTTGGCTCGGAGCTGGAGTTGCTCGTATCTTTCAGAGGTTAGCTGCAGGTCTTTCCAAGATATTAAAATGGTGTCGACTTACTCAATGTTAACAGCCATCTCCCTCTGCACCATCAACTGCACACTCTCGCCCAGACCACTCCTCATGCGGCCAAGTTCTTTCTCCATGCGCTCAATCTGCGCATCACTCTGGCTCTTCTGCGTATTTGTAATCTCGCGAAGCTTCTCGAGCTCCTCTTCCGCTTGCGCGACGCGATGTCCGAGCGCTTCCACCTCGGCGACCTTGTCGTCCATGGCCTCTTTGATCTTGTCGAGCAGGTCATGGTTGTTCATATCTGCTTCGAGGGCTGCGTTGCGTCTCTCCGCAATTTCCTTGCGCAGGGTCAGGATGTTGGATTTTATGGTGCCCTTGAGGTCGAGATTGAGAAGGTGTGCGGGCGAGTAGCCTGTGCTGGAGTCCTGCAGTAAACGATCTGAGGGTTCTTGAGAAGACGAGCCCATCTGTGAGCCAGAGAAGTTCGGACCGTCAGTCACGGTAAGGATGAGTTCGTACTCTTGGCCCTTTGCATTAACAGCAGTGCTGGGAATGACACCAATCTGGTAGCCTAGGTTGTTGTAGCGCTCGATTGTTTGCTCCAGCTCGTCGAGTTTCTTAGAGGCCTGCATTTCTTTCTCTGCAACGCGCTTCTTGGATTCCTCCAGGCGTGTGGATGTGCCCTGCAGTGCCGTGTCCAGACGGTCCTTCTCGGCGGCCATGCGGTCGATGTCGTTGATAGTCATTCCGCGGCCGTCGATGATGGCTTGGAGTTCTGCTTGCTCTTTCTCTGCAGCTTCGAGCTCGGCCTCGAGTTCTTCAATGTTCTTCTCATAAAACTCGCATCGGTCCGTGTACTTCTTGACCTTGAGCTCCATGTTGGCGTTGTAGCTTTCGAACTTGACTTTGTCCTCTTGGAGGACCTTGTTCTGTTCCTCATATTTTGCAATTCGAGGGCCAGCCTTACTGAGCTCATCAATCTGGTCTTGGAGCAGCTTGTGCTCAGCTTCGAGCATCTTGACCTGATCGTGGTGTTGCGAGTTCGCCGCCTCGAACTTGGCTGCCATGTTCTGTATGTGAGGCTGCATGTGTCGATCCTGAGCCTCGTCGTCGTCATCTTCGTCGTCTGCTGCCAGCCATGTGCTGTATGCGTCTGTGAGGAAGTCGAAGATGATGCGGTCGCCAGAGACATCGAATCCAGCCTCGAAGCAGGCTTCGTCGTAGCTGCCGGACTCGTATCTCTGGCACAAGACTACAAGCTGCATCATCCAGTGAAGTAGGCCCAGGAATGTTGGCCAGTTGTTTCCACCCACAGCCGCAATCTGCGACTTCATAATGGACTTCTCGAATGGGTAGCGTAGCTGCTTGAGCAGGACTGGGACCTCTTGATCGATTGACTTCTGAAATCGGTAGCTTGGGTCGATCTTGTTGTACAACCACATAAACATGGTGTTGAAATCTTTTTGTGTGGGTGATGTCATGGCCTTGTTCGACAAGACGTGCTTAGACTCCATCTCGAAGTTGTTGTGTGTGAGGAATTGGAGCAGTTCGCCAGCCATCTGCTGTCGCGTGTTGGGATCTTTTACTCGGCGAGGGTCTGCTGGAGGCGCTGCAGGCATAGGCGCCTGCTGGAAGAAGGATTGCTTGACAGCCGACTGGCCGCCCGCATGTGATGTGCGCGATTTGAATACGCTGCTTCGTCGCTGCGCGCTCTGCTCAAAGTCCGGTCCTGCAGGTGGTGCTGGTGTCTGGAAGAGCGACGCGCCAGGCGCAAAGCTCTTGCGCCCGCTACTGGCCCCGCCGAAGGCGCCCATAGACTGCCGCTGCACAGATGGAAACCCCTCAGCGAGGTTTGTGCCGGATGACGAGCGCGCGAAGAGCGGCTGCGCTGGCCGCCCTGGTGCAAGGGACATACGTCCGCCAGACTGTGAGCGCGCGTGGTTGTTTCCGCCGAATTGCGAGCCTTGCTGCATCTGGTGTACCGAGCTGGAGCGCTTCATCGCGGACGAGGGCATGGGAATCGCAGAAGAGACGTTGTTGTTCATGGGTCCTAATGTCTGCGCGCAGTTGTGAGTAAGAGTTGGCGGTGGAGTTTCGGCCCAAAACACATCGCACTTACCTGGCGCGGTCGTTGCACCGAGAACATGCCCTGGTCGTGGGCCATAGTAATATTCAAGGCGGTCGCAGTGATGCTGCGATGGTGATTTCAGCTGCTAAGGCTGCAGGCCGGAGGTGCGCAAGTCGATTATGTACGGTGATGTTGTAGGGCTGGCGGCGGGCGTAGTAGTGTTGACTGTGTTTGTTGTTGTGAGCAGGGGTCATCTCACTAGCGCCGTTGCTGGCCAGCACATGCACCGCCATTGGTCCAAGCACCCCATGCTGTCGCCTGCCCTGCAGGTGTGACGCGTGCTGCAAAGGCATGCGCTGGTGAGCGAAGCAGGACAACAGTGGACAGAATATAAGGAATGGTATTTGCAGAGCTTAGCGGCAGCCATCCTCGCCATTAGGTACAATATCGAAGTGAACGCTCAACCATACACGGCAGAACTCAAAAGTACGAACAAGAACCGCTGTCTAATCCCAATATAATACCCCCAAACCGTGCCCACCCTTCTGCTATCGTGCGTTGACTCGGGGTATCGTGTGCTATGCAACAAGCAAGAACAGAGAACATACTATCCACAATCAATCTTATAAACTCCCAAGTCATAATCCAAAATCGACAAATGTCATTAAGCTTCAATCCATCAGAACCGCATCGTGATTATAGTCGGTGCCACCTTTTGTGCATACACTGCTGCTTGAGATGCATTATTTTATGTTCTTAAACATGTCATCAGCGTCGAAGCTCAGCGTCTTTTCAGTCACGCCAAACGAGTTGAGTTGAGGCAGCGCTGGAGGGGGCGGGCCTTTCTTCTGGGGCGGCGTTTGTGCCGCTGGCACTCTCGACACAGGGGCGGGAGTACCCAGTGTACCGTTTGTGGCCATTCTTGAAAGTGGTGCGGTGGGTTTCTCGCTTCCCTCTGGCACGCTTCCAAAGTACGAGCTCTTCCTCTTGCTGCCGAACCAACCAGTGCTCTTCTTCCTCGTGAGGCTCGGCTGGCCGCTTATGGTAGCTGGAGAGCCCGGTCTTTCATCTTGCTGCAGACTGTCCTTGGACGACAACGTGCGGAGACCCAGGAACTGGCGCACAGAAGACGGTCGTCGGGTTTGTGAGCCAGGGCTTGTGGGCGATAGACCACCACTAGCTGCGCCACTCGTCCGTCCCCGCGTCAGTGGAGGCTCCGGTACCGAGTCCTCAGAGGCCTTGCCGTTGGGCGACCCAACTGGGTGGTGTGGGGAGACGGGTGACTTTGGTGTGGGGTGCGACGAGAGCGGCCCTTTGCCTGGTGTAGGCGGACGAGGTGTCTCGGGCGGCGAGTCGAGCGGCGCAGGAATCGAGGTGCCCTCTGTGAGCGAGAAGTTGATGGGCGCAAGCGTCAATGGCTTGAATTTGGACGGCATTGCGGCGGTGACCGGCGGGGTTGTTCGCTCGTCGACAACGCGGATGAAGGGCGTCCGGAACAGAGCAATTGCGCGGAGAGAGCGGCAGGACGAGGTCAGCGAGCGTTGTAGGGTCGCAGGCGGGCGTGAGCTTAGGGAGGGCTGGGGCGAAGGAGCTTGACAGGGTTCATGGGACTGTAGAGAACGGTAGTTTGCGCGACACGAGGCAGCGAGGCGTTGGTCGCGAGTAGCTCTGGTTGTACGAGCAGTGGTGAATGCGGTACCGTGGAAGAATACTCCGCAATCGGCCAGTGGAAGTAACAGAGCGCGCTGGCGAGAGGCGTGGAACAGTGTTGTGAAGGCTGCATGCACGAGGACCAGAATTGCCGGATACGGCAGCTGCGGGCCGTTTTGAGTCAGGGACGGGGACAGTTTTGGGTATGTGCCCTGCCTCTGTCAAACTCCACAAACATGGCGCAGGGTCTTGTCAAATCAACCTCGATTCTGTGGATATCATATGTGTATAAATAGGATACAATGCTGAGTCTGTTAAACACATGCCATGTCGCATAATGCATCCTCCCTTTGCATGCTCCACTGCGAGCGGTATCATCGTGTCTTGCGCTGGTGCGTCTCGTCCAGCTCTGCAATCTCGTCCAGCAGCTGGCACGTCTCCGTTGGATTCGCAATCCACGCCGTTGTGCATGCTAGTCGTGCCTTGAAGTCGTTTGCTCCAGCACTCAGAAACTGGTCTCCCACGTGGAGCGTTTTTCCTCCTTCGATTGACCCAAATATTCTTTGGCAAGCCAGGACACCCCAGCTCTTGTCGCCAATATCCACAAACACGTCGTTGCCGCCTAGATACCACGTCAGTACATGTCCTGCCAGACAATGTGGAACACAAACCGTTGAAGGCGCAAAATGGCAGTCGCTGTCCGACCTCAGATATGTCCTAGGCGTGTCAGCAGTTCTTGTACTGTGCGTCGAGTGGCTCAAGACATACCAAGACTTTCTGTACGATCAACACTGTCTCCTCCAGAGTCTCTCGACAAAATCGGTTGCCATGTTTTGGTATGATACCCACAGCTCTTTCTTTCCTGACAATCTCGGCATCCATTCGCATGTTCTTCACTGTGTCCCTCAGTGAAGCTTCCGCAATGTCAAGGAGCTCTGCAACATCGGCGTCGGACCACGACAGCATCTCTTTAAGCACCCACTCCTCGCGTGGAACAAACCTCAATAGGTCGGGGCTGTTTTCGTCAAACTTGAAGCAAAAGCTGCTCTCGCCACCCATAATCATGAATCCTTGCTTTGAATCCAGTGGTAAGTCGGACTCCTGGATTGCGTGGAGTAGTCCGAAAAGACGTCCGTAGTATCGGCTGGCTTCTGTGTAACCAGCTGCTGTAACAATACCGATCTTGGATCCTCTTCGCATGAGCTGCAGAATCTTGGGGATGATGGGGTTCTCAGGAATTAGATTCATCCCATCGTCATACAAGGTGACATCTCCGTCAAAAGTGACAAGTTCAATAGGGCCGCTGCGGACAAGGCTCATTATCTGGGCTGTATTCAAGACCAGACGTATATCGTTGAAGGAGGGTGGCACAAAACGCCTGTAGCTGATTGATCGACGTTGATCCTGCCATATAAATGCATCGTGGAGTGCCAAAGGTGTGAAGAAGTTCGCAACTGTTGGTACCAAGAGCTTAAGCTTCGATCGATCCGGCTTTCCCATCTTCTGGTGTTCAACTGAGAAACCGGTCAATACCATATAGCGAGAAGACGACTAAAGACAAAGTAGGCATCTTTGAGGCGTATGAAACATACTGTGGTCGTTGATAATCTCTTCTACGTCACGCATGATCTCAGCGTATCGACGCTGTGCCACGCTGGCTTGCTGGTGGACTGTCTGTGCATTCTCCTCAAACACAGCCGTTGGCTGCGAGTGCAGGACAAAGGGAACTGCAAGAAGACCCTTCAAAAAGATCAGTACCTCAGGGGCGGCTGGAGACTGTAGAGTAATGGTACCTTGATCCATTCGATCTATTCACCAAGTTAATGTGGATTTTCTCCATGATTTTGCAGGCACGCATACCAATTGATCTCGCCTGTGAGTCTTGATTATCTGTTAGAACGACTTGTTAAACTGTACGAATCTGAACGGCGGACCTTGAGAGCATCTGCAAGCAACTACGTTAGTGTACCGATATTGAGGCTGAGCTTGAAGTCACCAGCGACATAGCACGATGACTCTAGGGATAAACATACATTCAACGCGATATCTGGTAGTCATGGTGAGGCAGCAGTCAGTGAGAGAGTAGTCAGAAAGTGAGAAGAGTGGTGAGCTGTCAATGTGTCCAGGACTCTGAGTACAAGCTTATCGGAGGACGCCGCTAGCGGGAAAGGTGCACGTGGAACCGCGCGCGGTGGGGAAGCAATGGTACGCTTAAGACTCAGATGACCCCTTTCAATGAACGCACGCACCAAGATTGATCAATAGTTACAATTGGGAACCGGCACCAAGTTAATACGGTCCATTACAAGATCGACAACAGTATCGAGGCGGAGGTGAAGCTTTATCGATAACAAGCGCTGAGCGGCCGGCGCTACCGAAGCGAGCTGCGACTTTGTGCAAGGGTCCACCTCTCGCAATGAACCTGTCAACAACGTCGCGACTGTGCATGTGGTCGCTGGACGATTCGTGCAATGTCTGGGCTTGAGCCGCTGAAGGATGTGGCATTGCGCCCTTGGCCGGCAAACAAGAAAGATGAATTGAGCAGAGATGCACTCCTACAAGAGATCGAGCAGCTCACAACAGAGCGGGGACATCTACGCGACATAACAGAGCAGTCGCTGCAAGCTGACATTGACGCCGGCAAAGATGTTCCCGACGACGCGAAAGAAGGTTCAGAGGATGGCGACGAGGAAAAGGAAGCACCGTCCATAAAGGAGAGGAAGGAGGAGATAATCAAGATGCAGATGGAGATGGCAGGCCACCTGGAGTATGCTTGAACCACAACTCTTACGCATTACCTTCAACCACTGACAGTATGAAGCTGGGCTAGGTTCGCCGCTACCAACGCGCTCGATCTCATCTCCCTTGTGCTCTCCGCCGACCCCAACAAGCGGGCGCCCACGTCTTTCAGTCATACGTTCCGTGAAGCTGGCCTGAACCAAGGGCTCCCCTTTGGGTCTATGGGTGTTTCTAGGGAGAACCATGAGCACCATGAGTTGAAGAACGAAGAGAGGCAGAGAAAAGAGGAACAAAAGAAAAGGCAAGACCTCGTGGCCAAAGCTGCTAGGATGGAAGCACTCGATGTTGCGACAGATGAAATACTGAAGGCTGCGAAGAACCTGGAGAAGGAAGTGCGCCGGGAAACAAAATACTGGCAGGAAATCGTATCCATCTCGGACAAGGGCTGGCCGATCCAACGCCTCCGTCAGAATGTTCGCCATGTACCTTTTGGTGTGCGCTACGGGCTTCCTGAGGGTATGTGTTGAGTAGGGTGAAATAAGTTACGATGGCTAACAAACCTGCAGCCAGCGATCACTTCAAAGCTCGAGGCTTCGCCCCGTTGCGTATGGATAAAGACGGCAGTATCATCCTCGATCCGAACCTCTCCTTGAAACCGAAGACCTTGCGTGTGAGAATCAGCGAAGGCGGAAAGATTACCGGATCATCGCAGCTTCCCATGGAGAGTGTAGTAGCGGAAATTGCAGTGGAGAATTCCATACGGCTTGCGAGAGACTCGCTGCTTGAAGAAGAACTATACCACGAAATGAGCTTAGAAACACGGCAGCTGCTAGCATATGGTGTCAGACTACGAGACTCCGTCATATCTGTGGATGCGCCAGGAACGGACACCTCTATCACGGCTCGACAACTCCTTATTGACTGCATACCTCGAGACAACAAGGCCCCAAATGGGCAGGAAAGTACATACGACTGGCTCGCGCACAACATTGCTGAAGCCTTGCGTCTTTTGTTGACCCACGAGCATAGCATGCGGCTGTACCGCAGAACCCAGCTTCCGCCTCCGCTGACAGCACGCAAACAGGAGAAAAAGTCGCCACCACTTTTGCGTACTTTGCTCGCTATGCTACATCATCTACAGAGTGTTGATTCGTTGTTCAGTTACCTCAGTACCGTATCAAGCACGTTGAAAAGCGCTGGTCTCGAGGCTCCACTAGAGACAAGTCGCGAAGAGTCCTGGACCAAACTCCGCGACAGCCTCGGAAAATCTACCAGGGAAGACCTCTCAGCTACTGATCAGCTGCTGGACATCTTCACCAAGCCGTTCAACGGGAAAGCTACCTTGACTCTGCCGACGAGTCAAGGCTTGCAAACCGAGCAGCTGACGATTGCGATACGCACCGTCATCGGCGCGCCTACTTTTGGTACTGAATACAAGATCACGCTCCCATCATCTGTCGCAATGGACCTTGGTCTGTCCATCGATAACAAGTTCCAGACTACAGCGGATGTCACATCGTATCTTGACTGGATTTTGTCGCTGCATGTAGCGCGGCGAGTGCTCAGGAACGAATATGCGAACCGGGCAACTGTCAAGGATAATGAAGCCATAGTGACGATTGCGAGCAAGGGTAGCAAGAAGGGTTCACCAGTCAAGCGAGACATCTCGGTGGAGCTGAGTGAAGGTATGCTGGCGATGCAATTGATAACCGGCACCTTGCAGGAGTCATCGCAAGAGTCACGTTCCTGGCCTGGGCGAGGGGAGGATATACCACTGAAGGAGCAGGTCAAGAGCTGGGTTGGATGAGCAATGTAAAGAATAGCCACTGTGAATCCTACATTCTTGCAGGATTCCATGTCCCCATATCGCCTTGGCTGCAGCTTTGCTTCTTTGCTCTTCTGTACGTGTGCCGTGAAGTGTGTTGTTCTCTTTAGCAAGGCTGGTACACAGCCAAGAGGCATTAGAATTGAGTGACGAAACATCAGCTGAGCATGTTACTGGTACCTTGAGAGACGTCCCTCGAATCCTTGGTTGACCGAGCCCCGATAGGAATATCCACCTGTAGGGAGAGTTGACCATTGTGGTGGGCTGGTTGGACAATCATCGAGTGCAGTGAACTGTTTCTTCTATTACAGGTTTGAAGTGCTGCAAGTCCGTGACGTTCGTTGCACCCTCATATCGGACCGGATGCGGCCCTTAACCGCGCCAAACTAGTGTTTACACCGCCATTGGCTTTCAAGGCTGGCATGCACGTGTTGCAATTGGAGAGCAGAGCAGTGCAGCACTCAGCCGCGCATTCCTAGCGCGGGATTGCAGCCAAGCTTGAAGTCACACTGTGGGTGTCGCATCACCGAAACGCCACGTTCTTGGGAGATAGTGTATAGCAACGCAAATTTACGCAATAGCCCATCTCGATTCGCCCACCCTGGTGTTGAGGCTGAGAAACGTCTCGCTGATGATCCGGCCGGCACCATGGGTGGGGTGACCCCACTTGGCCGAGCAGGGCGGAGGTGTTTTTGCTGAGAGCCCACACGTCCCACGTCATGCCGCAGCTTGCAGCCATTGAGCAGCATTGCAGATGCAGGCGCGCAGACCTTATCATTGGGTCGCCGAAGGTATATAGTAATTGACCGGACAGCTCTGTACAATTGACCTACTTTGTTTTCTTCAGCTATACATTACTGTCCATTGCATCACTTGCTGGCTGCGGCGACTGTGAAGCTACCCCTCCTGAAGCTCTGAACCTCAACACAATCCACGAGGACCCGCTCCGGCCTCGCTCACTTTTTCTTAGACACCGCACCTTGACCTCATACCTGACCCACAGCGAAACACCCTAGCAACTGCATCATTCTTATCCCCTCACGTCGACGCCGTCACCTACACCTCTCACGGCCTTCGACGACCACACAGCCTTACACGACCATGGCGCCCACCAACGTGCCCGCCCCTCTCGAGGGCAAGAAGAGGAGAATTGGTGTCATGACCAGCGGAGGCGACGCGCCTGGCATGAACGGAGCGGTGCGGGCTGTCGTCCGCATGGCTATCCACAACAACTGCGAGGCATTCGCCATCTACGAGGGCTACGACGGGCTTGTCAAGGGCGGCGACATGATCAAGGAGATGCACTGGGAGGATGTGCGAGGCTTCCTCTCCGAGGGCGGTACGCTCATCGGCACAGCGCGGTGTATGGAGTTCATGCAGCGAGACGGGCGCCGGACAGCCGCAAAGAACATGATCATCAAGGGCATTGACGCGCTCATCATCTGCGGTGGTGACGGCTCCCTAACTGGTGCCGACAGGTTCCGCGACGAGTGGCCCAGCCTGCTCGAGGAGCTGATCGAGAGGAAGGAACTCACCAAGGAGCAGATTGAACCTTTCAGACACCTCAACATTGTCGGCCTCGTCGGCTCCATCGACAACGATCTCTCCATGACCGATGCCACCATCGGCTGCTACACGTCCCTGGCTCGTATCTGCGAGGCCATCGACTCGGTTGACACCACAGCCGTCAGTCACCAGCGTGCGTTCGTCATCGAGGTCATGGGAAGGCACTGCGGTTGGCTCGCTCTTAGTGCTGGTGTGGCAACGGGAGCAGACTTTGTTTTCACACCTGAGAACCCGCCGCACACAGGCTGGGAGAAGGAGATGCTCAAGCAGGTCAAGAAGCAGAGGGCCATGGGCAAGCGCAAGACGATTGTCGTTGTTGCCGAAGGCGCCATTGACCGCAACCTGAACAAGATCACATGCACCCAGGTCAAGGACGTCCTCGCGAACGAGGGCGGGCTCGATACAAGAATCACCACACTCGGCCACGTCCAGCGTGGAGGTACTCCGTCTGCCTACGACCGCATGCTTGCAACCCTGCAGGGTGCTGAGGCTGTCAAGGCAGTCTTGGAGGCGACGCCTGAGACTCCCAGTCCCGTCATTTGCATCCAGGAGAACAAGATCGTCCGCCGGTCTCTCCTGGAGGCTGTTGCGCAGACCAAGGAGGTTGCTGTTGCCATTGAGAACAGGGACTTCGAGCGCGCCATGCAGCTCCGCGACACTGAGTTCGCTGAGCAATACAAATCCTACCACATCACCACAGCAGCGAACCTGCCCGAGCTCCGCCTGCCAGAGGAGAAGCGCATGCGTGTTGGTATCATCCACGTTGGTGCGCCAGCTGGTGGTATGAACGCCGCCACTCGCGCCGCAGTAGCGTACTGCATTGCTCGCGGTCACACTCCGGTTGCGCTGCACAACGGTTTCCCTGGTATCATCCGCCACCACTCGGATGAGCCTGTTGGCGCTGTCCGTGAAATCAAGTGGATTGATGCCGAGACTTGGGCCTCGAAGGGTGGATCTGAGATTGGTACCAACCGTGGTCTGCCCAGCGAAGACCTCGAGACTTGTGCCTTCGTCTTCAAGAAGTTCAACATTCAGTCACTGTTTGTTGTTGGTGGTTTCGAGGCTTTCACAGCTGTATCAGAGCTGCGCAAGGCTCGTGAGCATTACAAGGCGTTCAAGATTCCTATCGTAAGTACACTCCGCAATGCACGTCAAGGCATCAAGCTAACAAGCCCAGGTCATTGTCCCCGCCACCATCTCCAACAACGTCCCCGGAACCGAGTACTCCATCGGCTCAGACACATGTCTGAACGCTCTCATCCAGTACGCAGACGCCTGCCGTCAATCCGCCTCGGCCTCTCGCCGCCGTGTCTTCGTCATCGAGACCCAGGGTGGTGAGTCCGGCTACATTGCGACCGTCGCTGGTCTTTCTATTGGCGCACTCGCTGTCTACACCCCCGAGGACGGCATCAACCTGAAGATGCTGGACCGTGACATTGACCACCTGAGCTCGGTTTTCAAGAAGGATAAGGGCATCTCTCGCTCTGGAAAGGTCATTCTGGTCAACGAAAAGGCAAGCAAGACATACTCGGTTCAGACCATTGCACAGATGATCGCAGAAGCTGGCAAGGGCAAGTTTGAGTCCAGACACGGTGTGCCTGGTCACTTCCAGCAAGGTACCACACCTTCGCCCATGGACCGCGTTCGTGCGGTGAGGTTCGCGACCAAGGCTATGCAGCACCTCGAGGAGTTCATTGGTCAGGATGTTGACGAGATTGACGATGACCCGATGAGCGTCAGTGTTGTTGGTATCAAGGGCTCCAAACTGCTGTTCAGCCCCATGGAGCAGGTCGAGAAGAAGGAGACCGAGTGGCACAGGAGGCGCCCTAAGCACGAGTTCTGGATGGCGCTCAAGGAGACAGTGGATACCTTGTCTGGCCGTCCCCAGGCGCCCAAGAACCCGACACCTATTGATACCCTGTCCGGCAGGCCGAGCAGCAGTGGCTCAGCGTTGTAGATGGTGGACGTGAGGAAGGACCGGAATTATGATTAGCATGTACTGAACCAATAAATATTTGTATCTCTATATTCTTTATTGTTGTCTATCTTCATCCACTATTTGATCCTAGATATCCGTCCGGTACCCCTTCAAGCTTGCATCATCCCAACTCAGGAACTTACCACTCAGTTCTCTTTCAGCCCTAATCGCCAAATTTGCTATGACACCACCTGGCTGCTCCGGCCTAACCAACTTGCCCTCCTTATGCAGCCCCTGGAATTTGACCTGATCCGTCGCACTCATCGCCTTGTTATGCTCCTCCCGAATCGCCCTCTGCATCTCCGTATCCACAACACCAGGCCTGATGCTCACAGTAGTAACATCGGGCTCCTCAACACCAAGAGTGAGAGCAAGATGGTTCAGCACGGCTTTGCCGCTACCATACGCACCCCAGCCTTGGTACGCGCCTGTCGCAGCACCACTGCTCGTAAACACAATCCTGCCCTTGCTTGCGCGCAGGGAGGGGAGTGCGGCCTGCACCATGCCCACGGCGCTGAAGACATTTATGTCGTAGGCCTTCCTCCACTCTTCGGGCGTGCTGTCTGCGACCTTCTTGACCGGGTCGAGGGCACCGTGGTTGATGATGAGGCCGTCGAGGCGACCGAAGCGCTCGTTGGCGACGGAGACGAGGTCTTTGGCTAGACGAGGCTCGGCGGCATCGCCGGTGACGATCTCGACGCGGTCTTTGCCGTACTTGGTTTGTAGCTCGGTGAGGGCTGAGGCGGTGCGTGAGGTGACGACGAGCTTGTGGCCGGCGGGCTGCGAGAGGAGGTAGTGGGCTATTGTAAGACCAATGCCTGGGGGAGGGTAAGCAGCAGTAAGAAAGGTACCATGACTTGAACTCCATGTCTGGATAGTTGCAATCTATGCACTTGGAGGGCGACGTCGGCATGGTAGGGTGTTACATTGGGCAATGGCACCTTCACCGTACTTTCCTGGAAGATGGACTGTACCTACCTCGTGAAGCTCCAGTAAGAATGATAACCATCTCCTTCGATTCACTCATCTTAGCTTGTAAAGTGTAACGTGTTGTGGAGTGCTCACAATGCTCTTTACAATTTATGTGCGTGGAGCTCCCCACTATGCGGCTCCGCCGCACGTCATAGCTCCAGCAAGTCGTCTCAATCATACGAGAGCTCCAAACATTTCCTCAGACACCAAATCAGCCACCCCCATACCAATGGCTTCGAGACTGCTTTCACCCGTGCCGGGCATTGCGCGGACATGCGCACGAACGACAGCACGCGTCGCTGCGCCGCGAGCAATCACT